>CM034315.1:86808013-87398832 GCA_019925795.1 Dendrobium chrysotoxum | reverse complement strand
GAAAAAACAATTTCCTACAAGCCCGGCGTCTTCGGTGGGCTCCATGCATAAGAATTTGACATAAGAATGCTTGTGCAGTAGTAAGTCTCAAAAAGCCGCCCTTAGACAACGATGTGAACTGGCTCCATCTCAAGAGAAGCATGACCACTTTAATAGTTTTAAACATCCTATTGAACAATCGCTCTTCAAATGCTTTTCCATAGATTGAACAAGGACAGAAGCAAAGCACTTCATGAAGGCTTCACTTCTCAAAGCTGTAATAATCAAATCATCGACAGCCTTCCTTGATGGCCGGTCATCATATATTAACAATGTTTGAAAAACTAACCCCACCAATAGTTCCACAACATCAGAGGATAGCTCTAGAAAAAAACCCAAAACAGAGATAATTTTATAACATAGCTTGGTTTCAAAAAATAACCAAACAATAACACTTGAATAGAAACTAAAGCATGCATGATCATCAAGTAACCGAATCCACACAACTAAAAAGAGGATAACGTAAGGATTGGCCACCATCCAAATGCCACACCAAACATGAATAGATTAATAGAGTAACACAAACCTATAGACATGGTCAGTAACCATGCATCCAGAGTAGCAAAATAACATATATCCACTACAATGTTGATGAAATGCCATAAATGCGCAAGATCAAACAAAAAAAATTTTACAATGCCAACTAAAAGCACAACTGGTTCTCATGGAACAAACAATAACGCTAGTTAGAATCTGATAGAAGCAAATGAATGCTGACAATCAAACGTCATCAACTTCGCATTCAAGTAGAGATAAATCTTTGAGCAAATTCACAGCATAAATGAACCAACAAAGGTCAAAATAAAGAGTCAAATGGTTCAAATAGTTAAAAATACTTGGGATAACCCAAAACAAATGTGCTGAAGCTAGTAATCCCTAGGAAGTAAAGGTTTACTGTCATTTATTGTGGTCCACAATACATTCTGTTGTTAACATATCCCCTTGAGTGCAAAGCCCTTTGGCCTGGAATTGCCAATTAACTATAAGCCTGCATGCTTTGTGCAAAACTTATTAGAGCAGGGACACTAAGTTGCCAATTTGATATTAGGATCTAACAGCATCTCTAGGCCCGTAACCCATTGGACAAAGATTTAAGCTGATATGTTAGTACCAATGGACAGTCAAGCCAATAAAACTTTGAGGACCTCATTAATCTATTTGTCAGTAGATTGCGACCATTCCATCACGAGCATATTAAAACTGTAGCAAAAGAGTGATGTGAATTCAAATAGGTGTTAGACATATCTCCAATGATAAAACTCCAAATCATGCAATGTAATACGGCTTATATGTGCTACATTCACAATTAGTTTGGCAGGATTTGGTATCCTAAGCGGCTCTAAACTGAGGAAGCAAGAACAGCAGCAATAGTTCCATAGCATCATAAAAAATATTTATTTGTTAAAATTGCAAATAAAGCTTTTTTTCCAGTGAGGCGCAACAATGGCCCAATTATAAATCCTTAAACATGCAAGTCCTTGAAACTTTGCAGAGTACGAAAATAAACTGATGGGTGCTACTAGATTCAAGCAAGACACTTGGATTAATTCTGGATGTTAGCACCTGCTCTAGTAGAAGGGATAAAGTATCTTGAGCTCTCGCTGTTGGATGATAGACTTTGATGGTATTATTGCTTCACACTGGAATGCAAGTGAAAAGGGGTTTCCCAAGTGTCGGTCGGTCATTAGTCCTGTAGGCGCACAGGATGGATGCCATCCTGTCCAACCAATTGCCTCAGCATTTAATGACACTTCTCTTGAATAGGACAAGGATAACTTTATTCATGGCTTCCCCTGACTGTTGATCTGGGGATGGTTATGGAGGCAAACTTCAAGTTTATGTTGTTATTGGCACAGAAGTAAGTAAACATGAAATGTCATCTAACCCATCTAGTCTCAAGTGAAAGTTAAGGTTCAGTCATTACTAAATGGAGAAGAAATAGCCACATCCTAGGGCTATCTAGATGAAGAAGTGGCCCATATATGAAGTCTATGTCTAGGTTAATGATCCTAAAGTAGATCTTAGACTATAAGTAGACACACAAGGCCATAAAATACTGCGGGCATCAACAAGACCAGTGTAAAACCCAAATTTGATCAGGCATGTGCCACTTTTAGTTCAATTCAAAGATATCCTAAAATCCCAACTTTCACGAAATTCAGCAAATGTAATGTCATTGCATTCAGCTTGTCTAATGGAGCAATTCGACATATAAAATTATATGTCGAATTACAAAGGATTGGAAGTTACGGAATTAAGTCTCATTTGAATTTTTTTCACATGTTATAAAATCCATTACGGTTCACTATAAAAAAAAATTCTGTAGATGAGGCAATGGAGTTAACAGGTGGCTTGCATGCTTTCGTTTGGAGGAGGGTACTTAAGGGAAATTGTTTTGCCCTAAGTGTATTTACTTCATTCACTTATCCTCAAACCGAACAATCTATTTTACGTCGCTCACGGGTTATATGGAATCGGGTCAGCTGGAGCTAAAGAGGTGGTCGAGTAGGCGCTAGAGTAGGGGGGGCTCGAATTATCAGTTAGGTTAGGTTTTTTGTGGTGTTGGCTGTGTTTGGGTGCTGGCTAGTGGGATGATGAGACTGACCTGTTGGAGTAGGGAGGGGGCCGAGTGGGATGTGTGAGTAGGGGTGAAGTTTGTCGTGGGGTAAATTTAAGAGTTAGGAAGAGTTGGTAATTTTGTAGGGGTGAATTTAGGGAGTTGGAATAGAGAAGAAGAAGAACAGGGAAGGCAGGAAGAAAATAAAGGAAGATGAGATAAAAAAGGTAAGAAGTTTAATTGGTGCCTATGGGAAGTTTGTGCATGTAACATTTCAAATCTCACAATGTTCAATTATTGATTAGGATATTTGTAGTGCGAGGGGAATTGATGCCTATAGTTGTGTATTTGATGTGAGAATTAGAAGGTATGATTATTGTGAATCGATTTGGTCATATGATTCAGATAGCAAATTGTACATAATTTAGCTAGTTTAAGATTGTTTTAAGAGCCCTGCATGCACAGGCGGACACGACGTGTCCGACTTGATAAGTCAACACAACAAGGAGATAACATATGCATGTGTTTAATACAATATCCAAGCTTCATTGGATATTGTTTGTATACATGCATTCAAATAAGTTGTGTGTGATATGTGTCTTTGTACTCTTACCTATTTGTGATTAGCCTGAAACTATGATCCATACAACCATTTCACATGTAATCCTAAAAGATTTGTGATTCTGTTGTATTATGTTGTCATGTACAATTCTATTATATAGTGACTTGTGACATGTGATTCATACAATCATACCTACTGACATATTGATACACATTACAGTCATAATGATCCACATGCATATCAATATTTATATATAATCAAGTGAAACACAACCTGTTGAGGAAAAAGCAATGATCAAATAAATATGAGAAAATGTCATGTTAGGTAATAAGTGGGTGAGGGCAGTGTGACCTCAATGGGCAATGCAACCCAAAAAAGGCTGATGACCTCGGTATAAAGAAGCCTACAGGCAATGATATGAAGCCTAATGGCCATGGAGTCTACGGGTTATGATGTGAAAAATATAGGCTATAGAGGTAATGCGACCTGAGGAGCTTATGGGTTGTAAACCTAGACCTAGACATAACACCTCCTGAGGTTAAAAAAAGGCTTTATGAAATGAATCAAATTAGATATGCAATACATTTTGCATTGTATGATTTACATATTGAAAGCAACTTACAATGTATAATTTTATATGCAATTACAATTGACCTAAAGTGGTGATATGGGTATTATGTGACATGTATTTGAGTATTTGATTCAGATGAGCATAGTTCCTCCATGTAGCATATTTTTCCTACTAAAAGGTTACAGATTTTGCATATTGCCTGTTAAATGATTACATGTTGTTATTACCTTCACCTGCAATTGCAAATGTTAAAGATTGCTTTCTTATACATGATTATTGTATTAAAATAGTATGTACTTATGGCCTCGTTGCTCACCAATTGTTATTTTGGCTATTCCTACATGAAGATATGGATAAATTTGAGTCAAATAGTGACAAGTTCAATTTTATTTTTTTTTTTTTATCAATGTAAGAAAAATATAGATTGAGGTTAGTTGTTTGTCGATAGTTAAATATTTTGATATTCTTGTAGTTGCTCTATAGATTAAAAATTTGAAATGAAATGTTGGATAGCTTCCACTTACGATTGAAGGATTTAATGTCTTTTTGGAATATTCTGCATCTTAATGAATTATGAGTTGTAATGTAAAATGATTTGCGGTTTTTCCTCTATTTCGATACGCGTCGACAATTAGGAGTGTGGTTGGCATGGGGCATAAGAACCAGAAAATGATAGATCGCTTGTCTACAACCAATATGAACTCACATGCTATATCACTACCCTACTGGAGCAATGGACTATGTGTGTTTTCAATTTACAATTTACATAAATCTAACCTATAAGTGAGTGATGTGTGGCTTTAGGACTCTACTCGTCAACTCAATAAACCTAAGTAATATCAATCACAGAACTTCAAATATCATATAACAACCAACGTGAAGCAATAATAAGTACTATAAAGCAGTAGCGAACATACAGAAGATAGACTGTAAAACTCTAATCATTTTTCTAAGATTTGCTATCCAGGGCTCCCTGCAAGCACATAATAACATCATAGATCTACCTCATGTGTATGTAGATGCATAGTGAACTACACTTCTCAAAAATTGAAACGCCACAATAAAAGCTATAATCCCGCTACCCCTAACAAAAGTAAAATAATGCCACAAATTTGCACCCCCTTTGAAACAAAAATATCAACTCATAGAACTAAAAAGAAGACAAAGAATCAACTTATGCAGACCCACGCTAAGAGCGGTTTAACTGAATCGAGCCAACCACCATTCAACATTTTGACAGATCCAAAAGCTCAAGCATGAGTATAAGGAAATCACGACACCTTTGATCTCCAGAAGTGGCAGCAGTTTCTCGCGAAATATGTGAATCCGCTGCTTAGTAGAAGAAGTCGATACCCCCTCAGCGGCTGCTCGGAGAACATCCATCGGCTGCGCCATTGGCCAAGAGCAGTTGGGAGGAGAAAACAACAAATTTACGATGACTTCTAGCCGTTTTCCTCTCCTGCAAAACCCTAGGGCCGTTGGTGTCGATTGGATGACCCGTGGGGAAACAGGAATATTGGATTTCGAGAAGCTCCCTGAGAAATGTACACTTTAGGGCGATGAAAAGATATAAATGGCGGCTAAGAGCTTGCAAATGTAAGGGCTAATAAGGTTACGAGTATATTAATTATTGGTGAAGTAATAGTTATACTAAATACTCATTTTTGTAGTATGTATTTTTTTTTTTTATATATATATTTTTTCTCTAAGTAACTTTAAATAATTTTATATAATATTTAAACCTAAATTATGGTTTAGCCATATATAATGACATTTCATGAACGTTGAAAATAATCCTTTTATAATTTAAGGGCTCATTCTCTAGATTTAACTCAAATAGGATTAGCAAATCACTAAGTCCCAATTAATAAATATTATTTGGGTTAAATTATGAAAAATATTTGATATAATAGGTGTTGAATTTAATTAAGGCTTCGCATGACAGCTTTCTTAATGCTTGTAAATTTGTTGTGAAGAAAATAAGCTATTATAAAAAGTAGCACTCATATAAAAATTTTTATGGCATCGAAAAAGTAATGGTCAAATAGAAATTATGATTACAGCCTGAAAAGCGGCAGTAAGAAGGTCAAATTTTAAAAAGAAACATGCTTAATACGTAATTAAGCAAAAGAATTGTGATTATTAAATAATTAAAAAGAGACAAAAACGTCAAATAATTTGACATTTTCTATAAAAAATGCTAAATTACTTGGAATTATTTAGAAAACGTTATATATTTTAGCTTTTTGCATAAAATTTGGGAAGAGAGTGAGAGTTGAGGGGAGAGAGACAGGGACTGGAAGAGAGAGAAGAGGGGTGAGGGAAGAGAGGCGGCATTTTCTATCTAATGTAATTTATAACTTAATATAATAATAAATTAAAATTTATACTTTAATTAAATTTAATAACTTTATCTAATTTTAATTTAATTACATTAAATTTTATAACTTAATTTAATTTAATAACTTTATTTAAATTTATAATTTAATTTATAACTTAATTTGATTTAATTATGTTACAATTTTTAGTTATAAATTTTAATTAAATTAAGCTATAAAGTTATTAATTTATAAATTCAATAACTTTATTTAAATTTATAACTTAATTTTATTTAATTACGTTATAATTTTAATAAATTTATTTAAATTTAATTTAACTACGTTAAAATTTATAACTTAATTAATTTTAATAACTTTATTTAAATTTATAACTTAATTTAATTTAATTACATTATATTTTTAAGTTATAAATTTTAATTAAATTAAGTTATTAATTTATAAATTTAATAACTTTATTTAAATTTATAACTTAATTTAATTTAATTATGTTATAATTTTAATAACTTTATTTAAATTTAATTTAATTATGCTAAAATTTATAACTTAATTAATTTTAATAACTTTATTTAAATTTATAACTTAATTTAATTTAATTATGTTATGATTTTTAAGTCTTAATTTTTAATTACACAAGATAATTGATAAGCTTTGTTCTCAGTTTATTCTTCATGGCAAAACAATTGAATGGAGCTAGGATGCATATGATCTCTTGGAAAACTATTTGTAAGCCAAATATCTATGGAGGTCTGGTATACAAAGCATCGAAGCCTTATATCACTGTTATAATTGTTCTTACATTTGGAGATTCTTCTCGCAGGATTCTGTGATAGATGATTGGTACATAACGAAGTATTCTTCTCCTTGGAAATCTCCTCATTCGCGGGCTTCTAATATGTGGAAAAATATTTGTTCCACGACTGTATTAATAAGAGATAAGATAACTTTTATTATTACCTCTAACTGCAATCTTTCAATCTTTTGGGACCCTTGGTGCAAAGGTAAAGCACTATCTGAAATGTACAATCCGCCCAGAAATTCTAACATTGTCGTTAATAATTTTATTCATAACAATAACTGGATATTACCGGATGATATCCCACTCTCTGTTCAAAATCTCATTAAGGAGATTACAATTTCAAATAGAAGAGAAGTTCTTTGGGAAGGCAAACCAAATCCTACACACAGGAACTTTGATATGCATTTATATTCGCACCTGGATAAAGTTTTTGGTATAAATTTATCTGGCATGAAAAGTTTGCTCTTAGATACTCTACTTATGCCTGGATGACAAACATAGGAAAGCTTAAAACGGTTGATTTATTAATTAGAAAAGCTATTAACATTCCTTCATGTTGCTTTTCCTGTCAAAAAGCTCCTGAAACTCACAAGCATCTCTTTTTTTAGTGTGATTACTCCCTTTCAGTGGTTAATGGATTATTTTTGTAGGATTGGGTCGTTTTTAATGAGACTAACTATTCTTTAATTATTTAATTGTTTTGATAATAATCAGCAGGTTAATAAAGGGGAAACACAATTTTGCTTTTTAATTACTTGTTGCATTATTTAGCAGCTATGGAGAGAGAGAAAAAATCGTCAGTTTAATGGTATTTGGGCTACTCCTTCTACTGCTATCAACTCGATAAAATTTGTTGTGCGGCATTAAGGTAACCAATTGGGAAAAAAATTTTGAATCGATCAAAGATTCCTTTCTTGATATTTTGTCTTGAAGCTTGGTTTGCTTTGCGATCATCCATTTATTTCTTCTCCTTGGCAATGATGAGTGAAGCCAACTGTTCATATATCTGCTGGAGGGTCTTTATGGCAATCAGGGATATTGATTCTGATTGTTCTATGCAGATAATTATCAGCTACTCAAATGAAATACATAGCTTATCTTTGTTTTGTTTTTTTTTTAGTGGTTGGTTTTTTATTTTGTTGTGTGTTTTACTCATTTGGTTTTGTTATAGTTCTTGTAAAATTTTTGTCATTTATAAAATGGGCATAGCCCACTAAAAAAAAAAAATTAAATTAAATTAAGTTATAAGTTATTAATTTACAAATTTAATAACTTTATTTAAATTTATAACTTAATTTAATTTAATTACGTTATTATAAAGTTATTAAACTTAAATAAGTTATAAATTTTAACAAAATTAAATTAAATTTAGATAAAGTTATTAAAATTATAATGTAATTAAATTAAAATTATAACTTTTAATTTATAATTACATTAAGTTATATTAATCACCCGCTCTCTCTATCTCTATATATATATATATTTGTGTGTGTGGCGCTATCCTCTCCCCTCTCTCTCTATTTTTCTCTCTCCAGGCAAATACGTCAAATGATTTATCATATTTTGAACTTTCACCAAATTATTTGGCATTTTTAGACTGCATCAAATAATTTGACGAATTTTCTTCTTTTTAATTTTTTTAATAATCATATTTTTTAACTTAATTAGATTTTAAACATGCTCCTTTTAAAAATTCGGCAAGACTACCTCCAACAAAGCCTACATTCAGATATCTTATTTGGCTTTATTTGAACATTTAAAGATTTATATAACTTGAATATTTATTATAATTCATGGTCACCACAAAGTGAAAAAGTACTTTAGATAAAAGTGGGGTTTTTTTGATGCACAATTAACTTTCATGCACATTTGCCAATAAAATAAGACTTATAATTTAAAATGCAAACCATTATCCTATTGTGGGGCATATAAAGTCAAAATTTCATATATATATATATATATATATATATAAGTAATTAAATTTTAATCAATTACAATTATATTAATTATATTATGATTTGTTGAGTGCTAGAAAAATTGAATTGGTAGATTTTATGATTCATGTTTAGTAGTGTATAAAATTTCAGCATGAACAGATAAAAATGATGGGACTAGAAAAAAATTTACATGAAAATTTTGAAAAGGGAAAAAACCTCAGTTGCAAAATTTAATATGCAATAAATGCATCTAATATCTTTCTTTCTTCACTACTGAAAAAGAGGAAGAATATAAAAATCAAATGTTCACAGATGAACAATCTATATTCAACGGCAGGATTTAATTTTTCCAAGAGGAGTTTTGAAAAACTAATGTTCATAGGCGGATAAATTTTAAATTAATTTAATTACGTTATTATAAAGTTGTTAAATTTAATTAAGTTATAATTTTTTAATGTAATTAAATTAAATTAAGATAAAGTTATTAAAATTATAATGTAATTAAATTTAAGTTATAACTTTTAATTTATAATTATATTAAGTTATATTAATCACCCGCTCTCCCTCTCTCCTCTCTCTCTCTCTTCCTTTCTTCCTCTCTCTCTATATGGTGCCGTACTCTCCCCTCCGGCCCTCACATTTTTTTGCTCTTTTTAGGCGAATATGTCAAATGATTTGGCATATTCTGAACTCGCCAAACTATTTGGGGTTTCTAGACTGCGACAAATAATTTGGCGGCCAAATTTTAGAAAGGAGCATGTCATTTACTAAAATTAGTTTAAGGAGCAAATTTTAAAAAAAAAATAAAAAAGTAGCAAAATAGCTAAATTATTTGGCGTATTCTGAATATGTCAAATGATTTAGCGTATTCATAATACGGCTATTCATTTGGCTTTTATAGCATGGGGGGAGAGAGAATGTAGAGAGAGAGATAAAGAGCTGGAGAGAGAAAAGGGGGGAGAGAAAGAGCCATCGGATTGGAAGAATAAAAGAGAGAAGAGAGATGGGGGAGGAATTTTTTATATAAAATTATTTTAAATATTGGTAATTTAATTTATTAAATAATTATTTATAAAACATTTAAATTAAAATAAACAAGTATAAAAAATATATTTTTAAATAAATTTTTTAGGTCATTTAATATAGATGTAATAAAAATGAAAATAATATTTCATTATATTTTCAATGTATTTTTATAAAAGAATTATTTATTACAAAAATGTTTAAATTTTCATTCTAATAAAATTTTTATAAAAAATAGAATTATATTATATATATTACAAAAAATATTAATATTATATTACATATATTTTTAATCCATTTAAATTATATTTCAGTAAATTTTTAATCTATTTTTATAAAAATTTTATTAGAATAAAATTTTAAAAGTTTTTGTAATAAATTAAATTACTAATATTAAAAATTCATTAGAATATATTTTATTAAATTACTAATGTTAAAAATAATATTTTTTTATATTTTAATCTATTTTTTATCAAAATTTTATTAGAATGAAAAATTAAAAGTTTTTGTAATAAATAATTTTTTATAAAAATACATTGAAAATATAATGAAATATTATTTTCATTTTCATTACATCTATATTAAATGTCCTAAATATTTTAATTAAAAATATTAATTTTATACTTGTTTATTTTAATTTAAAAGTTTTTATAAATAATTATTTAATAAATTAAATTATCAATATTAAAAATAATATTTATATAATATTATATAAAAATACCTCCCCCATCTCTCTCCTCCTCTCTCATATTCTTCCAATCCGGTGGCCCTCTCTCTCCCCCTTTCTCTCTCTGCCTCTTTATCTCTCTCTCTCTCATTCTCTCTCCTCATGCTTACAAAAACGCCAAATGATTAGGTGTATTGTGAATACGCCAAATCATTTGGCTATTTTGCTACTTTTTTAATTTTTTTTTTAAATTTGCTCCTAAAACTAATTTTAATAAATGGTATGCTCCTTTTTAAAATTTGGCCTAATTTGATGAATTTGCTCCTTTTCAAGTTTTTTAATAATCATGCTTTTTTAACTTAATTAGATTTTAAACATGTTCCTTTTAGAAATTCGGCAAGACTGTCTCCAACAAAGCCTACATTCAGATAATTTATTTGGCTTTATTTGAAAATTTAAAGATTTATATAACTTGAATATTTTATTGTAATTCATGGTCACGACAAACTCAAAAAGTACTTTAGATAAAAAGTGGGGTTATTTTGATGCACAATTAATTTTCATGCATATTTGCCAATAAGACAAATAAGAGGTATAATTTTAAAATGTTAACCATTAAGCCATTATATTATGTGGCATGTAAAGTCAAAATTATATATATATATATATATATATATATAAAATTTATTGAGCATTAAAAATTTTAAGTAATTAAATTTTAATCAATTACAATTATGTTAATTATATTATGATTTGGTGAGTGCTAGAAAATTTGAGTAGGTAGATTTTCTATTTCACGTCTTAGCAATGTACAAAATTTCAGTATGAATGGATAAAAATGATGGGACTAGAATAATTTTTTACATGGAAAATTCGGAAAGGGAAAAACCCTAGTTACAAAATTTAATATGCAGTAAGTGATACAAATTTCCTTCTTTCTTCGCTGTTGAAAAAGAGGAAGAATACAAAAATTAAATGTTCACAGATGGACAATCTATACCTCACAACAGGTTTTAATTTTTTCAAGAAGTGTTTTAAGAAACTAATGTCCAAAGGCGATGAAATATATTCAATAGTAGGGTAAAATCTTTTTAGTATTCTAGAAGAAGTGGGGGTTTTTTAAGCTGGTTGTCAATGGTTACAATGATTGTCGGTGCCAATAGCTAGTGGTGATCGTCGGCAATAATGGCTGGAAAAAGGGAGAGAGCTATCCCTAGTTCTCTTCTACCTCCTTCTTTCATGTGAAGAATGAGGGCCTATTTATAGATTTTTGATAGTGACATGCTCCATAAATATTGAGTGAATCTATGGTAAATCAGGAGTACCCCATCAAACCGTCTATATTGATTCTCTTAATCATAAAATTTTATAAAGCATTCAAGTGTCTTAATGATGTATGAATTAAATGATCTTGGGCTCGTTGGATTCGTCTTGTCGAGCCGCTCAATTCATTTATAAGCATTTCATGTTTGGAAATCATTTGATTATTAAATTAATGCTTTGAAGTTTCCAAGTACGCTCCAATCCCTTGATTCAAGCCCATTTTGTCGAGACGTTCAGTTTGACTATAAGTTTGCTATGATCAGAGTTTGGATGATCTCAAATTTAATTTTAAAAGTTTTCAGTTCAAATTAGCTTCGAGATTAGTGCTGAATCAAGGTAATTTTTTTTAACGTATCATTCTACTTATTGTGATGGTACACTGTATTGTCCATCTTTCATCATATTGTGATGGTACCCTCTAATAATTGCAGAATTGTGGAAGGGGAGCTCCATCATATTGAGGCACCGGAGACTTGATTATCCACATTTTGTTGTTCTTGATTAAGAGGTTGATTGTTAGTAATTGAAGAAGTATATTGAGAATATTTCCCACAAATAATGTCAAACTATTGTGTGCTAGAAAATTTGAGTCGGTAGAGTTTATATTTTACGTCTTAGCAATGTACAAAAATTCAGTATGAACAGATAAAAATGATAGGACCAAAATATTTTTACATGGAAACCCTAAAAAAGGAAAAACCATTAGGCCTGACCCAATTGGAAAATTTAATATGTAGTAAGTAATATAAATATCCTCCTTTCTTCATTATTAAATAAGAGAAAGAATACAAAAATCAAATGTTCACAGATGAATTATCTATACCCCACAATAAGATTTAATTTTTTCAAGAGGAGTTTTAAAAAACTAATGTCCACAGGCAGAGAAATTACTCAAAAATAGGTTTAAATCATCTTAGTATTATGAAGAAAGTGGTGATTTTTGAAACAGGTCATCCATGGCCATGGTGGTTGTCAACGGAAATAGTTGGTGGTGGTCGTCAACGACGATGGTTGAAAAATGCGAGAGAGCTATCCCTAGTTCTCTCTTCTCCCTCCTCCCATGTGAAAAATGGGGGCCAATTTATAAATTTTTGGGAGTGATATGCTCCATAAATATGGAGGGAATCTAAGGAAAATTAGGAGTGCCCCATCAAATGGTCATATTGCTTTCCTTTAATCATGAAGCTTTCATCAAGCATTTAAGTGCCATAATGATATCAGAATTAAGTGATCTTAGGCTCGTTGGATTCATCTTGTCCAGCCGTTCAATTCATTTATACGCATGTCATATTTGGAGATTATTTGATTACTACATTATCGTTTTAAAGCTTCTAAGTATGCTTCAATCCCTTGATTCGAGCTCATTTGGACTCGAATTATACCGATTTAGGTGTCATTGGGTTCATCTTGTCGAGATGTTCAGTTTAACTATAAGTTTGCTACGATCAGAGTTCAAATGATCTCAATTTTAATTTTGAAAATTTTTAATTTAAATATGCCTCGAGATTCATGCTTAATCAAGGTAATTTTTGGCGACGTATCATTATTAGTAGAAATTAATTCTAATTAATCTTAATTAGTGAATTACAATAATAATTAAATATAATATATCTAAATTAACCAAATTAAATCATAATAATTATTAACTTGTTTAAATGAATATTTTCTAGTTATTAGGCTTACTTTAATTTTTTAATTTGTATAGCTTGTTTAATTGATAATAATTAATATTAATAGTTTAAAATCCAAAACCTTTAACTTCCTCCCTCTAATCCCCATCCTTCAATTTCTTAAACCCTGGATGACAAATAATTTTTAACTTAAAAATTTCTTAAAAGAGAGTTTGGATGATTCTTGAGTCAAATTTAAAAGGTTTCATCATAAATGTTTGGGTGTTAAGTCTCAAAATTAGATGAAGATTTATGCTTAAGCAAATGTATAGTGGTAAGTGCATTTTGAGTTTAAACAAACTAATCTCATGGTGGTCAACTTTGAGTCTGCAGTCAATTTAGATTTTGAGTCCATTAAACTTCAGATGATTATAAAGTAAGTTTAGAGTTTTTATTTTAATTATTGGTCCCAATTGTAACAATATAAAAGAGTAGATAGTGTTTGATTATTTTATTATTTAATATTGATGAGTGAAAAAAAAAATCTATCAATTAGGTATGAATCCAGATGTTGTAGTGTGTTTAAATTCAAATACTTTTTAGAAGCTTACTATTTGGTGCCTACTTGCTCTATTTATTGTAAATGTAAGGAAAGAAATGCTAGGAGTTTTGGGCATTCTATTGATAATATCTCCACTACTTGTGCCAACATTAAGAGAAGAGTTTGTAAAGTCTCAAAATGGAGAATTTTGACTTGATCATGCATCTAATTGTTTAAGATATGGTAACTATTTATGCTTTGTCCTCTGGTTTGATTTTTGTGTTGCTAGCGCATTAGACATCCTCTATTATGAGTGAGGTATTTTCATTGATGGTCTGGTTGTGTTTTTTTTTTTTTTTTCTGAATCACAGTCATATGCTTGGGTTGCCTTTTGTTGCCTTAGTGAACAATGATGAATGGCACTTTTAAGACATTGCTATGTCCCCTTGGACAATTCTTGTGGCAACCAGGGGACTTTTTTTTCGGCTCAATTCAGTACATGATGCATTTTTTGGACTAGTTTTGGTGATTAGTATGTGCAAGCTATTCTAAATCCACTGCTAGATGAGTTTGGTCCTGTTTTTCTCCTTTTTTTTCACAAGTCTTTGAAGAATGCTAATTTTTGTTCCAACTCAGATTTTCAATTCCTCAAAAATTGTATTGAGTTGTGATTTATGTTCTTCTCAGCCTTTGTATATTTACTAATCATAGTTAATGAAAATGCGTTCTGCCCCTAATTTTCCACAAAAAAAAACTTTTCAAAAAATAAAGATAATATGAACTTTAATTTCAATAAATTTACTCTATAATTGAGCATCTTGACAATATGAGCACAATAATACAAAAATGGTCTCATCTAAGACTAAATGAGCCCAAATCAAGAGCTAAGTGTAGTTGAAAACTTTGAAATATTAATTGAATAGTCAAATGATCTTTAATTTTTGCAAGCATATAGTTAAAGTGAATAGCTAGGCAAAAGGAATCCAATAAGCCCAAAATCATTAAATTATGAGAACACCAAGTCGCATAACATTGAAAGAATAATATAAGATTAAAAGAAAAAACTTTGCCCATTCAATTTAGTGTTTTGGGTTTTGACCCATTTTTCACTTGAAAAAATTATTCAGTTGAAATTAAAGAGTCTAGAAATTTGAAGAACTCTAATGTACTTCATAATTTTCAATGTAAACGATCACTGCCAGGGACCACCATCATTTGATCATTATTGTTTCTCCAATCTTTATTGCCTTCTTGTTGTTGCATGAAGACCAGGCCATCTTCGTCTAACTTACATTGCCCCGTCGCCTTCTCTTGACTGTCAACACTAGACTAGTATCAATTATATACTTCCAATACATGCGTTTGTAGCATAGATTGTTGGAGTAGTTAGAGTTATTGATGGATAAAATTTTACTCATAATATACAATTTCTATTTTTATGTCTTGTTATTACATTTTAGTTGTCTTGCAATAAAAAGTTGTCATAAAATTCATGTCATCACAAAATTGTAACATATATGATGTGTGTTTGGCTTGCTATCGCTAAAACTTTCAAAGTTTTGTAACGCAATTAATTGCGTCATAAATCTAGCACAAAGTCATGACACAACTCTTTTCTGTAGCAAGTTGCTCGTAAAAATGTGACAATTGAGTGACAAAATTATAAAAATGTGCTAATGTTTGACATTACAAAGTTGTAGCAATTTCGCATAAATCTTCCCAACAATTGTCCTTCAAATATTTTCATATTCCTCCTTTTGGTATCATAGCTCCTCCCTCCATTCTTCTCCAATGTAGGCCGACCGATCACCAAACTCTCAATTTTTCTCTGTTATCAACGAGACTAGCTTTTAATCCTCGGTCTCTAGGATTTGAGTTCATTGACCATGACATGTTTCTAGTTTTTCATATTTTTTATAAAAATATGACTTTTTAACTTTGTATTTTTGAATGCCAAGTTTTTGCCCTAATGGAATGGACACTACTTTGAATTGTTGTTGTTTAATTTTAATAAAATAAATTGCTTCTATGAAAAATGAAGAAGAATGAAACATAAAAGCACACATGAAGTTTGTCCTTCCACTTTAATGTGTAGGTTTCTTATTGCAAGTGAGAAGAAAACAAGTTCTTAAGAAAAAAGTTATCTTTTGGAAATTTTTTAGGTGCTTATGAAGAAAAAATTTAATTAACATTACAAACTTTTTGAACATTTTATATGATTCCTTATGATTCTCTCCTTTGTTTGTTAGCAAGAAAAACAATTTTTTTTTGTTGTGTAGAAATTTGCATGTAGGATAGACTAGGCTCACATTGATTCATTCATTTGTGGAAACATATGCATCAATGCATTAGTTTTTAAGTATCACTATAATTTCCTATCACTCTATTGGTTATCAATAATGTTTTTTTTTCTTTTCATTAAAAAACTACTTTGATAATATTATATTTAGTCGAGTTCTTGCAATTTTGTTTAAATTGGTTTTTTTTAATTCCACATAATGGAAATCCATGTCATTTTGAGTGAAGTCAAACCAACCTTTTTTTTTAATGACCCAACTACTAGTATGCTCAAATTAATTTTCCATTAATTATTTAAATAAATATAATTGTAATACTTCTTACTATATACATATTGTGACACATGTAAAATCAGAGAACAATTAAACTTATTCCTACCCAACTTGATTCAAGGTAATTTGTTAAATTTCTGCTTTTTGAACTATTCTACATGTGTCCAAGAATGTTCTATGCGCGTATGAGTGTCTGCCTGTGATTTGAAATTGATCCAGGGGTTTGTTTACATGTTTGAGCAAATCTGAAGTTTTCCTCTGGGGCATCGCAGCCCTTCGTGTCATGCCCCATGATTTAAATTGAAATAATTTATATTGTCTTATTCCTTTTCGTACTATTATCTTTTCAATCTTATTGTATTCATTCATCAACTAGATGGATAAATATCGAGAGATGATTAATTGCATTACAAAAAATAAATAAACATAAAAAAATATATAATTCACATTACTATAGTAGACAACATTTACATTTTGTTGGTAGAGTCCAAAACAATATATACAATTGCCTTTATAGGCTACAAAAGAATATATATAAACCAGAAGTACCAAAAGAAAACTAAAACATCATTACAGTTAAGCTTTAATCAACAGGCTCCTTACCTTTACCTGAAATTATGTAAAATCACGTAATAAGCATGATAGCCTAACAAGTAAAAAAATCTTACAACGAAAATCAATACAATAAGAAGAGAAATAATATGCTATAAATCATATAAAAAAATCCATGCATCAATATCTATACTGATTATTTGTATCAATTACTCAGTTTATAGCTCATCATATCGATCTTAGTATATTATATCATTAGTTACAGTATCAATAAATAGTATTGATCTTAGTTATAGTATCAGTATTCTCAATATTAGTCATATATAGTAATAGTAACAATAATCACTAATTTATAATAAGAGTCAGTACTAGTACAGTGTAAGCTACAATATCAGTAATAATAAGGTGTAATCAATAACAATAATCAATATCAGTGCAATATTCAAATATTCAGAAGAGACCATCTTGATCTTGCTCCACACTTATAACTCTTAGTTAGTCGCCCCTCATAACCCACAATCAATGAGCTACTTTTTAACTCCTCTTGAAACACATAAAAATCGCACCGACTCTTTATAACTTCGAATCAATCCCAAGCTCCTTATGACTCTCATCCACCGACTCCTATTAGTAGATTACATAGATCTTGAAGATATCACATGAGGTTAGGGGTGCAAATGTGTTGAGTCGAGCTCGAGTCAGGGGGTGTTCGAGTCGAGCTCGACTGTCAAATACCAAGCTCAAGCTCAAAAGTCGAGCTCGAACTCGACTCGATAGGGGAAACAAGCTCGTCGAGCGATAGTTTGAGCTGCTCATCCATGTCCGTCATGCTAGCGTCCGCGTAGTCGTCTCCAACGTTCGCGTCATCTTCATCGACAACGTCTGTTGTCTTTGCCTGCATCATCGCAAGCTTCAGTCATCGTCGTAACTAGCATCCGTCGCCTGTGTTAGTCGTTAGCATTCATGTCGTCATCGTTGCTAGTGTCTGGCCATGCACACAATTTCATTTTCCCACCGGCAAGCATAGGGGTGTCGTTTTGGGTTAGATTCAACCCGAACTGACACGGAGCTAAACAGGTTGACCTGAACCCGACCCATTTAGCTATATGGGTCCACTTCCTGGACTTGAACCCGACCCGGGCTAAAACCGGGTCGGTTCGACACAACCCGCCAACCTGACAATTTCTTTTTTTTTTTGGGAATTTTTTTGAAATTAAAAAAAAAATGTGTAAATTCTAAACATATAAAATTCAAATTGCAATGAAACAATAAACAATAAAATTAAAGTTTTATTAATTCTTTACATTTTAAAAGGACATTACAAATTACAAATTCATTATAACTTTTTGAAACTAAAAATACAAAAAAACATTACAATTTACAAATACAACTAGTCAACTGCTTTGCTAAATGCATGACTTTGAATAATTGTCTAATTGTATGTGTAGTCATTCTTCTGAACATCTCACCATTGAACCTGCAACAAGAAAATAAATAAAAGTGACATACTCAATGCGTTAGAGCTCAGGGCCTCAGCCCTTATGCTCATGATGAATCTAGCAAAGAACCATCATATGCAATAATTTCAAGAAACGAGCCCTCCAAGATTATATATTGGGAAAATGATTTATTAAATTTAGTATCTATTCAGTTAAATAGTATCAGCTCATGCCAAATAAATCCCCTTCCCCAATTTGTAATATGGTTGCATCTATATTTCTATATTGCTACTATTGCATAAATTATTAACTTCACCATGTTCTTCATCACAACCCTATAACATTAGAGGTCAACCTCCTCTTTTTTTGCTTCTTTCATCATTTCTAACTGTATTATCACCAATTTCCCCCGCATCCGCATTGTTATACTCATCGCTATCAAACTCTACATCATTTTCAATAGGCTCTTGCTCATTATGCTCCAAATGATTACTTGCAACAACTGTATTAGAATCATCCATCTAAACACAAAGAATGTAAATTTTTACCAAATTATGAAATTAACATACACAATAATGAATTTAAATATTTAATATACTAAACAATCATTAGTATTAGTATAGTAAATAAACAAGTAAACAAAACATGTTGGTAGAGACTAGAGAGGTAGATGTTTGCTGTCTTGCTCTTGCACTCTTAGTGATGCCAAATATATATAATATACATTTGTTATACCATGAAAGCAAATCGCCAAATCATCCTCACAGTCACATGAAACATCATATGTCATTATGCCTAAATAACAGAGCAGCTACAGCTCAGCAAATCATCTCCATTCTCCAAATTCCAGAACAATAAAACAAGTTCACAATAGCAAGTCAGCAAACAGCGAAACCGCCAAACCGTAATCTCCACTCCAGTGTTCAGAGCAACATAACAAGTTTACAAATCACAACAGCTTTATGCCTTGGCAGAAAAGAAAACTATATTCTCCATTTCTCCAGAGTCCAGACCAACATAAAAAGGTCACAACAACAAACCCTAATCTCCCAACCAGCAGATGAGAGACCAACATATTACATGTCAAGAACATGTTAAACAACAAGCATGCAAGACAACAAACAAGGAAAATCCCTAATAGTAGAATAAAAATCTAAAACAGTAAAATCGAAAAAACCTATTCTTCAAAATCCAAACACATTTCAAGTTTCAACTTCACTTTCAAGTTTCAAAACACTCAAATAGCAATATCCGAAATATCGAAATCGAATTTATTCATGAGATTACTGATTACAGAATACAAACCGTAGGGGAAGGCGGGAAGCCTGACTGCTGGGCTGGTGCTGGAGGAAATACCGAAATAGGAAGAAATCAAGAGTCAGGAGAGATGGGAAATGAGAAGTCGAGATCGAGAATGCTAGCAAGGCAACGAGCTACGACTGCGGCCTGCCGGTGAAAGAGTGAAAGTGAAACCCTAAATTCTAAAATCCCTAAAATGAGAACGAGCTCAGAACTTAATCAGGCAAAGGCGCAAAGCCGCCGGGGGGGGGGGGGGGGG
The DNA here is from genome assembly GCA_019925795.1 of Dendrobium chrysotoxum. Taxonomy (NCBI): domain Eukaryota; kingdom Viridiplantae; phylum Streptophyta; class Magnoliopsida; order Asparagales; family Orchidaceae; genus Dendrobium; species Dendrobium chrysotoxum. The sequence continues at coordinate 87,378,748 of CM034315.1, read as the reverse complement.
GGGGGTGGGGGTAGATATTAAAATGCCTGCGGTTGGTCATATACTCGTATTAATGTCGCTAACCGCGGGTCAAGTTCGGGTCATCTTTGGGTTAACGGGTTGACCCGAACTCGACCCGAATTATATATGGGTCCAAAAATTAGACTCCGAACCTGACCCGTTTCTTTAACGGGTTGACCCGAACCTGAATTTTTTTGGGTCGGGTCGGGTTCGAGTTGGGTTGGGTTTTCAGGTCGTGTTAGTTATTGACACCCTTATTCCCGCATCCCCGATTTCATTTCCCCGCTGGTAATGTGTTCTGCGACTTGCTCGATGAGCTAACGAGTCGAGCAGAGGGCTATTCGAGCTTGATAAGCTGTCGAGCTTGAAATCGTGTTTGAGCTGGACTCGCGAGCTCGATAAGCTCGACACGTTGAGCCTGTTACCTAGTCGAGTTCGAACCAACTCGTGAGTCAGCTTGAATCGTTTGCACCCCTACATGAGGTTATCATATCATATATCAGTATATTATATTCGTATATAATATCAGATTCAAACTACTAGCAATATTACATTCTTGCATAACTCAATCATATCAATTATTTCAGTACATATTACATTGGAATCTTATAATGTCAAATTATAGTACAACACTTTTCAGCTCATTTCCAATCTGTCTTTTTTCCATACTCATTTTACATAGAAATTATTTTAGACATATTTAGCTGGTGAAAAAGTAATAAAATCATATCATATTATTTAGAATGATCAAAGCTATAACATATCAAAAGTTATACAGTGAAAACTTATGAGATCAGAATATATTGCATTTTTGTCAGAATTAGGAGAGATAAACTCTTAGAAATCAAAATTATAGAAAACAGAGTAAAATGGTAGTTATTTGCAACGCTTAGCGCATTTTTTACAACATAAGCAACATACAAAAATGACAAAAAACTGACTTTCTCTCTCCACTTCCTCTCCCTTCTCCCTTTCCTAATACTTTAATGCTTATGTTTCGAATAAAATATATACAAAAATATTATTAGTGCCTAGAAAAAAATAGAGCATAAAAAATGATTCCAAGAATCCCAAGTATAAAAAATAAGTTCATTTAAGCCCAAAATTGGGCACACATCCCAAGTCAGAATTGAAGCGATATTAAGTTGGTTGATTTTGTCTTGCCATGTCTCTCAATTCTACGATAAGCATGTTAGATTTAGAGAAATTTTGGTTATTCAATCTTTGTTATAAAATTTTTAATTCTATTTGAAATGCTTGATTAGGACTCATTAATCTTTAATTGAATCATTGTTGATGTTCATGTTCATGGATTCATCTCATTGAGACACTCAATTTAACTGTAAGTTACAGTTTGCTAAATGGAGTTCATATGATCTTGAATTTTATTATAGAAAATTTCAACTCTTATATGCTTTAAGATTTGAGCCCGTTTAAATCAATTTTTTAATCATATATGAAAACTCAAGCTTTGCTTGCGATGACTTTCTTATTGCTTCTTAACTCAAATTTTTAGTACAAAATTCAAATTCTTGCACTAAAAAAATTGCTTTAAATCGAAGCCTTAAATAATTTAGGTCCAGACTTGAGACTATAGTTTCGTGAGTATAAATATCTTAATATTTTTAATAAAACTTGAATAAAAAATAAAATAATTTAATACGCAATTTAAAATTAAATATTAATTTTGATAATTAGCACCGTCAAAATTTGTTTAAAAATTGGTATGGAGCAAACGAAATATTATTTTATTGCTTATTAGTTATGAATAAGTTCAAATTAACATTAAGGGCAGGTAGAAAAATGCTATAAAGTATATACGCAGAAATTAATAAATCAGTTCTTAGAAGATTTTGATTAAATTTAATCGTAAATTTACGCATCTAAGATTTTTTTGGAATGCGTGATTCTTATTAAGACATGAGAAAAAACATATTTATTTGATTTTTCTTGATAAAAATGTATGAGGTCATGATCTCTTTCCAAGTTCAATATATATTGAAAATTTTTTTGAGCAGGAGATGCTGTCATTCTTCCTCTTGATAAACCCATGCTGAGCTGAGGCAGTGGGGGGAGAGACAGAGAGACGGTGAGAGCAAAGCACGGAGGGTAGGCCATGGCCGCTGCCGCGGCCAATTTGTTCTCCTACACCTCATCCTCCTCAGCTCTTCAATGTCCTAGATCTGGAAGGACTTCTTTGCTATCAACTTCTTCCTTTTGGAAATCTGGAATTATTGCGCCTGCGGCTGGCTGCTCGATTCGCTGCTTCTCAACTTCATCCTCCAACGGTAGGCCAAAAGGAAGGGAGACTGAGGACTTGGCCGTCAAGGAGGTGGAGCAAATCCTGGAGGAGAAGCGGCGGTCCGATCTTGCTGCACGTATCGCCTCCGGGGAGTTCACCGTCCAAAAATCTGGGTTTGTTCTTGTTCTTTTCCTTTCCCTCCAGTTTTTATTAATTAAATGTTGGAATTAGTGGTTTTGAGTTTTCTCGTTGAAATGGGGAACAAAAAAAGTTTTGTCTCGATGCTGGGGACTGGGCTTTCCAAGATTGGGCCGGCTGGAAAGTTATTAGGTGAGCTGTTAGTTAAATTGGCCGACATCGTTGAGGATGGTGAGCGCATGGCGATTCCTCAGGCGAAGGGGTCATTCAAAGCTGTTGGAGGGCAGGCCTTTTTCATACCTCTTTACGAGCTTTACCTTACCTATGGCGGTATCTTTCGCCTCACATTTGGGCCCAAGGTAGACTTGATGCTATAAATACTGAACTACTTGCAGTTATAAACATTATTCTATGAACACTTATGAATATTCTGTAGCGTGTTTTTGCTGATTTCTTCCTGGTAATAGTCTTTTTTGATAGTTTCTGACCCTGGAATAGCCAAGCACATTCTTAAGGATAACTGCAAAGCTTACTCAAAGGTAGTTTTAGTACTTGTTCTCCTTTGGTTTCAACTCCGCTGTTTTCTGAGAAAACAAAAGTTTATTATTTTATGTTAAAGGGCATTCTAGCGGAGATTCTGGACTTTGTCATGGGGAAAGGATTGATCCCAGCTGATGGTGAGATATGGCGGGTCCGGCGAAGAGCAATTGTCCCTGCATTACATAAGAAGGTTATTGCTGCCTGTCAGCTGGTTTATTACAAGTTTACTCTTTTGTTGCTGTACATGAGCTCAGGGTGTTGCAAAATATGTAGTTGGCTTTTGTACTTCTTTTTATTGTTGCCATAGCCGATACTATAAGTTTTACGTCATCAACAGTATGTGGCTGCCATGATTAACCTCTTTGGGCGAGCTTCATTTAGACTCTGTGAGAAGTTGGATAGAGCTTCATCAGATGGTGAAGATGTAGAGATGGAGTCACTCTTCTCACGGTTAACCTTAGATATCATTGGGAAGGCTGTTTTCAACTATGATTTTGATTCTTTATCACTAGACAATGGAATAGTTGAGGTATGTTTAAATTCTTTTTAACTTTTGTCATTGCACTCTGTTTATTACATATTTTATCTAATTTTATAGATATAGTAGGCTGTTTACATTGTCTTGAGAGAAGCAGAACAGCGAAGTACTTCTCCAATACCAACTTGGGAAATTCCAATTTGGAAAGATCTCTCTCCTAGACAGCAGAAGGTCACAAAAGCTCTTAAGTTGATCAATGATACTCTTGATGACCTGATAGCAATATGTAAGGTGTGTTTTACTAAGGAGCCAACTTTTCTCTTGATAAAATCCTCTCAAAATATGGACGAGCTTCTCTTTAAATGTAAATATTTGACTAATTCATTTCGTGGGCCATGAGAATATTTTTGGGATCATTCAATGTTGTAAATAATTTGAAAATATCATATTATTGACTTAGGGAGATCTTATTTATAATTCTAGATTTTTTCAATTATTATAAATAAGATGATGGGGAAAAATGGTTTTACATCCCACAAACATACGCAAATAAAAAGAAGAATAAGAGAAAGGGAAGGGGTTTACCAACCAAGATAACAAAAAAGGTTTTTGGGACGCTTAGAGGTGGGAGTCTTTTACTTCTTTTGTTCTTCAAGAAGGAAATTGATGAGGACATCCACACTTGGAAAGTTTATTGTAGACGTGGCCGTCGATCTACGGCCACGATCAAGTCTTTGTATTTTTGTGTTTATTATGTTATTTGTGTGTTTTTATTTTAGTTTACTGTTTTACCCTTACTTAAGGGCGGAGTGTTTGTAAGCTCAATGTGGTCATTTGAGTCTTTTCTATTTATTTCTCTTGTTAAGGCTATTTATAGGCCCATATTGTATCGTTTGAAGTTAATGAATGATTATTATGAAAATTTCCTGCATTGGTGTTCTCTTTGGTTGAGAGCTTGCAAGTTGTGTGGAAGAGCCTAGGAGAGGCTAACTCGTAGCACCCAACAGCGGCCTCCGGGAGCTCTTGGATCCTTCTCTATTTCCCTACCTTCTTCCTCCACCCGCCGGCTCCAAGCACCTCCCCCTTTCCCCTTGCATCCGTCGGCCTCCCCCTCCCAAGCCGACCCCTCCCCCACCTCTCGGCCACCTCCCCCTCCCCCATGCAAGCCGCCGGCCTCCTCTCCCCATCCCCTTGGTTCTCCCCTCTTGTGTGCAATTAATTATTTCCTAAATTAGTTTTATATTTTAGGAAACCCAATTAATGATTGAATTCAAATTAATTTGAATTCAAATCATTACCTAATTTATAATTCTTATTTTAGGAAAGTTTCCTATTTTAAGTTCTATTTGGATTTAATAAACTAGGAATGCCTAAAATCTTTCCTAAGTCTTAAATACCAAATAGGAAACTTAATTTAATATTTCCAAACCCCCCTACCCCACTATAGCCGCCGGCCCCCCCTTGCCTATACCGCCGCCCCTCTCTCTCTCCCTCTCTATTTCTCTCACAAATCTCCCCCCCCCTCTCATTAATTCCTAGTTTCCTTTCTAGTTCCCTCCTAATTCCAACAAAATCTGAGAATAATTTCAGATTTTGGAAATCCTAATCATCTCCAAACCCTAACCCTACCTCTCCAAAATCTGAACCAACTTTCCCAACACCTCTACCTTGGCCGCCCACCACTCCTAGCCCCTCCTTCTTGTTTCTCCTAAGGAAAATCATTATTCTCTTGAAGGGAACCTTCAAGGGCAGCAAGCAAACGACTTCTTCGTTCCATCTACTCCACAAGAAGCATGAATGGAAGTCTGCCCTTGGGATTCGGGCTTGGTGCTTGACGATCAAGACAACATTGACATACTCCGCTCCCCATTCTTCGACGTAGGATTTGATTATGAAACCACCGTCGAAGAATACTTCGAGCGGATCCACATCCCCTTGGTTGATACAATCGACGATCAAAGATTCAAAGGACGGTGGACTATCGTCGGTCGCTTCACACCCGCCATCTTTCCGGCTACTTCACCGTCTCCCTTCAAAGGCTGCATCAATCGTCTTCTACAAATCATCACCGGCACCATTAGCAAACCAAAGGACTTCTTTCGGCGATGATTCCTCTCCACATAAGGGTTGACTTTTCTTCCCTTTTTCAATTACTTCTTTGTTCTCTAACCTTGTAGGTGGTGACAGAAACGCAAGGGATCGCTCCGCTTAATCTTCCTAAAGCTTAGTAAACTTAGGGTTTTATTGAGTGCATTTTCTTTGCTATTAATCTCGTTGTTAATTAAGGGATTATGAATGAACGTTTACCATGTTAGCTTTAATTTGATTTTCCAAGCTATTTGTTTGATTCAAGCTCTTTTAATGTGGTTTGGCCTAAACGCAAGCACCCCTCCTTTGTTTTATTTTATCGTTCTAATTTGCTAGTAATATAATCAAGTAATTGCTCCTAAAATAATTCGTGCAACTCCTAAATTTTGTTCAAAGCATATTAGTCCTGCATCAGAAATGCCAATGGGTTTCCATTTCAATCAAGAGAAGAAGTGATGTAGAACTTACATGCAAGGATGATGAGACTACGGAATTTGCACGCTTAATTTTAGAACCCACAACAATTATATCTTTATAGTGATTTTAAACGACAAAAGAAAACACAAAGAGCGGTAAGACAAGCTTAGGCTAAATTACATGAATAGAACTTAAGATTGCAATAATCAATTTAATCTAACGTTGCATGCATGATGGTTTTCAACATTAAATTCCAATGCTAACAATGAGATTAGTCACTAAGAGATATCTCTCACTCAACTCTCTACTTAATAGGTTTTTTTAGCGGAGAGAATGACTAGAATCTTCATGAATCATTTATAAACCATAATTGAAAAGTGACTAAGAGATTTGAATGATGTGGAGGAGAGTTTACCCAAATGATCAGATAATAAGAAGCTTCCGGTTTGAATACTAAGGCACTGGAGGGAGAGTGATCAGCAACGTCAAGGCTTGGACACCTTTAGGAGGATTATTCTTGGCTTCTTGGACGGCAGGGCAGCGAGGTATGACCATCAAACTGGTTGGACAGCAATTAGGGACGAGTAGGCAGCAGTAAGTGATGGTGGAGAAGTCCCTTTGGCATTCAAAACGTCAAACAGCAGCCTAAAACTTCACCCAGGCGACGGGACAGCAGTTTGCCACGTTGGAGGGATCTTGCACAGCAATATGGGCCTCTTGAAGGGGCTGGGCAGCAGTATTGGCCTGCTGTAACTCCTGGCAGCAACCAGGAAGTGTCTACATAGAAGAGAAAGGTGGCGGGTAAGAGAGGGGAAAAGGGTTTGAAATCTTTCCCAAACAAGAGACTTCACTTTGGAAAGAATTTGGTGGGTGGGGACATAGAGGGGGCGGCAGCATAGTGAGTGGAAGAGGGATTTGTGGAAAGAATTATGACTTGCTTGATTTAGAACTTTAAACTAGGAAGGATTAAATTAAATCCCATCTACTTAAAATTCAAAATAGAAAGTGAGTTAAGAACTTTCCTAAAATAGATCCTCCAAATTAAGAAAGAATTTTCAAATTCAAATTGATTTGAAATATGAAATTGGACTTTCCTAAATTAAGAGTTCCCACTTATGGAAGGCATTCAAGTGAGGATTTGAATTGCTAAGGCTTGGGGAAGGAAGACAAGGCCGGCGGCATCAAAGCTTGAGGGCTAGGGATTTAAGGAAATATGTAATGCTTCCTTAAATCAATAAACTAAATTTGGAATGAAAGATTTCATCCAATTTAATTCAAAATCAATTAGGCTATGAATTAGGAAGTTTCCTAAAATAGGATTTATAATTTAGGCAACTATTTCAAATTCAAATAGATTTGAATTTGTTCATAAATTGAGTTACCTAAAATATGAAAACTAATTTAGGAAAGGTGATAGAGTAGATGAGGGTGTGGGGGAATTCAAGAGGGATGGGCCGGCGGCAGGGTGGCTTGGCCGTGGGTGGTAGTGGAGGGAGGAGGGCTAGTGGGGGTGGTGGTTTTGAGGTGGGGATCTCCTTGGCCGGCGGCTTGTAGTGAAGGGGAGAGGGGAAGGTAAGGATGGTAGATATGAAGAACCACGAATCCGGCCGTCTCCAAGATTGGTGGGCGATCCGATTTCCCTCTCCTAGGGATTCTTCCAAAGTTCTCTCCAAGAACTCTCACAACTCTCCAAAGAACACATGTGCAGACATTTTGATAATATTCATTCATTAACCCTCAAAGAAGGAGGGGAGGGCTTTAAATAGCCAATACATTGCGACAAATAAAAAGTACTAAATTGCCCTTGGGCTTACATATGTCTAAACCCTTAAGTAAGGGCAATTTACAATTAACATTAACATAAAGTTAATACATCAAATAATAAAATAGACATAAAACAAAATATAAGAGTGGATGTCCTCATCAAGAAGTCTTTGTCCACTGTTGGGGAAACGTTCATTCAAAATCCTACTACGTATTATTGTATTCTTCTCCACGTCCAACCCTCATCTTCATAATAGGTGGTTCCATTCTATCTCAATTAGTGACAAAAAAAACATATCTGCTATTATCTTCTACTTTATATGAAGTGTAATATATATTTATCATTTTAAAGCTTAATGGATTATTTGCTCTTATACAACTTCTAGTGTAAGAATATCTCATTGAATTGCATAAAATTTATTTATGCATATGTTTGTGTATTTGTTGCATTGGTTTCTCTTTTTTGTGTTTTTGCTCAATATTATTATCATAAGAGTTGATGTCAAAGCTTTTGTTAAGTTCATATAAATCTAAGTAATGGATGATGAATTGATCAAGGCCAACACATTTGATGCCTAATACTTAGGCTTTTAGAAGATGCAAATAGAAGATTGCCTTTATCAAATAAAGTTTCACCTATCTTTGAAGGGATCAAAGTCTCTAGTATTGATCATCAAGAAGCTTTGACATCTTTCAAGTAGGTGTAAACTTCCAAGAGAAATAAAAGACAGAGCGAAAGATAGAAAATCAGAAATTATTTCATTCCATAACCTTTTTTTTACAATAGGAGTTGTATTTATAATACTTTGGTAGACCAAGTTAACAATATAGAACCGGCCTACCTAAAATAAACTAAAAATTTGTTATGCTTCTTGGTAATCCAAGAAGCTTTGGCACCTTTCAAGTCGGTGTAAACTTTTTCGGTGTAAACTCCCAGGAGAAATAGAAGACATAAAAGAGAAAGATAGAAAACTAGAAATTATTTCATTTCATAACCTTTTCTTGCAATAGGAGGTGTATTTATAATACTTGGGTAGACCAAGTTTATAATATAGAACCGATCTATCTAAAACAAACTAAAAGAAATACTAGACTAGTTCTTTATTAAATATGTGGGCCCATTTGTCATTTATGAAATATCATATGTTGATGTTTAACGGTGTTATTTGCCTATTTTTGATCAAAAGTATTCCCCTCAATATTCCCAATGAAAAGACCATGAAAATAGATATGTACATCTTATGCACATGTTTTTTTTCTTTTCATGGATGGTTGAAGTGGAGGAATGCATTGGGCTTGTTGTATGGTAGAAAAATTCCCTCAAACTTAAAGGGAAAATTCTTTAAGATGGTGGTGAGACCTGCAATGCTTTATGACGCAGAATGCTGGCCATTAAAAGAGAAGCACAAAATTAAGTTAAGTGTTGCAAAGATGAGGATGCTTAGGTGGATGTGTGGCTTTATCCTTGGGACAAAATATGAAACGAGCATATACATGAAAGGTTGGAGTTGCTCCAGTGGCAGGTGAGATTAGAGAGAGTCACCTCACCTTGGATGGTTTGGTCACATAAAACGTCGGCCTTCCAATCACCAGGTTAGGAGAGTAGATGTATTAGATTTGACTTATGTTAAGAAAGGTAGAGGTAGACCTAAAAAGACTTGGTTAGAAAATATTTGAAATGACATTTCTGTATTAGAGAATTTGACTCTTAATATGACACAACAGAGAAAAAGGATAATGTAGCCAACCCCATGTAGAGGGATAAAGGCTTGAAGTTGTTGTTGTTGTATGATATTTGAAAAAGCAATTGCTGTCGAGATCACAAATCAGTTGAGTTATGTGGATATCAACTTTGATAAAAAAATTCATGCTTTGAGTTTGCTTTTGTCACAACTTGAAGGTTGGAATTTCATACTATGCACCTCAATAACTCTTATGGATCAAACAAAGTGAAGCTAAATAATGTCATATAGCTCTTCCTTAGTTGATACAAATGAAAATTTGCAAAAAATAGACTTGTCTTCCTTTTACTTAAATACTAAACATGACAACAATATTATTAAAAAATAACGACACATTACAACTTATAAAAAATAAGACAATATTTCTTAGGACATAAATAAAACACTACGCAAGGACACCTTGCAACTTACAAAATTTTTATAGAAGAATGATACAATTGGAAAGGATACCATGGATAGAAGAAAGAGATTAGAAGTTCGAGACGAATATAAGAAGAGAAGGAGGAAGAAGACAATAGCTCGCAAGCTATTCCAAACCCGCAGGTTTACATTCCACAAATTCTTCACATATCTCTCCTAAAACAGCCACAACATCTCATTTAAATAGGGGAAAGGAGCACAAAAGACACCCAAAGCAGCCGCCCCATTCAGCCAACCAAAACATAGAAAAATCCCAAGAAAAAGGGGCACAACAGGACCACAAACCGAGCAGCCAGGTGCCCCAAAAGAAGCAGCCAGAATCGGAATAGCCAGGAGCCGAACAGACACCAAGAAAGGCACGACCAACCCAGCAACCCAAGCAACCAGCAGCTGTACAGCTACCAAGGGGGCACAGCCAGCCAAAATAACCCCCAGTTGAGAATTCCAAACACCAAACAACAAAGGAATAATGGGCCAAGCCCAATAAGAGATAAAACAGCCCACTAATAAATACCCAAAGAACCAAAAAAAACTAGCAAACCAAAGAAAAGACATTAGGTTTGCCTACATCATTAGTGAAGACATTCGGCAATGCAAGGAAGGTGAACTCCCTTAATCTTTAGTTTTGAATGTTGATAACAGGAGCATGCTACAAAAATAAAAGCATTCATCAAGCTAGAGATATATCTAATCTATAAAATAAGAGTCAATACACACATCATAATAGAAGCAAATCTTGAGATCTCCTGAGTGGATGTTGATGCTATGAAAAGCTAGAACGTGATGATAGATTGCTGCCCAAAAAAAAAAGCACGAACAAAGGCAAAAGTTGAAAGAAAAAAATTATGAATGTTGCTATTAAAGATAGTCAAATAGCATTTATCCTCAGTACTGATAGTCCAATGGAATCTTAAATATTGGACTCATGTGCATCTTTTTATTTTCCTTCTAATAATGAGTTAATGAAAAATTACTCTACAAGAAATTCTAACATTTTTTTTTGTTGACAATAAGGTCTTAAATATTGTGAGCATTTGTGATGTGATACTTCAAACTGTAAACAATCATCATGGAAGTTGTACGAGGCAAGACAGCCTGAGAAGAAATTTGATTTTTATAAAAATGGCTTGTAGCAGAAGGATTTAATGTCACATTCAATCTTGACAACTAAAAGATGATTAAAACAGAAATGTTTACCTGATAAAATATGGTTTAGGAAAAAAAATTACAAATTTGAAACTTCTATTTTTGTGATCAAATATGATATGAACAATAACTTATTGTCCTGAAAATGGATTAAAAAATAAAAATAAAGTTTCAAAAAATTATCTACATTCCTAGTAATATTCTCCTACATAATGTGGTTAAGATAAGATTTATTTTATTACGAGATACAGTTTCCTCATAAGGTTAAGCTTTTCTGATTTTTTATATCTCAAGAGAAGTGGAATACTCTTAATTAAAGTAGTTGTAAATATTTTTATGATTTTGAAGTTTCAATAAGGATGTTCTTTTAGAATTTCAATATGATTGGCTGAAATTTGAAATAGTTATTTTTAGGTAATCAAAGTATGAAAATTCGATAGTATTAAATTATGAGAAGATCAAAAGTACACTAACTATTTATATTAGGCTTTAAAGAAGTTGAAGGTTTAAATTTATTATTTGAGTTGCTCAGTTTATTAAAAATTTTAGGCTTATATTTCATAAACATAAGATCGAAAAAAGGCCTATAACGTGTGGACTTATGATGTAGCAAATGAGAAACTATCAACTTTCGATTATAAAATTAAGGTGAGAGCTACTATAGAAGTAGTAGCGCGAACCTAAGCATAACGAAATGTAAGGGACTTACAATTTTTAACCCCACCAAGGGTTAATGTGAGTTTACTAAAGTATATTTGATATTTTTTATTTTTCATGAATTATTAATAATTTTTTTAGTTTTTAAGTTATTTAATTATTATTTTATTAAACTTAGAGTTTGTTTATTTTTGTTTTTGGTTTATATGATTTAAAATAAATTATGGAATAATTCTCTGAAGTTAGGGTCAACCTCAGGAACAATGCATAAAAAATTGAAATTATTTTGAATTATTTGCTCTAAGATAAAACATAACAGCTAAAGTACCACAACATGCGTGGCCTGCCAAAAGGAGGTGACTTGCAGTTAATCAAGATTAAGGGGGTAGATAATTCTGTAGGCATGCTCACTAAGTTATGCCCGTGTTAATGTTGAGGCTTTTTGAAGCCTCAGTTATCCTCCATGAATGATGATTTAGAGTTGCCATACATATATGTATGCCAGCACTGGTTGCTAAGAAAATGCATAAAAAAATTCTATCATTAAGTGGGAGATTTTTTATGTCTATATAGTCAAGTTTTATTTGGATAAGATCCTTTCAAGATATTGATGAATCTTCTCTTTAAATGTTAATCTTTTCCTATTATTTTTTTTGGCAATTACAATATTTTGGATATCTTGTATTGATGTAAAGACCCCAAATATATTATATTATTATTTACCTTAAGACACATTTTGTAATTTATTCCGGATTTCTTTTTTAGCATTATAAAATAGCCTTTTGGGGAAAGGGCTTGACATCCCAAACTTACAAGCAAATAAAGATAAGAGAGAGGGAACAAGGAGAGGAAAACTTCAACCATAACAAAAGAAGCTCCATTTGAGCTCTTTCAATAGAGAAAGGAAGAAAGTAATGATAGAAACAACAATATCTTCTTCTCTATGTTCTGCTTTCATGTTCAATGCAGGTGGTTGCATTCTCTGAGTTAGCGGTATAAACAAAGCGATATGTCTATCTCTATCTTTAATTATATATGAAGTCTAATGTCTCCATATGTTCTTTTGAAGCTTATTGAATTATTCGATTTTTCTGCAGCTGTAAAAGATGGTAGATCTCACCAATTCACACAAAATTTTGGTGTATTCGTGTTTGTGTATTTGCTCCATTTGGTTTCACCTCTTCATATGCTTGTTAATCATTTAAAATCTGACTGGGAATTAATAGTTTCCTTCCATACTCCCAGTACAGTGCTTTGCACCATTAATTTAGTTCATCCGAAGACTCGTAAAGTAATACATTATACCAGCTAGTATTTTTCTACCACCTGATTTGTGAAATTATAAGTTAAACCATTGCCCCAAAGTGTCAGAATCTATGTATATTATTTGTAAACATTCAATTTTCTTTTATTATCGCAGCAATTTTAACATCCAAAATTGTGCATATTGTTTGACCGTATATCTTAGCGCGTGGGATTTGTTTTTCTAATTTCATGATTGATAAGTGCAGAAATATTCTCATGAGCTCAAATTGCATCTGCTAATGTGTAAGCTTCTACCATATGCTGCTTTGCAATATTGAATTACTGCTGTATTTGTTTTTTGCAGAGGATGGTCGATGAAGAGAAATTGCAATTTCACGAGGAATACATGAACGAGAAGGATCCTAGTATTCTACACTTTTTATTGGCATCGGGAGATGATGTATGATTTCGCAAAGTATACATTTCTTAGCCCATTATGATTTACATTAACAAGAATTTATAATGTACATCTTTACACGCGCATGATAGGTTTCTAGCAAGCAGCTCCGTGATGATTTGATGACAATGCTAATAGCTGGACATGAAACATCTGCTGCAGTGCTTACATGGACATTTTATCTTCTTTCCAAGGTAGTTTGTGATTTTATAGTCCTGCAGCACAATGTGATTAATTTGTAGTTCTTAGAGAAAAAGTGATCGTAGTTTCTTCTGGAAGAAATTTCAAGTTGTGTTTGGGGTTAGGTGGATGAGACTGCATGTTCTTGAAAGGTCCTTTGGTGGTACCACCAATAAAAATTTCCTTTGCATGCCATGTATGACATGCACAATTTGTAGCCTCCAACTGCAGCCATTGTTCCGGTTTAGATGTAGGCATGCAAGAGCTGTTTTATGCTAGCATAAACAACACTTCTCTGTCTTAAGGTTGTACACAGCATCAGTGGTCGGATTGTTTTATCATTTGGTCAAGATTATGTTAAAACTTACTTGACGGCAAGGTTTTAAATTGTGCAATTGGGTCTTGAGACGTTTTCTATCCGTGAGGCAAGCCATACGTCTCAAATTTTAAAAATTGCGTAAAATAAAAATGAAGGTTAAAAGTGAATTTTTTTGTATAATAATAAAATAATATATTAAAGAGCGACATATTAACTTTCTATTGAACTATAAGATAACAATTTGGCATAAATATGGAAAACATTTGTGCAAGACATAAAGTGGTAAATGATAAATTGCATAAAATAGAATTGAATTCCAAACATCACAATAACAAAACAATATCAAATATATTATGTAATAGGAGAAAGAAAAGGTTGTTGTGGCGATGACTGTCCCCAGGCGATTACTAGTGGTTGCAGCGGCCGGTTGGCGTTAGGAAACTTACAGCTGGATGTCAAGGATGGGAGCTATGGCGTGGGTGTGACGGGTCCATGTGAAGGTGCATGTGTTTAGATTATGTTAAAAACTAGTTGTTTTTAATTAAAAAAAGGGTCTATATGAGGTGTACGACTCACATGTGTGAGGCGAGACGGGCCTCAAGGCTTGCCTCAACCATATTGAGGTGTATGCCTCAAAGCACAACTGCACAAGCATGAGACGTGCACCTCAACGAGTTTTGGAACAGAATTGCGCTGATGCGCGCCTCACATTGCGCAATTTTAAGTAAGGCTTGAAAGAGAATACTAATAGCATTAATATTCATGCACTCCCGTTCAAGGTTCCAAGCAAAGCATAAACAAATTTATGTATGGCATGTTACACGTAAGCAGACATAAGAAGAATCCAAGATCCCTAAAGGCTATACCAACGACAACACTGAAATTTCAGGAGTAGATAAAGGAGGGAGACATTCAAATCCAAAATCTTCCTTCAAGGGGTGACCTGCCAAGGTGATGAGAGGGAGAATTATCTTCTTTTTCTAGTATGAGGCTTGATTTTAAGGGATGGCCGGTTAAATTAAAGAACATATTTTTTTTTTTATAATTTTCTAGGATTATATTTTCTTTTCTTATAAATACTAGGTTAGTAGTGTATTAGGTTTTTATTGATTAAATTATCACATTCAAGAAGAATTTCACTTAAAACTTCTTCCCCTTTCTTCCTCCTATTCGGTTAAAGGGACTATAATCCACTCTGACAAGCTCATGGATGCTCTCTCTCCATCAAACCTATATATATATATATCTCTGTCTCTCGTACCTCTTCTCTGACTCTTAACCTCTGTCTACCTCATAAACTTTGCGGGCAAGGGATTTTTTGGAATGAAGGAGGCTACATAGGAATATGAGCAATCAAGCAACTGTAATGCATGCGGGCACTGAAAATGCTCACCCGACTCTGTGATATCTTCTAGTTATTTTGGATTAATATTTAAGAAGGAAGAATGGATGTTAGATAAAACATTACTCAATGGTTTGACCCTGTAATGAGGAATTCATGATTTGGCTGTAAATTTCTTAAAAGTGCAAGCCCACATGATTAGTTATCCCTTATGATTGTGAGAGGGAATTTTCAATTAAGGTTAGACTATATGATCTACTATGCTTTATTTTTAATAGAAATAATTTGTATTAGAGGAGAGAGTATGTTATAATACCTTAGAGCATATGGTATAGAGGATGATGATTTCAATCAAGATCACACTATTTCATCTTTTTGAGTTGTCATGAATTATGGCGTACTTAGCTAACGGAGTTAGTCAACCTATAAATTAGATTTAGAAAAATAAATGCTTTATGAGTTAAAGATAATTCATATAGAAAAATGAAATTATATTTAATTAGCTAATTAGAGCGAGATGGTAATTAAATTTAGAAAGTTTATTTTAGAAATTAATAATAATTAAATAATGATTTTATTCATATTTAAATGATAATGTGAGGAGAATAAATTTTATTAGTAATTTAATAAATTAAATTCAAAGAGTTATTTATGTGCGTTCAATAACTAATTTGAGAGAGAGAGAGAGAGCAATTCTAATCAATAATATTTGAGATTTTAATTTGAAATTTAAATTACACTAATTAATTATAAATAAACAAGTTAGAGAAATTAAGAGCAATTTATCAATTAAATTTTAGCGACGAGATCTTTATATAGGCATTAAATCATCAATGTCAATGTAAGGAGCAAGAGTAAAGGGGCGATACCTAGAGTCAAGGTGAGTACCCATGTTTCTTTTATTACAATAATGATTTTGTTTTCTATTCAATTAAATGCTTTGAAAGATAATGCATGCTTATTAAGTTTTTATTGTTAGCTAAATCATGTTTTGTCTTTCTCATACCCAATGATTGATTATTTTGAATCAGATGAAATTTCTATGTTGTGCGTCACATTATCATAGAAAGTAAATGAATGCTATATAAATGAAATAGCTAGCTATATATGCTTGCATGTGCATGTTGAATGATGTAGTACTTTCCCTTATGGTACTGGCTGGGGACCTAATGTACCGTTGCACGTAAATGAAAAAAGGTTATGGAAAAAGAAATGAAAAATGGGTACCTTCATTGCTACTATTTTAGACGATGTCTCCTGTGACGATTGTATTATATATAGAAAGGATAAAAGATATAATATATGTGATACAAATATGCATTGCATTGATGATATCATTAAAAAATGAGCATGCATATTATTTCTAATGCCTTGTATTACTATAATTTAGAAGTATGATTTATTTACTGAGTTCTTTTATGACTCACTCTTATATTTATAAATGAACAGGTATTATTCAAAAGCTTAAAATGAGTAGAATGATACTTATCAACAACTTATTGGATGGGCTTTGAGGAGTTAACGATCTCACTGTGGAAGCATAGGTAGTGCATGCCTAATGATATTTGGCCATCCTTATGAATAGTGCATCCTCCTCAACGAATATCTTTTTTTTGTAGACAATCCTCTGTGGATGGGGATAGATGAGACAATTTGATATTGTTGTTAGTTTGTTCAGGGATTTTAGCTCATTATCATAAAGTTTATGGTGGGGGTTAATGTGGGCTCGAGCCACCATTCCTCTGGATATTTGGATTCACAGCTTTATCCAAGAAGGCATCCTTGAACAATATACTACATTGTTGCATGATCCTTTGGTATTGCTCATAACCCATGCAACTAATCTATAGAGGAAGTGGATAGCTATTTTTAGGGCACAAACATGCATTTTTGCATTCACAGGCATTTATAAGGATTTTTTTCGATGGGATTCTTGTACACTAGGCTATGTACTTTTTTCATTCCCAACAATGATCAATGCTTGCTTTTGCACCCATAGTACTATACAAAATGTATAAAGGCTTTGAGTTATTTTATCGCATTTTTGTACTTTTCATCAATTATATTTAATTTTGCTTGTCTAATTATGTCCCAAAAGTAGGTTGTTTATCCTTTTTAGACGATTTTATGTGAATTTTGGCTTTGCTTTTATGTTAACACCACGTTGGGGATGCCGAGTACCATGCAAGGCCTGCCTATCATGCTAAGAAAGGTGTTATAGGTGATATACAAGACATCATAATCAAAGTTTTGCCCACCCCACCATGTCAAGAAAGCATATATGAGTGGTGCACGGAGCACCCAAATGAGTAATCTTACGCCAAAAAAGATATGTATGAGAGTTTTTTGGTGGAATTTCCTGTGCAAAAAAATCATAATATAATTTTCTCACTGAGTCTAGAAAGATGCTTGCAAAGGCATGCATTGGTGATCCTAACTTCTCACATGATCCTCTCTTCTTGCGGACTACTCTCCCCTAGTTGTATAACCCTCTAATGGGATTCATGCCTACGTTTCTAGCTCTTTAAATACCTCATGCCATTCCATTGATGCGTTGGCTCATCTCTTCTTCTTAAACTCTTCTTTTTTTCACCTTGGCGGTTCTTCCTTTACTATATATTCTTCCCTTCTGAGCAAATCAAGGCATCAATGGCCCACCATGATCTGCAATTATGCTGTTAACTCGACAACGGCAAGTTTATCAACCTTGTGGCATCTTAGCAAGCATCGTACAATGATATTGATTTTCTTCAATAATGAGCGGGATTTCATGTGTACAAAATGTTATCAAATATAAGGGTAAAATCTACATCTTCCAGAAGGAGGAGAATATATTTGAATATTGTTTCTTGTTGAGGTTCTCATCAATAAAATGTTTGGTCTTGTATGGTTATCACCTGTGAATGATTGATGGAACTGTTTTTATTTTTCAGGAACCTAAGGTTGTGGCCAAGCTCCAAGAAGAGGTCGGTGCTTCAAGCATTTTAATTAAGAAGGTTTGAAATTGGCATCCACCCACTTATTTTTCATATTCTATTTGGTCCTGGCGCTTAGGTTGATTCTGTTTTGGGGGATCGCTTTCCAACTATTGAAGACATGACAAAGTTGAAGTACACCACTCGTGTTATTAATGAAGTAAGATCTTATCGTTTCTTGCATGAGAATGACGGTCATAGATCAACGTGTAATTCATTCACATGTGAAATTCAATTTATAGATCATTTTCAACCATCCTTGCAGTCTTTGAGACTATATCCACAGCCGCCTGTGCTGATTAGGCGTTCTATTGAGGCCGATCAACTTGGGAAATATCCTATCAAACGGTAGTGGTTCTCTTCTTTTTAAGAAATTATTTTTTTGGAAAGGTTGCATCAAATGTGGCTTACTCTGTTTTCTTTTTTTCCTTCTTTTTTGCAGTTTTGAGATAAACTTATATATTTATGGTTGACTTGCCTATTTTTGTCTTTTGTTCTTTCAACCTTGTTTAGTAGTCCCAACCGCACTTGTTGGATGGTTGTCATGTTGCCAAGAATTTAGTCATTCCTTAGCTGGCTAAGAGACCTTGTTAATTTCGGTGGGACCTATATAATCGTCAACTTATAGATTCTCTTGGCACATCGATGGTATAACTCCCTTGATCTGGGCACTTGGCTTCCAAAGTAACATTTTGTCTTTAGAACTATTCTAATTATGTCCATTCCTGCAAGCTGTGTACTGCGTGAACATAGTTATCAAGAATACTAAATGACGAAAGCAAATTCGTAAAAGTAATGATAGACTCCTCAAAAAATATCCCCAAAATTTTTGATTTTACTAGGCTTGAGCTCTGAAGCCTAAGTCGCACTACTGAAGCCTTACTAGGCTTGGGGAGTAAAAATTATGTTGTGGCCGGATGTTGTTGAAGCCTTACTTTCATTTGATGCTGGAGTTACCATCTGCATTTAGGAAAGCATTCTTGGAACAGCAAAGTAATGTGATATGAAAATGAAGTTTGATTATAACTTAATCAGTCATTTCCTACTGACAACTGTTCAAAAGTGTTAATATACAGGTAAGTGTTAAACGTCTACTTTCATAATACTGTGATCTTATATTCTAAACTATCTAGGTTCATAAAACCCATGACTAATAAATATTTAATAACTATAGATTTCCTTTTTATCATGTTTGATTGACTTTAGTATATGCAATAGGCAATAGCATTTCTTCAGTTGCTCATTTTTGGCCTGCTATGCAGTCATGGCCCAAAAAATATAACTGCTAAATGAGGCTATTTTAAAGGAGATTGTCTCATGCATACTCTGGAACCATGAAAGCAATTCTATTGACTATGCTTTATTCTTCCTATGATCTTTCCTGTTGAAAATCTTTAATTACAGCATTGCGTTTGTTTTGATTTGAATGGCAGAGGTGAAGATATATTTATTTCCGTATGGAACATCCATCGTTCTCCGGTGCATTGGGTGGATGCTGAAAGTTTCAATCCTGAAAGATGGCCTATTGATGGGCCAAATCCAAATGAAGTGAATCAGAATTTTAGGTTAAAATCTTGTCTTATTTATCTTTTTAGATCTCCGTATTTAATTTCGTTAGTTTTAGCCCTGTATTTAAAATTCTTCATATGAACATTTTTGTCATTGGGTATGCAGTGTAGTTTGAACAAGAAGCTACATTGAAAATTACATTTCCTTCTGTAATTCTTGTTCTCTCAATCTTCTCTTATGGCTCAATTGTTTGCTTCTAGATAGAATATATTATTTAGAAAATGATTTGGCTTTCACTCATTTTCTTTGTGAAAATCAAATCATCAGTTTTGAGGGATTTTGAAAGTCTTTGTAGATTTAAAACCTTTAGTCGTTTTTAATTACGTCCAACCAAATGCTGGAATCTCAAAAATGAGCTGTTTTTTAGAGCATATTTTCTAACTTCAAGAAACTGTCTGAGACCTTAGTATTATTTTTTAACCACTAAGAATAACTATGTTGAGATTTATGCCTCCCTAAAATAAATTATTCTCCAAATCTTTCAAAACTATAAACTCCATATCTTTCTTTATTCAATATGAATTTGGTTCTCTTCTATTATATATTTTTAACTAATTTCTTGTCTAACAAGTTTGATTTTCTTTATGGAATAAACTTTGTAATCGAGGAAAATCAACAAGAATATACTTGTTTCTATTCCTATTTTTTGTTTTCTTAATGTTATTATTCTTCTTCTATTAGATTTCTTGCAAATCTTTTCCCATAGAGAGCTCTATCATGGCCTGGGCTGTATGCCTTCACTTTTTTCTTCAAAGAAGATATTATTCTTATTTATTTATTTATTTATTTGTTGTAATCAGGAAGTTTGAGAGGGAAAAAGCCTACTTTATTATACAATACGCTCCCTATTTATAGATCTATACAAGTTCTAATGAAGAAACAAATAATTACAAAATAATTGCTGAAATAAAATCTTTCCTAACTCATAGTCTAGTTATGGAAGGTATTTAATGTGATCCATGTGGGCTTCCCACGGATCACTGTTCATGATTTTGGGATCGGTCTTCAGACGGAAGGCTGAGATTTAACACTCCCCCTCAAGTTGGAGAATATAGATATGTCATTCCCTGCTTGGCAATCATTCTGAGGAAGGCAGAACGGTCCAATCCTTTGGTAAGGATGTCTGCAAGTTGATCCTTTGATGATACATGGTTGACACTTATTAGACCACTGTCTAATTTTTCTTTAATAAAATATCTGTCAAATTCTATGTGTTTGGTCCTATCATGCTGGATTGGATTGTGGGCTATGCTGATTGCTGATTTGTTGTCACAATGTAGCCTTATGGGCTCATTCCACTTGACCTTTAAGTCTTCTAGGATTATTTTGATCCATAGTAGCTCACATATTTCCAAGGCCATAGCTCGATATTCTGCCTCTGCACTAGATCTTGCCACCATATTCTATTTCTTACTTCTCCATGTAACTAGGTTACCTCCAAGAAATGTGCAATATCCAGAGGTAGATCTTCTGTCAACAGGTGATCCTGCGTAGTCAACATCCTTGTATACTTCTAGGGTTATTCCGTGATCTCTCCTAAAGAGAATTCATTTTCCTGGGTTTTCTTTAAGGTAGTGCAATATCCTGTCTACCACTTGCATGTGAATCTGCTTTGGGTTCTGCATAAACTGATTGACCATACTTACAGCAAATGCTGTATCTGGTCTAGTGTAGGAAAGGTAGATCAATTTCCCTACAAGTCTCTGGTAGGCCCCTTTATCTACATATGGATCTTCTCTAGCTTACCCCAATTTAAGATTAGGTACTACTCGTGTCGGTGCTGGTTTACAAGCTAGTTTACCTGTTTCTTTCAGAAGATCTTTGATGTATTTCTATTGTAAAATGAAGATTTCTTTGCTGGAGTGGGCTACTTCAATTCCGAGCAATGTTTAAAATTGCGTAATCGGGTATTGAGGCGTTTTTCGTTTGTGAGGCGAGGCGTAAGCCTCAAGGCGTTTTGAGGCGTAAGCCTCAAAATCAAAAGATTGCGTAAACATAAAATGATAAATTTTTTATATACTAATGAGTAAAAAATATAAAACATAAAAAGGCACAAGATACAAAGTGAAATCAAAATATCCCAATAATAAGACAATATGAAATATAGTTTAACTTAAATTCTATCTTTCCCAAATCACAGTATTGTTTTCGTTAACATATAATTTCAAAAAAAATGGCAATGACATATACAAAAGAAGAAGCAACTAACACTAACATCTATTACTAAAGATGATGAATACAACAAATATGCCGGGCAGCCGAGGGTCCAAGGGGGCGCTGCCCCCTGGCGGGGTTCGACCTGCCCGATCAGGTCGCGGGGTTCGACCTGCCCGGAACAAATTTTTTATAGTAAGAGTAATTTTAAAGTTCTGCTTATTTTTAAAGTTCGTAAGTCGTTTGTATGGAAAGATATCGAGCGATACCGAGTGGTACCGAGCATGTACCTAGCAGTATCGAGCCAGTACCGAGCAGTACCGAGCATGTACCGAGCGGTACCGAGCATTGTTGTACCGAGTGGTACCAAGCAGTACCGAGCGGTACCGAGCAGTAACGAGCAGTACCGAGCGGTACCGAGCAGTACCGAGCAGTACCGAGCATGTACTGAGCGGTACCGAGCATTGTTGTACCGAGCAATACCGAGCAGTACCGAGCATGTACCTAGCAATACCGAGCAATACCAAGTGGTACCGAGCAGACAGACCGAATAGATATATATTAGGTTAGGATTTTTTTTTAATTTTAAGAGGCGGACGCCTCTAAAACATGAGGCGAGACACGCCTCAAGGCTCGCCTCAGTGAACTTGAGGCGTACGCCTCAATGCCAGCTCTCATTGCGTAGGCTTTGAGGCTTAAAAGTTTAAAATTGCGCTAAGGCGCGCCTCTTATTGCGCAATTTTAAACCATGATTCCGAGAAAGTATTTCAGTCTACCAAGTTCTTTGATGTCAAATTCCTTAGTAAGACTTTTCCTTAAATTAACTTTCTCCTCTTCGTTATTTTCAGTCAAGATAATATCATCAATATATACTAATAATATTGTGACTCCCCCTGTGTCTGAGTGTTTAAAGAATAATGTATGATCCCCTTGACTCTGTCGATACCCATTAAGGAGCATGAATTTAGAGAATCTTCTGAACCAGTGGTGATTGTTTGAGCCTATATAGAGCTTTTTTTAGTTTGCACACCCTATTACCTTCAGGTTTTTCCTTAAACCCTGGTGGTATTTCCATAAATATCTCTTCTTCCAGATCCCCATGCAGGAATGCATTTTTCACATCCAATTGTTTCAAATGCCAGTTGTACTTGGCTGCTAGTGAGAGTAGTATTCTGACAGTATTCATCTTGGCTACAGGCGCAAAAGTTTCTTGGTAGTTAATGCCATATGTTTGAGTGTACCCTTTTGCCACCAGTCTTGCCTTATATCTCTCTAGTGTGCCATCAGCTTTGTATTTTACTGAGAACACCCATTTGCAACCGCCGGTTTTTTCCCTATCGATAGATTGACGATCTCCCTTGTATTGTTCTTCTCTAGGGCATGCATTTCATCTTTCATGGCATTTTTCCAATTTTTATCAGATAAGGCCTCAGAAATATCCTTAGGAATATGGATATCTTCTAATGTAGTTAGGAAATTTTTGTGTGAGGATGAGAAATTGTTGAAGGATATAGAGTTGTTTATAGGGTATAAGGAAGGTGGTGAGCTTACCTTATTTTCAGGAGATGATTCAGATTCTTGGATCTGCTTTGGAGCATAACTTGAGCTTGTACGCCTGGAGTAAACCTTCCCAAATTTAATAACAGCTTTGTCATTTGTTTCTCTATCCTGGGTTTCAGGTGGATTGGTTTGAGGTGGTGGAGGAAGGTCAAGAGGTGCTAGTTCATTTTCCTTATCTTCCTCAAGTTCAGTCTCCCCCTGAAGATGAGATTTTGAAAAATAGAAATTTTGCTCATCAAAGGTAACATCAACTGAGACAGATTTTTCTTGTGGGTGGATGATAATACTTATAACCTTTTTGAGTAGTTGAATAGTCAATAAAGATGCATTTGAGTGCTCTTGGATCTAGTTTTCCTCTATCCTAGCTGTGAATATGAACATAGGCAGTGCATCCAAATATTCTGGGTTTAAGATTATGATGAGTTCGAAACTCGGGGTAAAAAGAGGACAAAATCTCCATTGGAGTTTTGAACCCTAGGGCTGTTGAAGGTAGTCGGTTTATGAGATAAGTCGCAGTTAGGAGGGCTTCCCCCTAATAGGATTTGGGTGTATTGTAGTGAAATAGGAAAGCTCGGGTGGAGGCTAGAAGGTGACCATTTTTTCTCTATGCAACCCCATTTTGTTGTGGGGTGTGAACACAGGAGGATACATGGATGATCCCTTCACTCTAGAAGTAGAAGGAAAGGGTTTAGTTGAAATAATCTTTAGCATTATTGGAGCGAAATCTCCTTATTTTTACCCGAATTGGTTTTTTATCATGGTAAGAAAGATGGGAAGAATGGTGCTGACATCAGATTTATTTTTAAGGAGATAGATCTAAGAGACTCTAGTGCAATCATCAATTAATGACACAAACCAGCGTGCCCCATAGATATTGGGGATTTTTGAGGGTCCCCATATATCACTATGAATTAGGTAGAAAGGAGTGTCATATCTTTCCCGATCTCTGGTCCTGAAATAAGCAATACGTAGGGTTAAATAAGGCTTAACAATTATGGTCATTGATAAGTTTTTGTATTAATATTAGGTTTGTGGATAATTGAGGTACGTGGAGCACATTTTTCAGGGTGAGTGAGGGAGATAATATTATGTCTCCTTGGCTTGCTACCGTGGTGAGATGGTTTTCTTGTTGTTTGGGCAATGAGTATAGTTGATGAAATGGGTAGATGAGTGGGTCATGTGATATGTGGCTCCTGAATCAATGATCCATATATCCTTTAAATGATTTCTAAAAGCACTTAAACTGATAGAAATTGGAGTTTTACCTGAGAGTGCAAGTGAAGAAGATGCATTTGATTTTTCAAGAGATACCAGGAGTCGTTTCAGTTTATCAATATCTTCTTTATTGTATTCTCCAAGGCTGGATTGTGCCCTTGCTGGGGGGTTTTTCATGTATTTTCCAGCACGTTTTCTTTGTGTGTCTTGACTTCTTGCAGTAACTGCACCAAAGTGAGTCTTTGTCTTTGAATTTTGAATAATCTTTACCTTTTTCCTTCCATGACGATTCTTTGTTCATCACCATTGCTGAGCTTTCAACGACCTTCGGTTCTAACATCACTCCTCGTCGGCTTTCTTCTGCGTGGATGATAGAAATGGTTTCATTGAGTGATGGCATCTCCTCTTTGCCATGGATCTGGATTCTAACCTGGTCAAATTCTGCATTTAATCCTGCAAGGAAATCATAAACTCTATCTTTTTTAATAAAATTCTTTAGGATCGCAGCATCTTCCGGACATTTGTTTCTATGCATCTGTAGTGATCAAGTTTTTGCCATAGATTTTGTAGAAGGGTAGCATACTCCGTCACGCTCTAACTTCCTTGCTTTGTGCTTCCAACTTTGACTTTTATTTCAAAGATTTGAGCTACATCACGAGCTTTGGAGAAGGTTTGTCTGGCAGCATCCCATATGTCCTTTGCAGTGGAAAGGAGCATAAATGTATCGCTGATTTCTGGAGTCATGGAATTTCACAATCATGACATAATCATGGAGTCTGCTTAATCCCATGCCCCAAATTTAGGATCTCCCTCTTTTGGTCCTCCTCGAAGGAGGTGGTGTATTTTTCCTTTCCCCTTCAAGTAGGTCTTCACAAATTGAGACCACTTTAGGTAGTTCTTCCCATTTAAACGATAGGAAGGTTGCAGGCTTTGGAGGTCACCTCGTCCTTGGTGCACCATCGATTCCTCAGTTTGATTAATGCTTTGGGAGGAATTAATTTCTGACATTGGGTAGCAATGAAGGCTTCCCAGAAAATAATTTTTTATATTCGACAATAAAGGTCGAAAGTCTTTCTCTTTTTTATTTTTTGTTTTGTTTTGTTTTATTTTTTCAGTTTAATAGACCGAACTGGACCTAGCCTTTAAAAGGCTTGGATCAGTATAGGGCACGGGTCGAGCTCCTCTGAGCGGGAGTCTCGTTTGGCTGGGTCGCCTCTTCAGTTTGTTCGTGGTTGTTCGACTATCCTCCTTCGACGACTTGTCCTTCCTGTCGGATCAGAAGTTTGGATCGGGGCTTCGGCTCCGTCTTTGGGGCTCTGTCTGCGGTGTCCGTCCGCTAGGCTTCGGGTTCCGTCGGCCGTTCGCTAGGCTTTGGGTTCTGTCGGCTGCTTCGTCCTACGAGATCTAGACTCCGGCTTTTGGCTCCTCCGGTAGGTCTTCGTCGTCCGCTAAGCTTCGTGCTCCGTCGGCTGCTCCGTCCGCAAGATCTGTCCTTCGACTTTAGGCTCCGTCCGGTATGTCTTTCTCCCGCTTTACTTCCTTCAAAGCTCTGATACCATGTTGTAATCAGGAAGTTTGAAAGGGAAAAAGCCTAGTTTATTATACAATATGTTCCATATTTATAGATCTATACAAGTTCTAATGAAGAAACAAATAATTACAAAATAATTGCTGAAACAAAATCTTTCCTAACTCAGAAGTCTAGTTATGGAAGATATTTAATGTGATCCAGGCGGGCTTCCCACGGATCACTGTTCATGGTCGTGGGATCGGTCTTCAGACAGAAGGCTGAGATTTAACATTATTTATTTTTAATTTGCTTGTATTTTTCTATTTCAGTTGGATTACATCAACAATCTACTTTAAGCCCATATCTTTGTTCTTATTCAAGAGGATGTACCTTGGTGTATTCTTTTTGGTGATGACATTCTTCTTGTTGATATATAGAGAGAGTTAATGAAAAACTTGAATTATGGAGGTTAACTTTATATTCTAAGTTTTCGTTTGTGTAGATCTAAATCCGAATACTTGAAGTGTAATTTTAAAAGTAACAGATCTAGTGGTAGGATTATGAGTAGGTGGTCAAGTTACTAAAAAGAGCGCACATTTTAGATATTTCGGGGCTATTATTCGAAGTGATGGTAAAATAGATGGGGATATTATTAGTAAAATTCAAGTTGGATGGTTAAAGTGTAGGAATGTACCGGGCCTATTAGGTGATAGAAAAGTACCCCTCAAACTTAAGGGAAAATTTTATAAGACGGTGGTTAGACATGCAATGTTTTATGGCGTAGAATTTTGGCCATTAAAAGAGAAGCATAAAATTAATGAAGTGTTGTAGAGATGAGGATGCTTAAGTGGATGAGTGGCTTTACACTTAGAGACAGAATGCGAAATGAGCATATGCGAAAATGTTAAGAGTATCTCCATAGGCAGATAAGATTAGTGAGAGTTGCGTTACATGGTTTGGCCATATAAAATGTTAGCGTTCTGGTGACCCTATTAAAAGAGTAAATGTATTAGATTCGGTCTCTGTGAATAGAGGTAGAGATAGACCTAAACAGACTTGATTGAGAAGTATTAAAAATGATTTTTTTATTAGATTTAAATGAAAATTTGACTCTTAATAGAAAATAATGGAGAAAAAAGATTCATGTAGCCAACCCCACATAGTGAGATGAAGGCTTGTTGTTATTATTGTTGTTGTTGCTCCCTGCATGGCAAGCAACGTGTTTCTTCTTACGTGATTTATTCAAAGCTTAGGAGTCCTCTGCATTGGAGCCACGTCAATCCTAGGCAACTTCCTGTTATAAGTTTTCGCATGAGAGTTTTTTCTTGTGCGCTTTTTGAATAGCTTGGCTGAGGCAAAATTTATGTGTTAATTATTTCGGGAAACTCAATCTCTTATGTTTTTCTATATGGTCGAAGAGCTTGGTACTTGTACATGCTATTTTCTATATACATCAGTAAACTTGAGCTCAACTTCTCTCAAAACTTCTCATTGTGAATCTTGTGCATGTGCAAAGAGTCACAAATTATCTCTCTAGTTGTACTTGTCGCAGTAATGAACCTTTGGAATTGATAGATATTGATGTATGGGTTCCCTCCCAAATTTTTTCCATGCAAGAATATAAATATTATATTTTATTTGTGGATGATTTCTCTCTTTATAGTTGGGTTTGTCCCATGCGAACAAAATCTGAAACAATCTCTAAATTTTTACAATTCAAATCTTTGGTTGAATGTCACTTTGATGAATCCATTAAAATTTTTTGTTCTAATGGTGTTGAGGAGTATATTAATACAAGCCTTCAAACTATAATGCATAATTCTAGAATTGTTCATCAATTAAGTTGTCCTTACACACGTGTTCAATAATTGAAACCCGACCCGACGTACCATGATGCTTGATGCTAAAATTCCTTTCAAATTATCTGTCGATATTCTTTTAACAACAGTTTATGTTATTAATCGTTGGCCTTCCTTGACAAACAATATATGTTCTCTTTATCAAATACTCTATAGTAAAGCTCCTAACTATAATCATCTTAAAATTTTCAGGTGCTTATGTTATATGTGGTTATTCATTGCTTCAGAGCATAAATTTGAACAAAAATCCACTCCATGTGTATTCTTTGGTTATAAAGGATATAGATGTTACAATCTTCAACAAACAAATATATTGTTTCGCGCCATGTTCAATTTCAAGAGAGCATCTTTCCTTTTTACTCAGTTAATTCCTCCATTACTCAGCCATATCATCCACCATTAATCTGTTACACATGAGCCGGCCCAGGAGGGGCCGGCTGGACCGGTCCATGTCTATTCCAGGCGGCGGAATAGACAGGGAGGGGGCGGACAAGGTGGGCCCCACTTGGGGCTGATTTGATTGCATGGGAGGGAAATTTTTGAATCCAAAGGGCTGTTTGGGTAATTTGTAGGAATCCTTTATTGTTAATTAGGGGGATTAGGAGGGAAAATGGATCATCTTGAATTGGGATGTTAATTTGAGATCTAGGGTTTCTTGCTTGGGCTCTTGGCGTTACCGGAGAGTTTGAGAGTTGTTCTTCCTCTTGAATTGAAGAACATTGTATCTTCCTTTTGTTTTATTCATCAACTAGTGAAATACAAGTGTTTGCTTTGAGTTTTCATCCATTTCCTATTGTTTTTTCCACGTTTTCCTGCTGTAAACAGCAGAAATTTGCTGTTTTTCTGCAGAAAACTGCTGTTTTCTGCTCTTTTCCCTCTTCCGGATCGATAGGAATACTTGAACCTAAGTATTTCCTATCATAATCCTTGTTTCAATTTAAATTTTTCCACCTCTCTCTCAGCAGTTTGAACCTATTTCGATGCATCAATCTGAGCATTCCTCCTGGTCTTCTCAATCAGCTGCTCTAACTGTCCCAATAATATTCTACCCAACCACAGTTTCCTTAGAAAATACGTTATCTTCTTAGCAATTCATATATTCTCCTCCATCTCAAACAAATACCTGCTCTCACCCAATGGTAACGATACTTTATGCTAGTACTCTTAAAAAAAAAAAACACATTGTGAGCATGACCCATTGCATCACAAATTTTGATCCAATTTGTTATCAAAAGCTATCAAGGAAAAACCACGGCGTTAAGCCATGTCTGAAGAGTTTGAAACTCTTCAAGCTCAGGGTTCCTGGGATTTAGTTCCACCGTCTCCATACAAAATGTGTTGGGCTCAAAATGGATTTATAAATGGGACCATAGCTAGACACAGAGCTAGTGATTAATAAGTAGTGTACTATTTTGTAAAACATGATGTTAATACTTTTTTTTTAATTTCACTTGGAATGTTTGAAATTCTTCAAAACAAGTAAATGATGAAAGAGTATTTAAGCTAATGACACATACTGATGCTGTATTTTCAGCTACCTGCCATTTGGTGGAGGGCCACGGAAATGCGTTGGAGATATGTTTGCAACATTTGAGGTAATGCTTTGCATTTTGTTTTAATGAATGGGCATGAGCAATGAAAAAGTTGCTTCCGTTATAATATGGAGGTTATGAGTTTTATGAATAATTCAAATAACTCTATATTGTATGGTTCAGGAGAAAAGGATAAATAAATCAAGCCATCTAAAACCTCAAATTGAGGGAACCCTTAATGCACTTAGCATAGCTTACATGACAAAGGCATTGATTGATGGATCAATTTTTCTAAGAGCTTTTATAGGTCATATTACTAAGGAAAGACTTCCAATATAGAAAAAAAATTGTGAGTTGATTAGGCATTAGTGCATTACATACAAACAAGTATGATCAATTAGTGTGTTTAACAATTTTTTCAACCAGCATTCTAACATAATAGGATGAGTTAATATCGAGATTAATTCAACTCGTCCTCTTTGAAATATCTTCCATAGTTTAACTTATTAAAAGGATACGTTTGTAATGGATTAACCTGCTAATCTATCCAATTTGTAGTGATTAATTAAACACATTAAGCTTAGACACCGATATAACTAGGCCCCTACCATTACTAGAGAGAGAAAATAAACTCAACCAGCTAAAACCTTCTTGGTTGAGGTAGAGATGGAAACGTGCTGAGTTTCAGTGAGCTTGACCTGTGTAGAGCTCCGCTCATTTGTTTTATGTTAGGTTCAAGCTTCTCTACTATTAGATTATGTTGGAAGTCTTAATGTTCTAGTTTGGTTCATTTTGAACTCGTTAGGCTCGTGTGTGGCGCTGAAATCTCAACCATTTGTGAAACATAAGTATGATAAGAATAGATAATTGTATAATCTATTCAAACAGTTAATGAGCCAAACATTGTAAAGCATAATTTTATTTGTTTTTCTCAAGGAAATGAGGTAAAAATATATGTTAAAGTTCGGCTCACTTATTCAGAGACTGAGTTATTCATGAGCTTCTTAGTGATCCAAATACAAATTATACCTGAACAGCGAGCTTTTTGGCACTCTTAGATTTCGTTTGGGACGGCTTTCTTATTACTTCTCAAAATAAGTTTTTAGTATAAAAATTAAAATTTTTGTACTAAAATGCTGCTTTCAAAAGCAATAAGAAAGCCATTCCAAACGAAGCCTTAGAGAAGATGATAAAATGGTTTGTTTTGTTTCAGACCGTGGTGGCGACGGCGATGCTGGTAAGACGATTCAACTTTGAAATGGCACCAGGAGCACCTTCGGTATGACAGCCCTCTTCCTCAAGAATGGAAAACCATGCCTAATGTAAAGCTATTTTATCTTCAAAATTTTATTTGTTAACGAAAGAATGCACCAAAAATTATAGGTTGAAATGACAACTGGTGCAACTATCCACACTACTGAGGGTTTAAAGATGACAGTCACGCGCAGATTTAGGCCTCCTGTTATTCCATCCCTGGAAAAGAAGGTGATAAAAATAAATGGCGATCAACCACTGGACTCTTGTCTTGAAGGTGACCACAAAGATGAAATGATATCTGCTTAAACCTGATAAACAAATCATACATAAGCCGAAGATTTTCAGATGCTTTTGAAAATAGCGTACAGAAAAGGAAGAATAATTCCCAAGTTTGGGCATTTCTTTTTCTCATTGTTGATCTCTGTTTATAAACAATTTAGACTATTTTAGAGCTGTTAAAATTGCATCATGTCAATGTAATTATTAAGGAGAGATTTTTTCTTCATATTCTATACAAAATTGTGCTCTAATTGATGAGTATTCAGTTTATGTCCAACCAAACGACATTATTCGATTTGCAGTAGCTGCGACCGTCCAACCGAATGATAAATTGAACGTCATTTTCGTGTTTTGAACAGTGCGACGTTAATAAATATTGACGTCGCACTGCTCACAGCGTAGAGAAAATACAAAATATGTTTATGTTTGGCATTCGGGTGGAGATTTGTGGCAACTGAAACAGTCGATAGATAGACGAATGACGTTCGGTTCGATCGGAGATGCCCTTATTTGATTGATTTCGGACAAAATGATCGAACACTTTAGCAGCTTTGTGCTGTTGTGACTATAGCTAATGAATTTTAATATTATTATTTTAAATGATGAATAATAAATTATAAAATATATATTTTAATTTTATCATTTTTAAAAAAATAAAAATTTTCTGTAATCAAATGAATGAGTCGTGGATCAGCAGAACAAAACCTGTTGAAAATATGGGGGAGTATTAAAAAAAAATTTTGACTCAAATTTGATTACATTTAGTTTTATAGTTATTAAATTTATTATAAAATAAATATAATATAATAGTTAAGGCAAATATGGGAGGTTTATATATCCTATGATGACGATTAATTATTTTTGCATAAAATTTTGCTAAAAATTAATCTCGTAATATTTATATTTTATATCTTAAAAATGTCAAGTATCAATTATTCTATTTGCGCCCGAAAATAATTAAATAATTGACCGAGGTCTTCCAACACATGAGATTTTTACCCAAAAAAAAAAAAAAATTTGCACATCGGACCAGTTGAGAGTTGTAAGGCTCCTTCTTAAAAATTGGGATGTGGTCCTTCTCAGTTTAGGGTTAGTTATCTAGTATTTGAACCAATTGAGGGGAATGCAAATACATTTTTTTTAATAACAAAATATTTAACAGATTAACATCAATATATAACTGAAGAGTCACTAAAACAAATTTTCAATTTGAACATATACATAAATCACTAAAATAAATCATCAATTTTGAGAAATGGATACTTATTTTTAACTATGAGCTTAATTAATTCATGGTAATTATCAATACACATTTTGAAACTTGGCTTGGTAAATCATTTATGCAATAATTCTTGCGGTTGACTTTTTAACTCTTACAATTCTTTATCTGTCATTATGTAAAATATTTTTGCTATTGATTCTAAATCCAATAAAAAATCGATAGTTAAATATATTTCTCTTTTTGGTGGTAATCCTGGAAGTCATTTAGAAATACATCTGGATATTCCACTACAGGAAAATCGCTCATTACCGGCGGCTTTACGGCAGACTATTTTCCGGCTGATTTTTTGGTAGATTTTCGACGGATTACAGTGAAATATTTTTAGCAGATTTTCGGCGAATTTTTTTCCGACGAATTTTCCAGCGGATTTTTCGGCAAATTTTAATAAATTTTGAAAAATTATATATTCATAATTAAATTAATTAATAATTTTATGGCTTATTTTAATTAATCGTTAATTTAATTAGTATTTTTTGTTGAGGTCTGGTTGGGGGGCGGGGCTGTTTGTTGGGGGTTGTTTTGTTGTGGCGTTGAGTCCCTTGTTGAGCTGCTCTTTGGGTTTTTCTTGGCGATTTTTGCTTTTATTTTTGGGTGTTTTTTCCTGCTGTGGGTTCGTTCCATGTCCTTTTGTAAGTTTGTTTATTCGGTGCTTTGGAGCCTCTTCTTGGTTATTGTATGTGGGTGTTGTGTTGTTGCATTTGTTGGCTGTTGATGATGTTGATGGTGGGATTTATGCTTTGCCTGTCGTTGGTTCTTGATGCCTTGGTTCGAGGATTTCCTTGCAGGTTGCTTAAGCCTAGACTTCTGTTGGACTGGGTTGTTTTTTGTCGCTCTTCGGCTATGGTTACAGCTTCCCTTTTTTATTTGTTTGGTTATTGTAATAAATTAAAACAATCACTCTTAGGTTTTAATTCGAATATTGTATTTGTAGTAAGTTTTTGTTTTATTAAAGACTTGTAATTCATTTTTATTTTAATACGTAAGCCCCTCTGGTGAGTTTTATAAAAAAAAAAAAGGATCCGAAGACCCACATAAAATTGATAAATGTTAAGTAATAGAGATGTGAATAGAGTTCTCTAAATTAATTATTTATTAATACTTAGGACTATAAATGAATTAAATCAATATAAGAACTATAATATTCAAAATCATTCATTTATTTTTATAACAAATTACTTGAGTTTAAAATCTTGATAAAATTTATTTACAAGTTTTCCTCTTGAGTTCAAGAAAAAAATTAACTAATTATATAATATTAATAATTTAAATATATTAAAAAAGTTTAAATCTGCCAATTTAACTCATTTAAAAAAGTTTAAAATTTTATCAAATTTATTCAATTATATTATATAAAAATATAAATTAATATCAAATTATTCATCATAAACAGATAAAAAACGCATTCATTTTTCTTACTTTATATATACTAATAAATAAAATAATATTCCCATAAAAAATCAAACTTCTCATTTTTTTTTAAATACATTCATTTTTCTTATTTTATAACAGAGACAGTCGACTTACCGACTACGTGGCAGCTTCATCCTCTCTCTCTCTCTCGCTCTCTCTCTCTCTCTCTCTCTCTCTGTATTATTAGAGACTATCTAATCTTCATCTCTTCCGATCAATCTCTGTGTCTCCTACTGTTCAGCTGTTCTGCTCTCTCTACCTCGATCATCGGTGCCATGGCGGAATGGTTTGTTGGTCCAATCATGGACAAGATCATCAACGCTTGCTCTGATTACCTGGAAGAGCAAGTCGGATGGCCGACGGGCATGAAGAAGGAGCTGGAAAGCCTGCGAGAAAAACACCCCAAGATCCAAGCTGTCGTCTTTGCTGCTAACCAAGCACAAATTAGCGATCAGAACTCGGCTCTCAACAAATGGATATGGCAGTTGCGAGATGCTGTTGATGAGGCAGATGATGTGCTCGACGAGTTTGAGTACAAGAAGCATAAAGAACAGCTGACCAAAAACATGGAGGAAACAGAGGTGCGTTCTCTATCATCAGCTACCTATTTGATACTGGTTGCAAATAAATATATTTATTTGATAATCTATTTCCCACTAATTTTATCAGAAAAGAACGGCGTTTTCCAACGCGAGCTTCCTGATTGAAAGTGCTTCCAAAATTCGCAAAGTTGGCGAACGTGCTCTCAAGATTGATCCCAACTTGAAGAGGATGGAGGAGGTTGTGCAGAAACTAGATAAAGTTTCAGCTGGGGTTAGTGCTTTTCTTCATCTTCTATATAGCGCAAAGCAGGAGCAGCATCGTGAGTTGTCTGAAGCACGTGAAATAGGATCCTTGCCTACAAATGATCTCATCGGTAGAGGCGAGGCTAAGGAGTTTGTTATGCAGTGGTTGAGGAAGCCATCAAATGAGCCTCGGACAACTAGGTACAGAAACATTTCTCTTCTATCTATAGTGGGTCATGGTGGTATGGGAAAGACAACTCTCTTGCAACATGTTTATGAAGATGAAATGACAAAGGAATTTGATTTTAAAATGTGGGTTTGTGTTTCCAACAACTTTGATGTGAAAAAAGTCATTGCAGATATGCTGGAATCTCTTGAGAAGGGGGGCCCTCGTTTGGAGACACTTGAGGCACTTCAAGATAGTCTCAAGAATGAGGTGATGTCCAAAAGGTTCTTACTTGTGCTGGATGACATTTGGGAGGAGGATGAGGAGAAGGATAAAAGCAAATGGGAGGATGTGCTCGCCCCTCTAGCTTCTGGGGGTTTTGGTAGTAAGATTATGGTAACAACTCGAACGGACTCAGTTGCACTGATGTTTGCAAAGGTAATTAAAAAGAAGAAGGAAATAGTTAAATTAGAGGGCCTAGAGGAAGATGAGTGTTTGCAGCTCCTCAACTCTCATGCATTTGCTGGTGTAGAGAACCCTAATGATCATGAAAATTTAAGAGTCATTGCTCGAGATATAGTTAAAAAGTTTTCAAGATCTCCGTTGGCAGCAAAGGTCATTGGTGGTGTTCTAAATGACAACTTGGATGAAAGGCATTGGAGGACAGTTCTAGAAAGCAATTTATCGGGTCAGAATTCTATCAATTCCATCTTAAGACTGAGCTATATAGTTCTGCCAAATCATCTACAAAATTGTTTTGCATTTTGTTGTATGTTCCCACAAGATCATACGTTTGATAAAGATGATTTAGTCCGAATGTGGATTGCATTGGGTTTCATTCAGCCATCTCAAGGAATGACTATGGAGGATATCGGACGAAGGTATTTTGATATTTTAGTCAAAAAAAATTTATTTGACAAGGTCGGAGATGACTACAAGATGCATGATTTAATACATGAGTCAGCATCTAAATTTTTTGCACAGGAATGCAGTAAACTTGGGGATGATGAAGAGTCATCTCTCAAAATTTCTGAGACTATTCGACACTTGTCTGTTCAAATATGTCCAAACATCTTAAAAAAGATTGAGAAGTTTAAATATTTGCATTCTCTTTTCTTGTTCTATGAAGATTATAATCGGGATCTTTGGATTGCACTTATTGAAATATTCAAAGCATTGAGATGCCTGCGCTTATTATACATACGTACTGATGAATTAGAAATGATACCTGAGGAGATTAGATATTTGAAACATCTTCGATATTTGAAGATCGAAGGCCGACTTAATGTCACTAGGCTACCAAGATCTCTAAGCAATCTCTATCACTTGCAATACATAATCTATGATCGCCCATGGATGCTAAGTCTACCTAAAGTTGATGATTTTTTACCAAGTGACATTAATAACCTTTCTAACTTGCGTTACCTGAAATTGCCAAGGAATTATATTTCATCGATGTGTGGGATTGGGAAGCTAAACTCTCTTCAAGAACTGTATATGTTTGATCTTAGAAATGAGATGGGTTATAGAATTGATGAGTTGAAGTATTTGAATGATCTTTGCAAATTAGGAATCAACTGCCTTGAAAATGTGAAGGACGCCGAGGAGGCTCGTAATGCCCAATTATGTGACAAGAGGAGGCTCACAGATTTAACCTTATGTTGGAGTAACACTTATTCGAGGAACATCGATTTAGATGAGAACGTGCTCGACAACCTTCAGCCACAAGATTGCCTAAGGAATCTGAGTATAAGGAATTACATGGGTGCAAGGTCTGCAATATGGATGAACAATGTCAATCCGATCTTCAATCTAGAGAAAATCCAATTGACAGATTGCTTGGAGTGGGAAACTCTTCCACCTTTTGGGAAACTTCCCTTCCTCAAGTCACTGACACTTTCTAACATGCGGAAAGTAAAATGCCTCGAAAGTAAATTGAATGGGAATGATAAATACCGTGCCTTTCCATTGCTAGAGGTGTTATATATTCACGGATTAAAAGCATTAGAGGATTGGTTTGAGGCAGGAGTAGCCGCTGAAGATGGATGTTTGTTTCCTTGCTTAATTGAACTGGAGCTATTTAACTGCCCGAAGTTGAAAGAGTTGCCCTCTTTGCCTTCTAAGCTCAAGAGCTTGAAGATACGACTTATGGGGTGGAAGACTTTGAATTGTTGTAGCACTTCAAATTCTATTCCCCTTGAAACATTAGAGGTCTTTCGCTGTCCAAACATTACATCTCTTCCTCTGGCTGATGAAATAGCAAGACTTGCAGCACTAAGATACTTGGAAATTAGAGATTGCCCCAATCTGATCTCTCTCGGAAGATATCGAGAAGTGGAGACCACTAATAATTGCCATCTCATGCTCAGCCATCTTAGCATAAGTGATCCATTGGTGTTGCTAATGGAGCCATTGAGAAGTATCGTCTCCTTAAAAAAGCTGAGTATTTTGTATAATGATGAGCTGGGTTCATTTCCAAATGAGACGGAGCAATGGTTTCTGAAAGATAGGCCTTCTCTTTCTGAGCTGGAATTTTCAAATCTCGAATCCTTACAGTCTCTCCCTTCCTCCTTGGAAAGCTTATCTTCACTTCAGATTCTAAATATTTATGATGTTCCTATGCTCCGGGAATTACCGAACCTTCCTCCTAACTTACAACTTCTATCAATTGCGGAATGTCATCCAGAGTTATTTGAGCGCTATGGAGAGGATGGAGGATCCGATCGGCACAAGATTGCTCACATTCCTCATATCCATATTGATCCCTGATGATAGGTCCAACCACTTCAATGAAAATATCAAAATACATAAGCTGCAAACTTCTTTCATCTTATCTTATTTGTTTGATATATATGAAATGTGAAGAATGCAATCTCAGGATGATGAACCAGCTGTTTGTTATCACTTGATCGATGTACTCAATTTTATTTATGTATCACTTCGTGGTTACTTTATATATAAATATATTTTTATTTTAATATTTTCTTATATATGTCGTGGATCATTCACAACTGAAATCTAAATAATTCTTTTTAATTTTTTATTGATTTCTCGAAATGAAATAATTATTGAATTATTATTTAATATTGATTTTATGTTTTTGAGTTTGAAAAAATAAAATAAAATTTTAATGATCGGTCATCTTTAAATTCTTTCACCACAGGCATGTCTTTTAACCCCTTAAACTTTGTAATTACATCCCTTGCATGGGCAAGAAACTCTGATATCCCTTGGATAATAATTTACGAGCTTTCATATAAGTTATCACCATTAAATAATTGTTTTATCTTCATAAAATTTATATTCTTTTTCACCTAGGAATTTAAAGTTAACAATCTTCTTATTGCTATCTATGATCACAAAATGATTTGATAGTCAATACATGCCCAAGATAACATCAAATTTATACAATGATATCACATTTAGAGTTTTCTTAAATTTCTTCTCATTTATTTTGAAATCAATTTGACATAAATTACTAATATTTATTTTGGACTGATTTGACATTAAAACTTCCAAAATTGTAGGTGCTTGGTAAACATTCAACCCAACTAGTTTTATAAATTTTTCTAAGATAAAGAAATATAAGGATACAATATCAAAGAGAATTTATACAGATCTATTTTGAATGGTTATCATACTTATAAAATTTTATTATATATATAAAATTATTTCTTTAACTATTTTTGTATTATATATCACTCACACAATAAAATACAATTCTCATAAATTAAATAAAAAACATGCATATAATTATTTCAAGTGAATCCTTAACATTCTGTTGACATAATGCATATGCTCAAGACTGAGCATTTGGTCGACTTTGATTTGTCCCTAGAGTGGAGGCAGCTAATTTATCATCCTTAGTTTGCCAACATTTCTCAAAAATGATCCAACATTCATCCTTGATTCTCCTGATGATTTTTTTTCCAAGAGTAGGATAGTTCTTGGTTATATATCCAAGTTGATAACACTAAAAGCAAGTTTTTATTCCAGAAAGACATTCACCATTATGCTAATTTTCACACCTGCTATAAATATTCAAGCTCAATTGACTATCACTGTTACTAGGTTTT
The DNA here is from genome assembly GCA_019925795.1 of Dendrobium chrysotoxum. Taxonomy (NCBI): domain Eukaryota; kingdom Viridiplantae; phylum Streptophyta; class Magnoliopsida; order Asparagales; family Orchidaceae; genus Dendrobium; species Dendrobium chrysotoxum. The sequence goes on along the minus strand of CM034315.1, from coordinate 87,339,944 downwards.
AATTTCTTCCAATTAGACTTTCCAGATTATGAAGAGATCTATCTTGAGAATCATGTTAAGCTCCTATAACATCTACATTCTTTCTTTTCTAAGATTCACGCATTCTTTTGAGTGTTTTGAATATCTATCTCAATTCTTTTAGCTTTATCCACCAAAATAGAATAATATTCAATCTCAAGAGGAACAAGCGGTTGTCTGATTACACACTTTAATCCATATATAAATCTATGACATTTTTCTTCTACAGTATGCACTAACTGAGGACCATATCTAAATAAGGTAGTAACATCAGCTTTATATTACATTACTGATCTGTCTCCTTTCTCCAATCTTAGGAATTTATCATGTATTTGCCTCTTTGTAGAATGAGGCACCAACCAATCTCTAAACACTTGAGTAAACTCATCCCATTTGATTTGGATATTAGATATCCCTCCAAACTTATCCTAATGTTGCCATCTCCACCACCTTTCAGCCTCACCATTAAGTACAAATGTCGGTAATGAAACATTTATCTCGTCTGGAGGGAACATCCCCTTTAATATTTTTTTTCAATTCGTAATAACCAATTTTCTGTCTCAATTGATCATTCTACTCTTTTAAATAATGAAGGTCTCATATCTTGAAATAACTTTAAATATTTATCTATTGACATATTACTACCACTACCATTTCTTGATGGCTGAGATCTTTAATATTGAATCAATTGAGTCATTATTGTCATCATTTAGGTCAGTGCATTATTATTAGTAACAATACTTGGTATAATAATTTCAATATCTTTTTTCAGGATCATTATGAGTTCTGAAATAAAGTAAAGCATCTAATTAAAATTCATAATAATATCAGGTCAACTTTTTTAGTTTAATAGTCAATCTTAATGGATCTTCAAGTATGAATCAGTACATTCTCAAGATCACATCAAATTCATGCAATGATAGCACATTTAGAGCTCCCTTAAATTTCTTCTCATTTATTTTAAATCAATCTGACATAAATTTCTAATATTTATTTTGGACCCATTTGACATTAGAACTTCTAAAATTGTAGGTGCTTGGTAAACATTCAACCCAACTAGTTTTATAAATTTTTTTAAGATAAAGAAATATGAGGCTCTGGTATCAAAGAGAATTTATATAGATCTATTTTGAATTGTTATCATACCTATAAATTTTTATGATATATATATATATATATATATATATATATATATATATATATATATATATATATATAATTATTTCTTTAACTATTTTTGTATTATATGATCACTCACATAATAAAATAAAATTATCATAAATTAAATAAAAAATATATATGTAATTACTTCAGGTAAATCCTTAGCATTATGTTGAAATAATGCATATGCTCAAGGCTGAGCATTTGGTCGACTTTGATTTGGCACCAGAGTAGAGGCAGCTAATTTATCATCCTTGGTTTGCCAACATTTCTCAGAGATGATCCAACATTCATCATTGATTCTCCTGATGATTTTTGTCTAAGAGTAGGACAATTCTTGGCTATATATTTAAGTTGATGAAAGTAAAAGCAAGTATTTATTCCAAAAAGACATTCACCATTATGCTACATTTCACACTTACTATAATTATTCAAGCTCATCTGACTATCACTGCTACTAGTTTTTACTTTCTTCCAATTAGACTCCATATTGTGAAAAGATCTATCTTGAGAATCCTGTTAAGCTCCTATAACATCTACATTCTTCATTTGCTAAAATTCACATATTCTTTTGAGTGTTTTGAATATCTATCTCAATTCTTCTTGCTTTATCCACCAAAATAGAATAATCTTCAATCTCAAGAGGAACAAGAGGCTGTCTGATTATATACTTTAATCTATATAAAAATCTATGACATTTTTCTTCTACAATATGCACTAACTGAGGACCGTATCTAGATAAGGTAGTAAAATCAGCTTTATATTACATTCCTTATCTGTCTCCTTGCACCAATTTTAGGAATTTATCATGTATTTGCCTCTTTGTAGAATGAGACACCAACCAATATCTAAACACCTGAGTAAATTCATCCCTTTTGATTTGGATATTAGGTATCCCTTCAAACTTATCCTAATGTTGCCCTCTCTACCACTTTTCAGCCTCACCATTATGTCCAAATGTCGGTAATGAAACATTTATCTCATCTGGAGAGAACATCCCCTTTAACTTATAGATAGCTCGGAGACATGAAAAACTTTAGAGCTTTGTGTGACATTCAATACCAATGATTGCCTTCACTTGTCCACCCTCTCCCGTTTGGCTTTGTCTGGCTATCATGGTTTGATTAACGTCGTCCGATTATTGTCATACATCTACCATCATTCGAACGCCATGATTCAACTATCATTATTAAATAATTAGTACCCGACTAAACTCATTAGATCTTTATCATCACCTTTAATTATTTCTCAAATAAGCTATATTATAATTATATGAAACCATTAAGAGGAAGAACGAACCTCTTTAGTTTTACTTATATATTTAATCAATATTTAAACCACATTAGTTTTCATGATTTTTCCTTATTTATTTTTTCACGTAAAGTCTCAGTTGATTTATGTATTATTTTTTTTATATTTGTATGTGCAAGATATTTTTACAAAAGTAAGATATAAAATTATCTTTTTATTTCCATAAATATTCTAGCAAGTAAGAAAAAGACATAAGAATAATTATATTAATGGTTAGGATTTATTATTTAAATTAAAATTTGAGATAAAATGACCATAAATCACAACAATATAGCTTTGCTATGTTGGGCTCAACCCGAGTTTGGCCCAACAGTATATAGGTTGAGGCCCGCTTCCAAGCGAAGGAGCCGTAATGACCGTTCTATCTTCCAATCAGCCCAACAGCGCATATAGAAATTTGTGGCCAACTGATGGGAGTTCCACTGAACACGCCTTTACCAACTCTAAAATTGTCTCTTTGTGAAGCGGACGTTCGGTTCCGGCCACGCAGAGTCGGCGAGAGAGCCGAGGTCGAGGTCAGGAGCTTCAGACCTGCGGGGGAGGAAGTCCGCCGGGATTGTGGACGCTGATGCGGAAGCTATTGAACTAAAGAAGATTCGTTCTCCTCTATCTACTGTTTCAATCCGCCTCACATTTTCATCGCCGGTCGGAACCATTATCGTTAGGAATCACACGTGACGGCGTTTTCGAATATCTCGGAAGCGGTCGGCGAGGGATATTGTTAATAGAAGCAAGGGAGTTTCTGTTTTTTACTTTCTCTACTCGCAGCTCTCTCTTATCCACTTTTTTCTTCTCGCTTTTCGCTAGCCGCTTCTGGTGAGGTTCTCCAGGGAATAACTATTGAAAATAAGGATGACATTATCCTTCTGTACATTCTCGTTGCCATTCCTTCTTCCACAATGGATTTGGGTTCAGAGGTAAGCCCTAGTCTAAAACGTTGGTTAACTTGTTACTTATGCATTAGGCATACGATTAAGGTGAAATTGTTTTGATCAGAGAATGTTTCTCTACATCTTGGACTAGTTTACTCATGTATCTCATTTCTATTAAAGGCGGGTCTCGGTTGATCCACACAAAATAGGATTTACACTTGATGGCTTGTTGATTTTTCATCATTATGATCTTTCTTCAATTAGATGAGTTGCCATCGTTTGGGCTGGTTTCTTTTTGCTTATCAATCCAATCTTTTGTTAAAAGTTTTTTATTCAATCAGAAAAAAAGAGGAAGAAGGCTTGGTAGGACTTGTAGAAGCTGCACTTGAAATACGCAGAGAAGGGTTTAAGAAGAATTTTGCATAATTACATCTAGAGATCAAAACCCATGAATAGTTTTCATGAAGAAAGGTGTTTTATATAATCATTTAATTTGCTTTAAATATTTGGTAGGATATTTGTCTCATTCAACTAGTCGCTGTGATTGTTCAAGGAAGCCATGGAGATCTCTCCTGTTTGAACAGAAAATGACAATTTCCTGTGATTGTGTAAGTTTACAATAATATAAGAAGCTTTATATAGTTTTGCTCGTAAAGTTCATGTCTCACTCAACTCTTATACATTTTTTTGATCCAAGCAGCTGTAAATATCAAGTGCGAGAATTTGAAGAGACCTGTACTTAAGGCAGCATGTCAAGCGACAAAGTGCTTTTGACTTACAAGCGGAAACGCTTCTCCTTTCAAACTGATTTTATTCATGACACTAAAGCAACCAATTTACTTCCTAATATTCAAAGAGGATCATCATGGATATCTAGTCTTAAATCTGAGTGCGATGCAAATGATGAGAAACTCAACAATCATCATTCAGTAAGAAGGTTTAACACTCTTGTAATATTTTTATTAAAATTAAGATGCACTTTATAATTTTATAGTTTAGTTAAATACATGTGCTATGTGGCAGAATAACAAATTTCATTAGCTTTGCCACTAATATTTCTGCTGAACAAAGATGCTGGACCGCCAAGAGCAAACCATTTGAATAATATTTTTCTTTCAATTATCGAGTAACTTATATGAAAATGTTTTTCTAAGATGTGAATATTTAAAAGCTTTATTTTTTTGTTTAATTTTTGACAGAAAGATGTTTTCCATATATATATATATATGTATATGTTACATAGTTATGTATGCTAAATAGCATAGATATAATAATTTATTTCATCATAGTTGTTAAAAATACTTATTTAAAGTTCACTGTTATGTATATTAAATAGTAATAGTTAGTAAACATATACAAGGATATGCCTATTTTATAGCTGAATAATATTGCGATGATGACGAACCATTGTTAATTGGTTATTGGGCATTCTGATGAAGATATGCATATTTATTAATGATCTCTTTTAAATACATGTAGATTAACAAATGTTGTAAAAGTGATTTTTGCAAAATATGTTTGATAACTCACATAGTACTCAACATGAATGAATGAAGAATGATGATTAATAACCTGACCCTAAATAGTTGGGGATAAGGCTAATGATTATGATGATTGTATTTATAATTTGTTAATTATAGTAGTATATAAAAAAAAGATTTCTATTTACATATGTAATTCATTTTTCTTTTTTGTTTTGAATATTTACTTTAACTTATTTCATTTTATAAAGCTAGTTTGTAAATTACATATATTATAGATTGTAAGCTTACTTGAGCTGTTTATAAACTTCTTCCTTTTGCATGCATCATCATCATCATCGACCTAATCCTAACTATTTGGCACCAACTTTATGAGTTACCATTTCTAATTCATTATTATTGAGCAAATTGTAAGCTTATCTGGGGTGTTTATAAACTTCTTTGTGCATTATCATCATTCACCTTAACCAAATTATTTGGCACCAACTTTAAGAATAATTATTTTTAATTTATTCTTATCGAACATTGCATGTGTGGTATTAATTTAATTTTTTACAAATCCTTTCTCACAATCTCTATAATGCTACTTTTGGTCAAATTTTTCTTTATAATCCTTTAATGTCTGCCACTCTTATTGGTTATCTTTTACCTTCCATTTTACATGCTCAAAACACTCAAATCCATTTTTAGCTACATTTTCTTTAATATATGCTACTCTAACTTCTTTATTATTCTTATTTCTCACTCATTTTATTTTATTTTTACCACACATTCATCTTAATTAATTGTTTATATCCAAGGTTAATTATAATTTTATCTACTTCTCATCATATTCTATAATTACATTCTGCTATTCAGACTTCTCTATTTCAATTACTCAAACCTACCCTTGAAATTATTCCCTCATATCCCCATTTTTTGTATAATTGGTAGATTCAAGATAGTTAAATTTATCCAAAGCCAGATACCAATTTACCATCAGATAATAATGATTGATAATTATCAATTTCACTCTTGTTAAAATTGTATATCATATGCTGTTTTTTTTTCAAGCTATACTTCGTGTATTATCTTGTAAAAATTTCATAAATTGTTGTAAGTTTTTTTCTTTTTTGATAAAATGTCTAAGTTATTGAAACAATTTCATTTGTAAATAATGTTGAGCACATGATATATAAATGGACATCTCTAGAGCTCTTATGCTTGAGATTTGCTATCTGAACTTCAGTTTGACCGTTATCAAATACTTTGCAACATGATAGACAATCAATTAGTGAGATGAAACCAAGGAATTATAATCTCATTTATTGCATATGAAGAGTCTGTTATACTGTGCTATTGCCAATCTCATTGAATGAAGATGTCTTATATTCTTGTTAGGATTTGAATCATGCACCTCTCTCTGATAGAGTGGTGGGTTAGTCCATCACACTTACCCTCTCTCTCCCTCTCTATTTCTCTATTTCTGGCACCGTGTCATCACCCGTAACCCCCCTTTCACAATACCACTCCATTCTTTCTCTGGGCATGTTTTTATGTATCCATTTACCATGCAATTTTCCGACAAACTTGCCCAAAGGTCAACGGTGCTCTTCTGAGTTTTTCTTTGCCTCAAACAGGGCGATGCCTATTTTAGCTTTGAATCTGATCCAACTAGTGTGAATGTACCCATTTATCTATTACTCTTAGTGATATGTATGAGTTCCAGAACGTTTTTTTTTAGTTTTCTTGATCCGAATAGTGGAATAAAGGCTTGTTGTTATTGTTGTTGATCTTTCCAATTAGTTTTCTGTCTCTTACAAGGACTTCCCTTCATTCACTGCTCCCAAATTCCAGGACATTGAATCTGCCAGCATTTTTTAAGAAAATCCCTATGACCTGGTCTTATTTCTTGCCAAGCCTTCTCTAGATTCATTGGTGCTGCTTTCTTTCTCCATTCTGAGCTACATTGCGCAGGGAGCAACCCGCTGCATTGCCATTTGACTTCTGTGCCCTTGTTTGACTGAATGCTTTGGGACAACTGTTCAATTGTAACCTTAGGCCTCTTTGTTCAGTAAATCAAGAGGGAATATTGAAATGTTTGAGGATTGATTTAGAATCACCTTTGCTTCATACTGTGATGATAAAATGAAGCACAGTGCTTGTTCCCATTGCTTTGGAAAGTGTTACATTTCATAAAATAATATAATACTTTATACAATTCCCTAGAAATACATAGGAAGGTTCCAGTGTAATGATACATTAAATGATGGAAGGTGCAGTACATTTTTTTTAATATGATGTGTTATTTAAATTCATTGTAATGGAGCCATTTCCAGTTCATAACTATTAGTCAATATTTTTATAAAATAAAGTGATACCTGCTACTATAGGTTTAATTATATTTTTATTATATAAAAGAGCAAGTATATAAATGATGACGCTGCTTCTAGTGTTAAAACTAGAAGTTTAAATGAAGTGCCTAAGTAGTACCATCCATAAGAGTAAACGTAGACTTTATAAAGTTATCTTGAACCTTGGTATGATGAATAGATCCATGTATTGGGCAACAAAGATGTCATCAAATCTAAGTTCAGTATGATCGAAAATGGAATAATAATATGTATGTCATGTAAAAATTAGGAAGGTTGGAATGACAAATGATTTATAATATGGACTTAGTAGTAGTTCAACTTGAAGATAATTTGGAAACTGAACTTGTTTTGTGATTAGACAACTTTTTTTTTTGGTTGTGGGGTGGGGATGCTAACGTTGAATTTAAATTTATAAAACAGGTGCTATCTAACTCAATGAACTTATTGCTAATTCATACATGGACAAGAAAATTATAATTTAATATTATGTTATGCGTCATTTTCTACAAAAAAAAAAAAAAAAACATCATTTTCTACAAGTAAAAGTGTTTTTTATTTAAATATAAATAAGAAATAAGTAACTGATCATCTATTCTTTTTAATACTTTGAGTAAATGAATAATTGATCTTTAAATTTTTTAGGTTTTAAAGTCTCATACTTTTTAAGGTGTTTAATTTAGGGTATGTATGGGGCAACTTTCTGATTGTTTTGCTTTTCAAATTACTATCATGTTTCCATTTGGCTATTATTTTTTTGCTGCATTTTAAAAAATTTTGTATTGAAAAGTTGCTTTTTATAATTAGATATGTTAGTGTGTGGTAGCTGCTTAAAACCTGCATTCTGAATTTTTCAAAAAAAAAGATTTTATAATACCCACGATAATTTCAAAAAAGTTGCTTTCCCCCAATAACTGTATAACTACATTTATAAAGAGCTATAATTACCTCAAATTGACCCTTAGTTGTCTACCTATCAAATCTTAACATTTTAGCTCTATCATCAATTTTATCATTTATTTAGATAGAAAGTAGTAACGGGAAGCTTTTCTTGGGGGTATTTTGGATTTATGGGGGAATTGATGATAAGACCAAATTTATTAAAATTTGGGGAGTTGAGAGACTAAATTTTACATCTGAAAAAATTTGGGATCAAAATAAAAACAACTGATAATTCTAGGGACCATTTTTTTATCCATTCATTGTTTACTGTTGTTTTGACATGGTCATTTAATGTTGTCAAAATTTGAAGCAGAGAAACTTTTGTTTTGCTCTTATACATTTTTATTTTGTCTATAATAAAAGCAATTTATGAGCTTATGCACATGTGGGTGTGTTTGAGTGTGCATAGCTATATGTCTATTTGTGTGTTTGGTTATCTACAAGTTTTTATGTGCGCACTCATTTGTATATGGCTAAATGCCTTTATATATGTGTACACACGTGTTTATATTTATCTTTATTGTTTAAAGCAGATTGAATATAATATCACTTGGTTTTGCCTTGTGGTGAAGGTTTGATTTATTCTAACGTTTAAAGCTTATATGAGTACGAGCCCCATTATTAATGACCACTTCTTATTGAGAGAGAACTTTGGATTAAAAAGTCACAATCTTACTCTTTATTTTGACAATCCTCTTATCTAAATAACATTTAATATAAAACCATTATATAACTGCACCATGCATGAATACATGTTTATGAGGTTGATTGATGTAGAACGCACATGCAAAGGATGATTATGTTAAGGAATTTGCATGCTTAATATTTAAAACCACAATAATTATATCTTTAAATTGATTTTAGACGACAACATAAAACACAAAGAAGGGTAAGACAAGCTTAGGCTAAATCACATGCATAGGAGTTAAGATTGCAATAATCAATTTAATATAACGTTGCATGCATGATGGTTTTCAATATTAAATCCCAATGCTAACAATAAGATTAGTCCTACAAGAAGATCTTTTACTCAACTATTCCAATTTCTAGGCGTTAGCGAAGAGGCATTAACATTATCTTTATGACTATAATAATAACCACAATCATGGATGTAACTTTGAAGATAGAGAATCGGATGTTGAGTTTACCCAAAGACAAGAGAGATACACACTCCGGCAAGATCGTTTGAATGTTGGAAATGACTAGGACAGCAACCGGGAGCCTACTCACACCAAGGAACAGCTGGGGAATGTGTAGAACCTCAGGACAGCAGCAGTCTGAGCTTGGACAGATTCCTGGACAACAATTTAAACCTTCGGCTGACAGGTAAGGTGTTGGGAGACCTGCAGAAATCTGCGGACAGCAGCCTATGGTAATTGTATAAACCTTGGATAGCTGTTGTAGGCGGATTGAAGCTGTTGGACAGAAGTTTCAGTCCTTCAATGATGCCGGACAGCAGGTTGTCCTGGCTGGAAGCTGTGGGACAGAAGTTTCAGACCTTCAAAGGTGCTGGACTGCAGGTTGTACGGGCTGGAAGGAGAGGGCAGCTAACAGAATTTGGATGTAGAGAGGAGAAGAACCGTGAGGTGGCTAGGGGAGGTAGCCAGGTTGGAAGGGTTATGATTAGGGTGTTTAATTCGGCTAGGGGAGAGGGAAAGAGGGCGGCTGAATTGGGGGAAGGGGATTGGGAAGTGATTGGCATAATAAAAGGGGAAATAAAATAAACAGGAGAGGAGAGGCGGTGGTATGGCTAGGATTTGGGAATTCTGGAGGGGATTTAGCACCTTCCAAAACAGAGAACTTCAAATAAAAGAAAGAGATTCAATCAAATTTAATTCAAAATTGATTTGGATTAGATTTGATGACCTTCCAAAAAGAAATTTGGCATTTTAGGAAAGAATTTGAATTTCAAATCAATTGGATTTGAATTCAAAATCTGTCCTGAAATATGTTTAACCCAAATTAGGAAATAAGGAGATGAAGAGGGGATTAATGGGGGCCGGCCATATAGAGGGGAGGGAGAGAGATTTTGCTTTAATTGCGTGGGCCCAAGGATTTAATAGAAACTGAAATCAAATCTGAATTTGATTTCAGATTTGACTCAATTAGAGAAGTTTCCAAACTTAGATTTTGAGATTAGGAAAATATTTGAATTTAGATTTTAATTGAATTCTCAATAGGAAACTCTCCTAATTAATTGAAATCTAATTTAGGAAAGTGGATAATTGTATTGGGAATTTGAATTTCAAAGTTGGGGGCAATGAGGGGGCCGGCGGGTAGGCTAGGGGAGAGGGGTGGTAAATGGGGTGGAGGCCGGCGATAGGTTGGAGGGGGCGGCCGGCGGCTGGATGGGCCAATGGAGGCCGGCGATGTGGGGGTTTGGGGAGGGGGCTGGTTTGGTCAGCTGGGAGGTGGGAGAACAAGCCGGAGGTGGTGTTGGAGGTGGGAGAGATTGCATGATGTGGGGGTAGGGGAAGGAAAAGATAAAGAAGATACTAACCACGAGTCTCGGCTCCTACCGGCGGCTGGTGGGTGGTGCTTGGCCCTCTCCTAGGGATCACTCCTCACAAGAACTCACTAAGAGATCTAGAAGCAAAATCTGAAATTTCATTCATAATTCATCATCCCCTCACAAAGGAGGAGGGGAGGGCTTTAAATAGCCCAAAACAAAGAGACAATCAAAAGTACTAAAATGCCCCTTGGGCTTACATATGTCTAAACCCTTAAGTAAGGGTAAAATTAGAAAAGATAATAAACATTAAAATAAATCTAATACATCAAATAAAATATAAAAATAAAACTAGAGTGGATGTCCTCATCATTCTCCCGGTAAAATCCATCAACATCTTATAATTTTTTGATCTAGGGATTTACCAAGAAGATTGATGAGGGCATCTACAAGAGTTTCTAGCGCGAGGAGATATCAACGATCTACGGCCACAATCTACTTTTGATTATTATTGTATTTGATAAATTTTGTTTTATGTTTTATGAGTCTATTGTATTTCTTTCCGTTTATACCCTAGCTTAAGGGCCTCGTCATCTGTTGGCCTTAGGGGCAATTGTGTCTTTGTATTTTCTTTATTCCTTTGGCTATTTAAAGCCTTCCCCTCTTTATGTGAGGAATGATGAATGATGATTAATGAAATTTCAGATTTTTGCTTCTAGATCTCTTAGTGAGTTCTTGAGAGGAGTGATCCCTAGGAGAGGGCCAAGCACCACCCACCAGTTGCTGGTAGGAGCCGGGACTCGTGGTTAGTTTTCTTCTTTCTCTTTCTCTTCCCCTAACCCCACCTCCGGCCATCTCTCCCACCCCCAACACCCGCCACCCTATTTCCCCACCACCCAACCGACTAAACCGAGCCCCTCCCCAAACCCCACACCGCCGGCCTCCATTGGACCATTTGGTCGCCGGCCGCCCCTCCAGCCTGTCGCCGGCCTCCACACCAATCACCACCCCTCTCCCTTTTCCCATCCCGCCGGCCCTCCATTTCCCAAAGCACCTTAGTTTGAATTTCAAAACTTCAAAATTACCCATAATTACTTTCCTAAATTACCTCCATACTAAACCCTATTGAGATTCAATCTATTTTGAATTTCAAATACTTTCCTATAAAGCTTGAACCCTATTAGGAAGTTTTCTTAATTTAAATCAAATCTGAAATAAAAATCAGATTTGATTTCAATCACATTAATTTCATTGGGGATCACATTCATTGAACCTAGACATGCTTCCCTACTCCTCCTATAGCCGGCCCCTTTTCCCTTATTTTCTCTCTCCACTTTGCCACCTAGACCCTAATTAAATGCCATTTAATTTCCCAAGCATGGCCGACCCACCCCTCTCTCCCCTAGCTAATTGATTCCTCATCAAACTCTCCAATCAATACCTTAATCTCCTCCCTAATCCAGCCGCCCCACCTCTCTCCCCAAATTCAAAATTCCCCATTAATGTCATCCCATTAATTCCTCCCCTCTTTAGGAATTAATTCAAACCTTCCCTCCTAATTCTCTTCCCCCTATTTAATTTTGTGATTAATTGAGTATGCCACATAAGCAATCAGATTAAACCCAGATTTTCCCCCATTGTTGACCATATGATTCCCCACCCTATTCTCCCAACTCTTACTCGTCCAGAAGGTGGAGAACATTGAATTTCCTTCCCCAAGTGGCTATCCAGGATCTTCTCAAGAGCAAACAAATGCTGTCCAGCATTCCAGGAAGGATTCCCTAGCCTTGCCAGCTGCTGTCCTTGATGTTCCCGCTGCTGTCCAGTATCCCAGGATTGGATAATTTGCTGTCTAGAATTTTTTGGACATAAAAGTGTGCTGTCTTTGAATTCCTGCAGCTACCCATTGCTGTCCAAGCTTGCGGGAAGGTTCCAAGGTGCTGTTTTCACTCCCGAACTTTAGAGAACTGCTGTCCAAGACTTCTTGGTTGCCGTCCACTTCATCTCAAGCACCCAAACAGCCACCAAAGCTTCATATCTTCTGTTTCTTTGAGTAAACTCTTCCCCCGACCCTTTTATCTTTGTAGTTACTTCTCAATTGTGGCCTTAATAGATTCATGAGAATAATGTCAATGCTCATCCGCTAAAACTTAGTGCTATTAGAGAGTTGAGTGAGGGATATCTCTTAGTGACTAATCTTATTGTTAGCATTGAGATTTAATATTGAAAACCATCATGCATGCAACGTTAGATTAAATTGATTATTGCGATCTTAACTCCTATGCATGTGATTTAGCCTAAGCTTGTTTTACCGCTCTTTGGGTTTTATTTCATTGTTCAAATCACCCTAAAGTTATAATCAATTTTGTTCTCTAAATATAAAACGTGTAAATTCTTTAAGCAATTCATCCCTGCATGTACGTTCTATATCATCTTGGTAGGTAATTTAGGAAAGTAATTATGGGTAATTTTGAAGTTTTGAAATCCAAACTAAGGGGGGCTTGAGAAATGGAGGGCCGGCGGGATGGGAAAAGGGAGAGGGGTGGTGATTGGTGTGGAGGCCGGTGACAGGCTGGAGGGGCAGCCGGCGGCCGGATGGACCAATGGAGGCCGGCGGTGTGTGGTTTGGGGAGGGGCTCGGTTTAGTCGGTTGGGTGGTGGGGAAATAGGGTGGCTGTGGTGTTGGGGGTGGGAGAGATGGCCGGAGGTGGGGTTAGGGGAAGGGAAAGAGAAAAAAGAAAACTAACCACGAGTCCCGGCTCCTACCGGCGGCTGGTGGACGGTGCTTGGCCCTCTCCTAGGGATCACTCCTCTCAAGAACTCACTAAGAGATTTAGAAGAAAAAATCTGAAATTTCATTAATCATCATTCATCATCTAACTTCTTTTGAAGTTCTATCGAGTCTATGAGAAGTGCTAAGTGAAACCTAATGAAGATTGGGTGTAAGTGACAATATCTCAAGCGAAGCTAGACTCTCCAAATTGACACTAGAAGGTGCACTAAAGATGTGGACAGCAATCCACACTAGTGGATAAAATAGTCTAGGTGACTAGGAAGGGTACCGGATCGAGGACAACACCTAAACGCTAAGGTTCTTAGCATAAAAGTCCACTAAATGAGTGCAGGAGTGCTGTGGACAACAACCTACAACACTAGATTAAGTGGTCCAAGTGATGAGTGAAATGTCTAGAGTGAAGTTAGCACCTGAACACTAAGTTAGGTTCACTTAAATGCAACTAGGTAGTGCAGAAATGAGTGGATAGCAAGCATAACAATAGATAAAATCATTTTAAATGATATGCATGTAACAATACATAAGAATGGTTAGGCAACTTCTTAGGATAACTTCTAGCACATGTAATGCATGCTAAAGACTGCAGAAAAGTAAAGGACATCAAACAAACAACTTGGAATAAAGTTAAAATGAAATGCTATGCGGGAACTTAAGCTTAAATATTGTAAGACTTGGTTATACACTAAGTTCTAACACATGCCAAAGAGCGACCATGCTCTGATACCAAGATGATGTAGAACGTACATGCGGGGATGAATTGCTTAAGGAATTTGCACGCTTTATATTTAGAGAACAAAAATGATTATAACTTTATGTTGATTTGAACGACTAAATAAAACCCAAAGAGCGGTAAAACAAGCTTAGGCTAAATCAAATGCATAGGAGTTAAGATCGCAATAATCAATTTAATCTAACGTTGCATGCATGATGATTTTTAATATTAAATTTCAATGCTAACAATAAGATTAGTCACTAAGAGATATCCCTCACTCAACTCTCTAATAGCACTAAGTTTTAGCAGAGGAGCATTGACACTATTCTCATGAATCTATTAAGACCACAATTGAGAAGTAACTACAAAGATAAAAGGGTCGGAGGAAGAGTTTATCCAAAGAAACAGAAGATACGAAGCTTTGTTGGTTGTTTGGGTGCTTGAGATGAAGTGGACGGCAACCAAGAAGTCTTGGGCAGCAGTTCTCTAGGGTTCGGGAGCAAAAACAGCACTTTGGAACCTTCCTGCAAGCTTGGATAGTAATTGGTGGCTGCAGGAATTCAAAGACAGCACACTTTTATGTCCAGAAAATTCTGGACAGCAAATTATCCAATCCTGGGATACTGAACAACAGCGGGAACATCAGGGACAGCAGCTGGCAAGGCTAGGGAATCCTTCCTGGAATGCTGGACAGCATTTGTTTGCTCTTGAGAAGATCCTGGATAGCCACTTGGGGAAGGAAATTCAATGTTCCACTTTTTGGACGAGTGAGAGTTGGGAGAATAGGGTGTGGAATCGTATGGTCAACAATGTGGGAAAATTTGGGTTTAATCTGATTGCTTATGTGGCATACTCAATTAATCACAAAATTAATTGGGGGAAGAAAATTAGGAGGGAAGGTTTGAATTAATTCCTAAAGAGGGTAGGAATTAATGGGATGACATTAATGGGGAATTTTGAATTTGGGGAGAGAGGTGGGGCGGCTGGATTGGGGAGGAGATTAAGGGATTGATTGGAGAGTTTGATGGGGAATCAATTAGCTATGGGAGAGAGGGGGTGGGCCGGCCATGCTTGGGGAATTAAATGGCATTTAATTAGGGTATAGGTGGTAAAGTGGAGAGAGAAAACAAGGGAAAAGGGGCCGGCCATAGGAGGAGTAGGGAAGCATGTCTCGGTTCAATGAATGTGGTCCCCAATGGAATTAATGTGATTGAAATCAAATCTGATTTTTATTTCAGATTTGATTTAAATTAAGAAAACTTCTTAATAAGGTTCAAGCTTTATTGGGAGGTATTTGAAATTCAAAATAGATTGAATCTCAATAGGGTTTCTTTCCTAAATAGTGTGGAGGTAATTTAGGAAAGTAATTATGAGTAACTTTAAAGTTTTGAAATTCAAACTAAGGGGGGCTTGGGAAATGGAGGGTCGACGGGATGGGAAAAGGGAGAGGGGTGGTGATTGGTGTGGAGGCCGGCGACCGGATGGGCTCAAGGAGGCCGGCGGTGTGAGGTTTGGGGAGGGGATCGGTTTAGTCAGTTGGGTGGTGGGGAAATAGGGTGGTGTTGGGGGTGGGAGAGATGGCCGGAGGTGGGGTTAGGGGAAGGGAAAAAGAAAGAAGAAAACTAACCACAAGTCCCGGCTCCTACCAGCGGCTGGTGGGTGGTGCTTGGCCCTCTCCTAGGGATCACTCCTCTCAAGAACTCACTAAGAGATCTAGAAGCAAAAATTTGAAATTTCATTAATCATCATTCATCATCATTAACCCAAAATACAAGAGAACTAGTCTATAAATAGGCCTCATGAAAAGAACAAGAAACAATGACTAAAATGCCCTTCGGGCCACAACACCACATGACCACCCCTAGGGGTAAAATGAGAAAAATAGAAATATGAAATAAACTAGTACATAAAACACTTCAAAAATAAACTCCAGATCGTAGCCGCTGATTTTTGATGTCCTCATCATTCTCCTCGGGTGCGAGAAAACTCGACTCCTTCGAGTGGGTGTCTCGAGAACTCTCGTGCATCTGGGTCGATCTGCTGTAGCTCCTCACGCTCTGAACATGTATCTTCTGATTCTGGTTTATCTCTTCACCTTATCAAATATCTTCTTCGTCCACCCTCATTTGTAGAAATAATGTCATCACTCGGAATCATGTTAACCTTCTTCGCTATGGGTGATTTGAGAATATTTGGGAGTGGAGGTAGGTTGGGGTTCTCACAGGGTGGGGTCGCACAAGGCTCAGTTTGAAGTGGATTTGGGTGGGTTAAACTCTGGACCCTCATAGGTTACTAAATATTCTATGTTAATAGAGGGATGGATGTTGAACTCTGCAGGCAAATTTACCACGTAAATGTTGTCATTTGATTTTCTTGACCATTTTAAGTGGTCTCGCACTTCTAGCATGTGATTTGTTTACAGTTTCTTGTGGGAACCGCTCCAGACGAATCCACATCATTACTGAGTTACCAACCTTAAAAGTTTTAAATTGCCGTTTAAATTCAGTATGAAGTCTATAATTATTATCGTTCTGTTCAATTAGGCGTGCAATTTTCTTAAGTAGGTCATGCAGATGCGGTATAAATGCGACATGTGTTATGCGAAGTCATATGTCTAAAATTCAAGACTCAACAAGATGAATAATATGGGAATGATGTGATGCAAGAGATTTTATATGCAAGATGAATGAAATGAAATGTCGACTCACACACAAATTTTAAACAGAGGAAAATTTTGGAAGATAACAGACTGCAAAAACACACACAAACATACTAACTCACAAGCACACATAGATATGACTAAAGATGGATCAGTCACAAAAGGAGAGGACGTAAAGTTTTCAATAAAATAGTCAATAAAATAAATAACGATACCTATGTGGTGGATCTGCCTACAGAGTTCAACACTTATTCCTTTTCTAACATAGAAGATTTAGTAGCCTATGAGGGTCCAGAGTTTAAACCCCAAAAATCCACTTCAAATTAAGCCTTGTGTAACCCCACCTTGTGAGAACCCCTAGCCAACCTCCACTCCCAAATATTCCCAAAATATCTATAGCGGAGAAGGTTGACATGATTCTGAGTGATGACGTTAATTCCATAAAAGAGGGTGGCGAAGAAGATATCTGATAAGGTAGAGAAGTAAACCAGAGATAGAGGATACGTGGATTGATCGAGAGGAGTTGCAAAGATTGGATCTAGACTCATTTACAGCTCTACGAGAGTCTTTCAGACGCCCACTCGATAGAGTCGAGTTTTCTCCTACCCGGGGAGAATGATGAGGACATCTACAAGAGTTTCTAGCGCGAGGAGATATCAACGATCTACGGCCACGATCTACTTTTGATTATTATTGTATTTGATGTATTTTGTTTTATGTTTTATGAGTCTATTGTATTTCTTTTCGTTTATACCCTAGCTTAAGGGCCTCGTCGTGTGTTGGCCTTAGGGGCAATTGTGTCTTTGTATTTTCTTTATTCCTTTGGCTATTTAAAGCCTTCTCCTCTTCATGTGAGGGATGATGAATGATGATTAATGAAATTTCAGATTTTTTGCTTCTAGATCTCTTAGTGAGTTCTTGAGAGGAGTGATCCCTAGGAGAGGGCCAAGCACCACCTACCAGCCGCCGGTAGGAGCCGGGACTTGTGGTTAGTTTTCTTCTTTCTCTTTCCCTTCCCCTAACCCCATCTCTGACCATCTCTCCCACCCACAACACCACCGCCACCCTATTTCCCCACCACCCAACTGACTAAACCGAGCCCCTCCCCAAACCCCACACCGCCGGCCTCCATTGGCCCATTTGGCCGCCGGCTGCCCCTCCAGCCTGTTGCCGGCTCCACACCAATCACCACCCCCCTCCCTTTTCCCATCCCGCCGGCCCTCCATTTCCCAAGCCCCCCTTAGTTTGAATTTCAAAACTTCAAAATTACCCATAATTACTTTCCTAAATTACCTCCATACTATTTAGGAAAGAAACCCTATTGAGATTCAATCTATTTTGAATTTCAAATACCTCCCAATAAAGCTTGAACCCTATTAGGCAGTTTTTTAAATTTAAATCAAATCTGAAATAAAAATCAGATTTGATTTCAATCACATTAATTCCATTGGGGACCACATTCATTGAACCTAGACATGCTTCCCTACTCCTCCTATGGCCGGCCCCTTTTCCCTTGTTTTCTCTCTCCACTTTGCCACCTAGACCCTAATTAAATGCCATTTAATTTCCCAAGAATGGCCGGCCGACCCCCTCTCTCCCCTAGTTAATTGATTCCCCATCAAACTCTCCAATCAATCCCTTAATCTCCTCCCCAATCCAGCCGCCCCACCTCTCTCCCCAAATTCAAAATTCCCCATTAATGTCATTCCATTAATTCGTCCCTTCTTTGGGAATTAATTCAAACCTTCCCTCCTAATTCTCTTCCCCCCCAATTAATTTTGTGATTAATTGAGTATGCCACATAAGCAATCAGATTAAACCTAGATTTTCCCCCATTGTTGACCATACGATTCCCCACCCTATTCTCCCAACTCTCACTTGTCCAGAAGGCGGAGAACATTGAATTTCTTTCCCCAAGTGGCTATCCAGGATCTTCTCAAGAGCAAACAAATGCTGTCCAGCATTCCAGGAAGGATTCCCTAGCCTTGCCAGCTACTGTCCTTGATGTTCCCGCTGCTGTCCAGTATCCCAGGATTGGATAATTTGCTGTCTAGAATTTTTTGGACATAAAAGTGTGCTGTCCTTGAATTCCTGCAGCCACCAATTGTTGTCCAAGCTTGCGGGAAGGTTCCAAGGTGCTGTTTTCGCTCCCAAACTTTAGAGAACTGCTGTCCAAGACTTCTTGGTTGCCGTCCACTTCATCTCAAGCACCCAAACAGCCACCAAAGCTTCGTATCTTCTGTTTCTTTGGGTTAACTCTTCCCCCGACCCTTTTATCTTTGTAGTTACTTCTCAATTGTGGCCTTAATAGATTCATGAGAATAGTGTTAATGCTCTTCCGCTAAAACTTAGTGCTATTAGAGAGTTGAGTGAGGGATATCTCTTAGTGACTAATCTTATTGTTAGCATTGGGATTTAATATTGAAAATCATCATGCATGCAACGTTAGATTAAATTGATTATTGCGATCTTAACTCCTATGCATGTGATTTAGCCTAAGCTTGTTTTACCGCTCTTTGGGTTTTATTTTGTCGTTCAAATCACCATAAAGTTATAATCAATTTTGTTCTCTAAATATGAAGCGTGCAAATTCTTTAAGCAATTCATCCCCGCGTGTACATTCTACATCAAAGACACTAATCTAGATGGTCAGAAAACCTTGAATGTGATTACTTAGCATCAAGTCAAGGAACTTGATTGTTGGCCTTTAAGTGATGGAGCCTTGGCTATGATAATGTAATTCTAAAATTCTAAGTTATGGTGTTGGTTTTGATTCTTGGTATTATTTAGTCAGGGAGCTTTAGTTATAATTATTGGGCGACCCATTTAGGGTCAGAGGTTCCTTCATCTAGGACTGTTCCTAATGGACAGGGGGTGACATTGTGCCACAACTCTTCACTTCTTAGGATACAATGTAGAGTAGTCATATCAATGTACTCATCTATATGATTATCTGATTAGTTTTGGACCTGACTTCCTCATCAAAAAATGATGTGTTTATTTAGTTTCATTTATTAATATAATATCATTTCATGAATTCATTAGAATTGTTAGTTTTGTTTCGGATGTTTTAGATTTTAAACATGTAAACAATGTGCTATTTATAATGCTATGATGTAATTAATGTTATTATTATTGTTGAATGCAAATTGATTTGAGTTTTTAAGTATCTCCTCCCTTTTTTGGGTTTCCACCACTCCCTTGGCCACCAGTGGCTCCCCTTGCCTCCGATGATATCGTTTTGGGTTGGGCCTCAAGCAGCTTCTTTGGCATTTCTTCTACGACGACAAACTTTCCATCTATCTTTTCATGGACGGATGAAAACTGATTTTCAAATTTTGAAAATTGTTTCACAAAATTTGTTCTTAATTGGCCTATCTCCCCTTCCAATACTTCTACTTTTCTTCCGGTCATAGGTACCCTGAATCAATGCTCTGATACCAATTTGTTAGGAAATACTTTTAGAAATTCAAGAAAAGGAAATTGAATTTCATAATAGAGAAAAACAACGGTTACAAAGAATAACGTGCCAAACATAGAAGAAAACCTTTATGATTGATGAACCAGGGAAGAAAACAAACACAATATAATGGATCTTCAATTCGTGAGGAAGATCCGGTTCTCCCAATCCCTAGCTGCCGGCTAGAGCCCAAATAACCAAAGAGAAAACTAAATGCATCCAAACAAATGATCTCTAACCCTAGGAAAAAACTTCACTTACAGCATACAATCATAAAGAAAAATTCAAAAAAGTCATCCTTTTGAAATTTCCCTCCTAAACCCCTTAATTCCTGTTACTGGACCCCACCCTGAAGATGGTGACATCTATGGGGCGGCACAAGCGCCTTTGGTAGAATAAAGCCGGTTCAGACTGGACCGGCGGGACGGGTCTAGAGACTAGTCTATCAAATTTCTTCTCTATTCTTCCTGGACCGGCTGGACGGGTCTAGATACCAGTCTATCAAATTTCTTCTCTATCCTTCAGTATACTATTTTTATTAATGTTTTTTCATGATGAATATTATGTTAGCTTGACTTCAAACTTTGATGGGTTTAGTAGAAGTGCGAATTTAGCTTGGCAGGACATGAATATAGTCCTATTGTCTTCTTGTGAATGTCCTTCAAATAGTAGATACTACAACAATAACAAGCCTTTATTCCACTACGTGGGGTTGGCTACAAGAATCCTTTTTTTCCACTGTGTCATATTATGAGTAAAATTCTAATTTAAGTCTAATAAAAATAGGTTATTTTAAATATTTTTTAACCAAGTCTTTTTAGGTCTACTTTTAAGTTTCTTGACAGAGATTGGATCTAATTCATCTACTCTTCTAATAGGGCCATTAGAAGGCCAAAATTTAATGTACTAAACTATCTTAAGCGGCTCTATGTAATCTTATGTCACTGGAGTTACTCCAACCTTTTCATGTATGTACTCATTTTACATTTTGTCTCTAAGTTCTTACCCACTCATTTACCTGAGTATCCTTATCTTTGCAATGCTTAAATTTATACTTCTCTTTTAATGGATAATATTCTACACCATAAAGCACTGCAGATCTCACCACTATCTTATAAAAATTTCTCTTAAATTTGTGAGGTACTTTTCTATCACATAACATGCTCAATGCATTCCTCTACTTCAACCATCTTACTTTAATTGTACTAATAATATCTCAATTTATTTCATGATCGCTTTGAACAATGGACCTGAGATATCTAAAACGTGGTCTTTTTTTAATGACTTGATCATCGAATGCCACAATCCTTTCGTTAGATCTATTATTACTAAAATTACACTCTATGTATTCGGTTTTAGATCCACTCAAACGAAAACCTTTAAACTCTCATGTTGACCTCCCTAATTCAAGTTTTTCATCAACTCTGCTAGTCTTATCAACAAGAAGAATATCTTTAGCAAAATGCATACACTAAGGTATATCTTCTTGTAAATGTAACTAAAGAAAAAAGATGTGCTTAAAGGTGCTCCTTGATGTAAACCAACTGAAATAGGAAAATATTTGGTTAAAACACCTTGTGTTTGAACACAAGTAACAACTCCTATATACATATCCTTAATGACTTGAATATAAGTATTATTTGCTTTTTCCTTTTCTAGAACTCTCTAAGACACCTCCTTTGAAATTTTATCATATTCTTTTTCTAAATCAATAAATATCATAGGTAGATTCTCCTTACTTTCTTTGTACTTTTCATCATACCTCTCAACAAATGTTGGCTTTCATATAGCTTCCATAGTAGATCTACTCTGCATGAATTCAAACTGATTTTGTGAAATATTAATATGATGTCATAGCTTATGCTTAATTACTCTCTCTCATACATTTAATATATGACATTAATTTAATTCATTTATAATTTTCACACTTTTGTACATTATCTTTATTTTTAAAAATAGGAATCAACACACTCTTTCTTCAATTGTCTATTACCTTTTTTGTCTTCAAAATAATTTTAAAAAGTTTACTAAGTCAAGAAATTCCTTGATCTCCTAAACATTATGTCCTATTGATTTTCCACACTTTATTTATATTATAACCTCTCTAACTTCGGTATTACTAATATGATGATAAAAATAAAAAAATCTCTATTTTCATTTAGAGTGTTAAGGTCACTAAAATCAATTGTATTCTCACAACTTTCATTGAAAAGTTTATCGAAATATCTCATTCACATTTCACCTATGTTGAATATCTTTTTCTAAAAAAATACTTTTTTTCTTTATCTTTAATGCACTTTACTTGACCTATATTTTTACTTCTCCTATATTTTTGCTCGGCTATCTTATACATATACATCTTTCGCCCTCATTAATATCTAATATATTATATAAATTATTAAAAGCTAAATTCTTTGAATCACATATTGCTTTCTTAGATTCCGTAGGGCCATCTATATCTATCCCAATTATTCAAATTTTTACATCTAAATCAATTTTTATAACAAAGCTTCTTAAACGATATCTTTCATTATATACCATCTTCAAATAGTAGATAGTCTTCTTAAATAGTGTCTTCCATTATACACCATCTTCACTGCTTATTGCTTTTGGTTGTGGTGATTCTGATGTCAGTGAGAACCTGTTGGGCTGTGATAACTATTCTTTTATGTATCATCTTCAATGCATTCTACCTTCTGCTGAAAAGGTTTGCGTGTGATTTTATCTTTGGAATTTTTTTTTCTCGTATGTCAAATAATCAATCTCGTCATTTTCACATTAAGTACGATTTACCAGAAACTTGTATTTAAAAGGCAGGCCTTCATTTTACCTGCAGGCTTTTTAAAAAAATTTGACTTTCTTTTTGAAGACTTTCGATACCTTTAACCAATGTTCCTGAGCGTTGAAAGCATCACGAGTCAAATAAAGAAATAGCATTAAGATTTTGCTTGATGGCATGTAAACGTCTTCCAAAGTTCTAACTGTTGACTGATTTCTGCACAATTCTTTGTTATGATGCTTCTTTCACAGGGAAAATGTCAATGCTCCACTTGCAATGGCAGATGTGGATTCACTGAATGTCTGCAGCAACATATTCCACCAACCAAAGAAATGAAGCAAAGTCAAATAACTGTGCAAAAAGACATGGGACCTATGGTACTTCGTTCCAGCAGGGTGTTGAGTAGTATAAAAGTTGAGAATGTTTCCAAGCAGGCAACCTCCCCTACAGTGACTAGATCTCGGAGTAATAATAAAGATATTATTCAGATAGATGGTTCTGGCAGAAAGTCTGGACTAGACTACATGACATGTGCTGAAGAGAGATCAACGGCTCTATTGGCAGTCCATGATCTAATGGGTAACCCAATCAATTTGAATGTGAATTTAGCCACTGAAGGAGTATACAGTTCTGGATGTCCAGAAGTTGGTGCTAAGATGGGCCTACATTCTAATAACAGTGATGATGTATTATTTAATGATGCAGCTTTGAAGGAGCATTCCTGTGTCCAACTGATTACTTTTTCAAGAAGAGCAAAAACGAAACAGGATGCAGGTGAAAGGATAACAGACAGAAATTCTAAAATTGTGGAGAAACAAAGTGTTTCTGCCATAAGTAGCCATTGTGTTGTAGGAGCTAACTTTGGTTGTGAAGGTTCATCTCAAAAGTGTAGGTTTGAGGAACAGGTTAACTGTCAACCTATGTTTTTTGAGGAACAGGTTAACTGTCAACCTATGTTTCTTGAAAATTGTGTGGTCCCCTCTTCACAAGTAGATGTTGCAGATGAGGTATGGTATTTGCTCTTAATTTTCTGATTTTTCTAACATCTTAATAACATACATTAATGCCTAGCATAGTAAAATTTTCTCTTTAATTGCTACAGTTTGTGTGACCTTTTACCAGCAAATCTTTGAAACCATCTTAATTGTGTGGCTTGTATCAAGCTGGTTCGCTTGTGTACATGTATTTATGTACTTTTTGTATTTTTGTATTTAATGTGATTAATTGAAATCTTTTTTTTTATTGGAAAGACTTGTAAGGAAAAGTGACATGTATTCTTATGCATGCTGATCTCTATAAGGAAAAGTGAAATGATTTACCATGTTTATATCATACAACCCTTGTGGGTGGTCTAGTGGCCCTTTGATACTTGGCTATGATGGAGGATGACCATGAAAGAACTAGAGAAGATAAAAAGAAAGATTAAAAAGTTGAACTTATGGATAAAATAAATAAAAAGGATTGCAAGAATTGGCACATGCTTAAACATAGGGTATATTCATTTTCCTCAACAAGTCAATGAAGACAATTCAAGCAAACTCCTTCACAAAGTTCGTCAAATCACAAAGCTAGAACATAAGATATCCCAAATTCCAAATTTACAAAGGATGGATAATCATTATCGAGTCCTTCAAGCACAAAGCGTGCCGATGACAACCTTCATTGGATCAACAAGCTATCATGGCAGAGTTAAAGTTCAATGCACTTCTTACATCAACATTCTTGTACCTCAGGAGATTTGCAAAGGAGAACCCTCTGTGTAACATACCAACACAAATATTTGGAGATCCAAGGTCAACCAATTGCAACAAACATGGTTTGCTCTAGATGCTTACCGTATTTGTTAGGTGATATTTGTTGACCTCCGTATATGTGTTGTAATCGATTCGCGAGAGGGCGATGAGAATTGGGATTAACTGACACGTTGTTGCGCATATCGAGTTTGAAATCCTCTATCAAAAATCACTCAAATGTTGCTTGTTAATGAAACAGACAGCGCTGACCCGTTTAGGATGCCGAATTTACCAAAGAAGAATCACAGGCGCGCAACTTAATCAAACAATGGTGAAAACGATGAATTACCAGCTAGATGTTGCATAAAGTTGCCCGATTGTCCTTCGTTTTTGAAACGAACTTTGTCAATGAGTTTGAAACATCAAAATTGCCCATAATGACACCCATATTACTTATATC
Organism: Dendrobium chrysotoxum; assembly: GCA_019925795.1. Taxonomy (NCBI): domain Eukaryota; kingdom Viridiplantae; phylum Streptophyta; class Magnoliopsida; order Asparagales; family Orchidaceae; genus Dendrobium; species Dendrobium chrysotoxum. Next base: position 87,314,762 of record CM034315.1, on the reverse strand, counting down.
GTGAGTCGAAAAGTGAAATTTATCAACGCACAAGGCGACGTCATGCTAATTGAGACACGCGAGAAGTAAGAAATTGTACGATATGGTTATTCACATCTTTTTGTTTGTAAATTATTATTATTTTTTATTATTAAAATTATAAGATATTTAAAATCATATATATATATATATATATATATATATATATATATATATATATATATATATATATATATCTTGACCAAATTAGTTGCTACAGTTTTGCGCCGAGTCCTCATCAATGTTTTGTCATTATATTAAATAAAAAAGGTATAAACCCACAAACCCACTCGGAATCCTTTAATAAATTGTGTTAATGCTAGGGCGTTCCCTGGAAGCGACGCACTGTATGGCCTGAATACAGTGAAAAGTGTGCAAGGGCCGCTGCATCGGCGCCCGGGTGCAGTGTTAAATAGGCAAGGGTTCCCACATCAAGGACGGATGTGGGCAAAGAAGCTAGTCCATGATACTAATATTAGGATAGGAACTTGGAATATAGGTTCCCTTACAGGAAGATTAATGGAATTAATAGATATTATGATTCATAGGAAGATAAATATTTTGTGCATTCAGGAAACTAAATGGGTTGGAGAGAAGGCTAAGGAGATTGATAGTTTAGGATTTAAAGTTTGGTATTCAGGTAAGAGTCGTACTAGAAATGGTGTAGGCGTGATTATAGATAAGAGTTTGAAGGATAATGTTATAAATATTAATAGAATTGGAGATAGAATTATGGCTTTAAAGATTGTTGTTGATGCTAAGATTATTAATATTATAAGTGCTTATGCTCCTCAAGTAGGTTTGGATACATGTTCAAAATTAAAATTTTGGGAAGATTTAGAAGAATTAATTCAAAAGATACCTCTCGAAGAAAAAATTTCTATTGGAGGAGATTTAAATGGACATGTTGGTAGAGAGGTAAATGATTTTAAAAGCATTCATGGTGGATATGGGTTTGGAATGACTAATGAAGGTGGTAAGACCATACTAGATTTTTCTTTAGCTTATGATTTTTTAATTGCTAATACATTATTTAAGAAAAGAGATGAGCATCTCATCACTTATAAGAATGGTTATAGTAAAACTCAGATTGATTATTTTCTTATAAGAAAAGTAGATCGTTTAGATTGCAAAGATTGTAAAGTTATTCCGAGTGAAAGTTTATGTACCCAACATCGCTTATTAGTTTTAGACTTTAAGATGAAAGGACAGAAAATAAAAAATAAAGTAAAGCGATTTTCTAGGATTAGATGGGGGCATTTAAAGAATAGTAATAAAAATATTTTTGAGAGTAAGATTTTAGATTCTAAGATTTTATTTGTGCATGAGGATGCTAATGTTATGTGGGAAAAAGTGGCTAGTGATATTAAAAATATTGCTAAAGATGTGTTTGGAGTATCAAAGGGAAAAGCCCCTAATAGTAAAAATAGCTGGTGGTGGAATCCAATTGTGCAAGAAAAGATAAAAAATAAGAAGATTTGTTATAAAAATTGGTTTAGATGTAAAAATTCTGATAATTGGGAAAGATATAAAGAGGCATGTAAGGATTCTAAGAAAGCAATATGTGATGCAAAGATCTTAGCTTTTAATGATTTATATAATAGATTAGATACTAAGGAGGGAGAAAGGTATATGTATAAGCTAGCCAAACAAAGAGATATGAGTAGTAAGGATTTAATTCAAGTGAAGTGTATTAAGGATGAAGATCAAAAAGTACTTTTCTTAGAAGATGATATTCAACAAAGGTGGATGAGATATTTTGATAAACTTTTTAATGAAGATTGTAGGAATACAATTGACTTTAGTGACCTTAGCATCCTAAATGAAAATAAAGATTTCTGTTTTTATCGGCGTATTAGTAAAACCGAAGTTAGAGAGGCTTTAAAGAAAATGAAGTGTGGAAAAGCTGTTGGACCTGATGATATCCCAATAGAGATGTGGAAATGCTTAGGAGATGAAGGAATTTCTTGGCTAACTAAACTTTTTAATAATATTTTGAAGACTAAAAAGATGCTAGATGCGTGGAGAATGAGTGTATTGATTCCTATTTATAAGAATAAAGGTGATGCACAAGATTGTGCGAATTATAGAGGAATTAAGTTAATGTGTCACACTTTAAAACTATGGGAGCGAGTTATGGAGCGTAGGCTGCGGCGTGATACTAATGTTTCTCAAAATCAATTTGGATTCATGCCTGGTAGGTCTACTATGGAAGCCATACATTTATTGAGAGGTTTGATGGAGAAATTTAGGGAGAATAAGGAGGATCTACATATGATATTTATTGATTTAGAGAAAGCATATGATAAAGTTCCAAGAGAAGTGCTATGGAGAGTTCTTGAAAAGAAAGGAGTTAATAATGCTTATATTCAAATCATTAAAGATATGTATGAAGGAGCTACTACTTGTGTTCAAACACAAGGTGGTTTGACCAAGTATTTCCCTATTTCGGTTGGATTACATCAAGGATCAGCTTTAAGCCCATATCTTTTCGCGTTAGTCATGGATGTTCTCACTAGACATTTACAAGAGGATGTACCCTGGTGTATGCTTTTTGCTGATGATATTCTTCTTGTTGACAAGACTAAAGAGGGAGTTGAAGGTAAACTTGAAGTATGGAGATCAACCTTAGAGTCTAAAGGTTTTCGCTTGAGTAGATCTAAAACTGAATATATGGAGTGTAATTTTAGCAGTAATAGACCTAGTGAGGGGATTGTGACTTTGGGCGATCAAGTCATTAATAAGAGTACACGTTTTAGATATCTTGGATCTATTGTTCAGAGTGATGGTGAAATAGATGGGGATGTTATCAGTAGAATTCAAGTTGGATGGTTGAAGTGGAGGAATGCATCGGGCTTGTTGTGTGATAGAAAAGTCCCCCTTAAACTTAAGGGAAAATTCTATAAGATGGTGGTGAGACCTGCAATGCTTTATGGTGCAGAATGTTGGCCATTAAAAGAGAAGCACAATACTAAGTTATGTGTTGCGGAGATGAGGATGCTTAGGTGGATGAGTGGATTTACTCTTAGAGACAGGATACGAAATGAGCATATACGTGAAAAGGTTGGAGTAGCTCCAGTGGAGGATAAGATTAGAGAGAGTCGCCTTAGATGGTTTGGTCACATAAAACGGCGGCCTTCCGATGACCCAGTTAGGAAAGTAGAGGTATTAGATTTGACTTATGTTAAGAAAGGTAGAGGTAGACCTAAAAAGACTTGGTTAGAAAATATTAGAAATGATCTTTCTCTATTAGATTTAAACGAGAATTTGACTTTGAACCGGACACAATGGAGAAAAAGGATTCATGTTGCCGACCCCACGTAGTGGGACAAAGGCTTGTTATTGTTGTTGTTGTTATTGTTGTTGTACTAGCTCTACCGATTTGCTTCCATCTTCACCCCGCCCAATCTCCCTAGCTCGTATTCGAACATAGCAACTGAACACCCAATAGGCCACACTTCTCCCAAGATCGCAACCACAACCTCCCTACCTGTGCACCATACACCAGCTCTCTTCCTCCTCCCTATATCAAAACCCCTTTTACCGCGACCATCCTTATCTCCTCCCTCTCCAAGCCTGCAGCCTCTTTCGACTCCCACGTGCATCTAGTCAGTCGACCTAGCACCCTCCAAGCCGTTGATTTATTTGCCACCTAGCCTGGCCTCAGCAACCACTCTCTCAGTCGACTGCCTCAGCAACCACTCTCTCAGTCGACTGTAGCCCAACCCAATCCAAGCCACCACCTACTTTCTCCTCTCTCTCTAACAAACCCAGCAATCCGACACCCCATAGCACCACCTACCAGCTTGTGCCCAACCAAAGTCTGCCTCGCCCTGCCATTCTCTCTCTATGTTGAGAAAAGTCCTACCGCAACCTCTCTCTTTCTCTCAACTTCTCTCATCCTCTCTCTCCACCTTTATCTCTTTAAATAGAGAGCTAACTTCTTCTCTCTCTCTCTCTCCCCTTCTTTCGAAACAAAGAGAGAGTTTCCGTCCTTGTTATCTTTTCCACTCCTCTGTTTAAATAGGGAGCTTCCAGTCTCCCTCTCATTTCTCTCTCTCCTCCCATTCTCTATCTAAATAGAGCGCTTGCTCTCTAAGTTTCTTTTTCTAGTCCCCAGCCTCTTTCTCTCTATATATAATTTATATATTTATATATTGCATATATTAGAAAAAACGAGAGCAAAATAAAAAAAATTTAAAAGAAAAGAAAATATTTATATTTAATATAAAAGAGAAAATTCAAAACAAGGAAAGAAAATTTTGTTTTTTCGTCGCCTCACAATCTTCTCTCTATGTTGTCATCAACATCACGCATTGAGGCATAATTTCAAAATGCTAAAATTAAATATCCGTGCGTGTTGTTCCAAGTCGACGGGGAAACTTGTCAAACTAAATAACTCTGCATGTTATTCCAATGTTGCAGGAAAATTTGCGTAATACTTATGTACATGCTATTCCAACGTGGTAGGAAAAGTTGTGCTTTCGTTGGTGCAGGTGATGAAGACCTTGCTTGCTTTCTTAAGCGCATTCGGAAAGAAGAGCCTGGTTGCAATGCCACATGGTATTGATCATTTTGCTTTTTTATAAGCAGGGTGGGTTAGCCTAGCATTCCCCATAGATGTCCCCAACATGAGGAAGATGCTAGGAGGTTGTTGAAATCTTGTCTTAATGCCAATTAAATATAAGAGAACAATAAGACCTCCATGACTAAAAATGCAACAAAATAAAAATTTAAATGACCGTTAAGGGTAAAAAATGAAAACAGATAAAATGCAATGTTTGTTGCTTCAAACGAGCAAAATCAAACATAGGCAAGGGACTTGTAATGAATATGACAACTTGCCTACGAGCAAGAATCTAGAACTTGTAATGAACACGACAAACGGCTACAAGTATGAACACGACATTTTGACTCCAACTGAATGCCTAAGTTTTGCAATTACACAAAAAAAGAAATGAAATTTTGGTAATGTAAAAAAATATATAAAGATCTTTACTCGCCTTCAATGCAACCAAATATGCAACATACACGCACTAGCTGACATAAGACATCTTTTTAAATTTTAAAATAAAGCTTTGTGTGAATTTTAATAATAAATTATTGTGCAAACAATCAAATCCTTTTTTATTTTGAAATTTCATCCATCAAAATTTAATTTTTAAAGTTCAAGCATAGTCGCATCGATAAGTTTACCATAATATCGAGAAGTGTGCAATAGGTCCAAGATGCATACCATGGCATCGAGGAGTGTGCCACAGCCTTAGGAAGTTCACAACTTTGAGAAGTGTGTCATAGCCTCGAGAAGCATGCAACAGTCTTGTGAAGCGTGCTACCGCCCCAAGAATTGAGTCATTTCCTTGAATAGCATACTACAACTTTGAAAAGCGTACAATTGTCACAAAAAAGCATTCTAATATTTTAAAGAATAAGAAAATTCAGTGAATAATAAAAAAATGTGTGAATACGCTATACATATGCATAAAAAATGTGCAAATATATTAAAGGCATGCTAATGCATTGCATTAGTGCATTGAAAAGTATGCAAGTATGTCGTATAATTGCATAAACAAGCATGCACGTCATTTAAAATAAAATTTAAATTCATTACATTTTTTTAACAAACGTGCAAAATGCACAAATACAATGTCTGAGAATGTTGTGAAGGGTCAAAAGCAAGATAAGCTAAAAATCTTATTTTTGAATTCAAAATTCCCCCACGTGCTAAACGTGCAAACACAAAGTTTGAGAATGTTGTGCATGATTAAAAGTGAGCTAAACTTAAATCCCTTTTTCAAATTAAACATTCATATGTGCTCCAACCAATATATCAAACACCTAAATTTGAAGTCTGAGAATATTGCGCGGGCTAAAATAATGAGCACGATTTAGATCCGATCTTTTGTTAATTAACATAGTTGACAAGGTTGAAAATAACAGAGTAAAAATAGTTAAAATCTTCAAGGATAATCGTGTTGACAAAAAATGTCAACTAGAGGGGATTATACATGACTTTTAGAATGCCCTTAAATTCTGAAGTTAATCACTCGAGATTTAAATTCTAATAAAATTTAAAACTAATATTTATCAAAGTTCAAGATATTTCAAGTTAAATTTACTTGTTTAAAACTTAAAATACAAATCCATTCATCTTTTGCAACTATTTGTCGAAAAAGATAAATTTAAGAATAACCTTTGGTCACAAAGAGCATTGGTCTTGTTGAAAATCCTACTAATCTTAATTCTCAAATAATCTCTTGCTAGTAAAAATATGACATGTGTTATCTAACATGTTGTTTTACTGCCAAATGCACCATAGGTAATCGGTTATAACAGGGCCCTCTGTAGATCATGTAATTTTGTCGCAGAAAGGTACTATCAAATTATGATTATAACTAGAACTCATATGTTCCATAATGGATAAAAACCCTTGAGTAATGAATTATAGGGTATACTTGATTGGATAAAACCCATCTATTAGCTAAAGTTGACTTGAATTTATCCCATAGATAAATATCCTCACCGGTTCTACAAGATACCCTTGGACGGTACAATGAATGGTTGCCGACAAGGATCTTTCAGTCAGGTTGAGTCGATTATTTCTTCTGACTACGTATGCTAGAGAATATAATAACTTGGGACATTGGAATCATGAGATCTTGATCGGATTCGCCATCATTTTACCCATCATTCATTTTAAGTGCAAGGTGATAAATTTTAATTCCTAAACACCAAATCTATTGTTCCTATACGTTGGGTACTTAGTGTTCATGTAACGACTAGCCGCTTGGCCAAAAGTGCTCTCTTGTCAAGCGGGCAGGGGGTAATTAATCATATGGGCTTGTGCCTATGAAAAACTTGAACTCTAATATTGAAGTCATCACAAAATGAGGACGAAATTTCCTGGTAGTGTCTTATCTTCAATCTAATTTGCCTTCTGAAAATTGCTTACCATTTGGCTAAAACAATGATTGAAAACCTCAAAAAGTTTAAAAAAAATGATATAGCAGTTTTAAACATGAAAAATTATTCTGTGCGGAGTCCGGATGCCATCCGGACTCCAATGAAAATGCGCCACGTCATGTACCGAGCTACCGAGCTCGGTACCGAGCCGCGGTCGGTACCCTCGGTACTACTAGGTTACCGAGCATACCAGACGGAAATACCGTATGGTGTCCGCACAAAATAATCTCTCTTTAAACATACCCAAGAATTGTGGGGTGAGAGAGATGAGCATATTGCATATCTTAGTGCATTTTTAATTTTTTATATCCTGTTTTGAGAAAGTCATTAAGATTTGCATGGCGTGACTTTTGACTTTTGACCCATGTTTTATTGATCCTTCTTTAAATTTCAAGTTCATCTTCTTTAACTGATAAAATCTACTCTGATTTGACTTTGATTTAAAATGGCATGAAGATGGCTGTCAAGGTTGATGCCACGTCAGATTATACTGCAGAGGTGTGTACTGGATCGATGATGTAAGTGTAGTTCTGACTGAAGCTGCTTTTTCTTTTTTATTTTAGAAACATGTTACTTCTTTATATTCAAGGGAGTTTACAAAGTCTCACTTTGGCAGTAAGCAGAGATTAGATACAAGTTCTGAATGTCTAATGCCTGCCCTATCTGCCGTGGATACTTGTGAAGAACCATCTAAAGAACTCTTGGCAGTACAACCAATTTATGTTGTCAAAGATTACATTTGTCCACTAAACACTGAACCATCAAACTCAGGTAATAATGCCTTTATTTTTGATGTCGAGGAATCTGGGAGCAAGTTGATCACAGGTACAAACAACTGTGAGAAGAGAATAATCACCTGTATGTCAGAGGAGAGGGAATGTCCTGCTGGTCTGCAGCTATCTGTTGCACCTACATCTGTTTCCCAAATGAACCTGGAAGCAAATAAACGATCTGATGATGTTATGCTCGAAAATCATAGAGATTCTCAAAGCTCATCGACTCCAGGCTGCTCCATTGTCTTCACTGATGAAGAAAATGACGCAAGAAGCAAAGAAGTAGAATGGTTGGAAAGCCTTGATAACGTGTTAAGGGAGAAAAAGAAAGATAGAGGTACAGGCTCCTTGATAGTTGACGATGTTATCAACTGCAGAGAAGGATTCACTTCCTTGACGGCAAACAAGTCAGCTCAGCAATCTGTGAATAATAAGGTGAGCCTAGATTATAGCTCATGATGTCTTCCATTATGTCCTGATCTTGCACTACTCATAGATGAAATTTTTGTTAGCTGAAACTGCAGATCGTCAAGCTTATTTATTTATAACACGATATATATTTTTCTACTTTTGTTGCAGACCGTAGGAATTGATTTTGTGAATCATTTAATCACATTACCAGAAAAAATTTCAGTGGCAAACTTACCTGATCCAAGCTGTGAAGAGCAACTGAAAACTGATAAATCAACTTCTTTTACTGATTTTCTGGGTCGTTATTTGCCTTCAAATTCGGGCGTACCATTGGACTTGAATACTGCTGCGCCACCCTCAGGGTCACATTTTAGAGACAATGTTTCTATGCATAATTGGAAACATACGTATTCCCCAAATGGGAATTCATCTTTGTTCAAACATAAGCATATAGCTGAAATGATGCTGAATGGAAAGCGAGGTTCTTTATCAGATAAACCAAAGAGGTATTCAAGTGAATGGTCAGAAGAAGAGCTAGATTTTCTATGGATTGGTGTGAGAAGACATGGGGTAGATAATTGGAATGCTATTTTAAGGGATCCAAAACTGCAATTTGCACAGTCGAGGTTCCCAGAGGATCTAGCCTTGCAATGGGAACAAGAACAGAAGAAGCTTTACAATGGCATTCTGTATCCTCCAGCAAGGCCTTTGAAGACAAATACATTTTCTCCTTCATTGCGGGAAGGTCACTATAATGCTAAAGCTCATTCATATTATGAGAATCCACTATTTACTGAAACAAAACTCTCTCTTGGTGGTGTATACTTTCATAAGGAGAATATCGTTAAAAGTAGCCCGTTTGGCTTTACCTATCCGCCAACCAGTGAGAGTTCATCGACATGCCCCTTGCTAGGCAGCTTCTTGTCGATGTCCTTGCATCCTGGAGCTGCAATAAGACATAAAAGCTCCTCCAGTGCATCACGGTCCATGTGTCAAATGGATCATGGTTTTCATAAACAATTTAGAGAAAGGTCAGGGACTCAACAGAAGCCTGCAGGATTGCCTAAAAGTACAGATCTCCCTCATTGGCTCAAAGAAGCTTGCAGCTCACACCCAAGTCCAAGTGATTTACCATGGCCGCAATTTTTCACAGCTGGAAATGCCACAAGCTTGATCCATAATGACACTGGGCTTTGCTCTCCCACTGCCAAACATGGTGAGCCACTTACATCTAAAGATCTCAGGGGACGAGGAATCCTGAAAAGGAAAAGCATGATTTCTGGCAAAAATACCGGCATCATAAAGATTGAAGAAGCATCAACATCCATTGAAGATTCTCTAAGCATAAACCTATGTGTCCCACCAATACAAATTCCGGCCTGCGAAAGGCCTGCAATAGGCATTGGAGCTTCTCATCAGAAAAATATTACAGATTTGAGCAATAACATTCCAGTTTCTGTTGTACCAAATGATTTGGTTGTTCTAGATAGTGATGCATCTTCAGAGGAAACAATATCAGATGACCAGAATAGGAGGCCATAGAAAGCTCCCAATCAAGTGGATTGAGAGGTACTTCTACAGGATTTTGTACTTCCTGTGCAGTTTTGTTGTATGTATTGATTTTCGTCTGTATTTCTCTCCATTCCACTTATCGTAGGTACAATTGTTCCATAAAAATCTAACGAAATTAGTGGATTGAAGAATTTTCTTCACAGGGGTATATTAATGCAGTTGGCTGAGGTTTGTTTAGTCCAAGCGTCTATATAGCACATGTAATATACATTTAAAGCAGAATATAATATATATAATGCTATTGGTAAGTAGTTTGCAGCATTTGCAACATTTGTCTTAATAATAATGCGTTTATTATTTTAAAAAAATCTCAGAAATTTAAAGTTCTCTTTTCTATTGAAATATATTCATAATAGCAAAAACGTTTTTTTTTTTGCTCGGATTTGAATATATCTTTTTGCAAAGTAGAAAATTGCTGTTGTAATAGAATTAGATTTTAATTGTTGTTGGTGTGTAGGGGTGTCAATATTTGATACGACAATCTGGGCCCGGCCCGAAAATTTTGGGTTAGGGTCAACCCGTTTGTCAACGGGTCGGGTTTGGATTCAACTCGATTTGTTTTAAAAATCGGGTCTCGGATAGTTAGAAGTCATATAGGTGCTTGACTAATTGAGTGCATACAAGCAAGAAGAATGATTTCAACATAAATAAATGAAAATGGTGTAGTTAGAAGTCATTTTCATGTGTGGGCTTCTTAAGGAGATTCTACTTCTCATTACTTAGGCTATTTGATTCATCCATATACTATGATAATGTACAAAATTTAAGACCATTATTTTGATGGCCTGATATGAAGAATGATGTAGTTGAATATGTTACAATCATTGTAAAATGTGAATTTTGTCAGTGGTGAAATTGAACATTGGAACCCAATTGAAATGTTACAATCATTGTAAATGGAGTGAAAGAAAAGATAAATAATAGATGAGGGCATGATTGCATTTGGGTTATAATTAATAGATAAGTGAAATTAGCATATTTTCTTGCTATTTATAAGATTGATTCAATGGTAAAATTAGCAAAGATATTTGTGAAAAAAATTATCATACTTCATAATATATTTTATGTATCAATGCTTTAAAAATGGTTATAAATGAAATTAGAGGGATTACAAAATGAAATAATGTGCATCATATTTCGACTTATATTGAAGCATTTTCATTTTAGAACTAAGGAATAGAATGATCTCTTATGTAAAAATAAAGTGGAATCATATGTTAGAAAGAGGCAACATGGGAATTAAGAATGGCATGATATAAGTATGAGTTTCCTCACTTAGGCTTCGTTTGGGACGGCTTTCTTATTGCTTCGTAAAGCGGCTTTCTAATACAAAAATTAAAGTTTATAACGCTCAAATGGAAGTGAATTTTGAGAATGAAATTTCAAAAAGATAGAAAAAAATATAACGCTCAAAATTTTGCTAAGATAAAATAAAAGTTATTCAAAATTTGTATACATTTATTTTCACATCTTTGATAAATATTGTTTTTATAAAACTTACTTTTTATTAGAATCATACATATATATATATATATATATATATAAATATATATATATATATATATATATATATATATATATATATATATATATATATATATATATATATATATATATATATAATATGAGTGTTTATGTTAATCTAGGCATAGTAGTATGTACAAATTAATCTAATAAATAAATTATATTTCTTAAAGTTTATAATAATAATATTATACGTTGGATAACAAGGAGTTTTTGTACTATAGCTAGCATAAGGAAATTATTTCGAGATTAAGGTGTAGTTTGAGTTTATCTTGACTTAAATGAGTTATATGTTAAGAATATGGATATAATGGAAGGAGTTTTTTTTTTTTTTTTTTTTTAATGTAAACAAGCAATATGGTTTTATAGTTGTTGTGTCTTGGAACATTCGCGACAGTAGAGAGATAAAAGGCTTAGCATCTTAGCTTTGAACAAAGATCTAGCTCGCATATAAATAAAGAGGGGATCAAGAGTCATAAGAGACACCAAGATTTTTGCATGAAAAATTCTTAAAAGTGGAAAATTCACGGGGCTTGGCCCAATTGAAATGAATCAACTAGTATTTTTGTTGATTACAAATGATGCCCTTCTTTGGGGAAGGCATTGGCTCAATATAGCTATTCTCAAGTGAACGTTGGCATGTTCATTTGGTTGGTAGGAATGTAGTCGGGCGACAGAGGTCGGAGGGACCGCCGAACGACGGAGGTTGAAGGGATCGTAGTCGGTGGGCGATGATGGTTGGAGGGACCCTTAGTCGGCGGTGGCGGTGGTTAGAGGGATCGTAGTCGGCAAGCGACGGAGGTCAGAGGGACTGTAGTAGGAGGGCGAAGGAGGTCGGGGGGACTGTAGTTAGCAAGTGATGGAGGTCAGAGGGACTGTAGCTGGCGGGCAATGGTGGTTGGAGGGACCATAGCCAACGGGCAACTGTGGTCAGAGGGACCAAGTCGGCGAGTGATGGCGGTCGAAGGGATTGTAGTCGACGGGCAACGGAGGTCAAAGGGACCATAGTCGGTAGGCAGCGGTGGTCGGAGGGACCGTAGTTGGCGGGTGACGGTGGTCTTAAGGACCGTAATCGATGGGCGTGATCGTAGCCGATGAGCGACGAAAGTCAGAGAGACCGTAGTCGGCGGGCGATGGAGGTCCGAGGAATCGTAGTCGGCGGACAACGGTGGTCGGAAGGACACCAAAGTTGCCTGGTGACGATGGTTGGAGGGACCCTAGTCGACAGGCGACGGTGCTTGAAGGGACCGAAGTCTGTAGGTGACGATGGTCCGAGGGACCATAGTCGGCGGGCAACGGAGGTCGGAGGGACCATAGTTGGTGGGCGATGGTAGTTGAAGGACCAGAGTTAGTTGATAATGGTCAGAGGATTATAATCGAGCGACGAATATTGTAGGAATGAAGTCGGGTATAATTGGGTTGTTCATGAGAAGCTAATGTTATGTGAGAAAAGTAACTAATGATATTAATAATGTTGCAAACTATGAGCTTGGAGAATCAAAAGAAAAAAAACTCATAATAGTTAAAATAGTTAGTGGTGGAATAAAAATGTGCAAGAAAAGATAAAAAATAAGAAATTTTATTATAAAAATTAGTTTACATCTAAAAGCTTTAAAAAAATGGGAAAATTTATAGAGGGTCACATAGGGAGTTTAAGAAAGTAACATGTGATGCAAAGAATTTAATTTTTAGTGATTTATATAATATATTAGATATTAAGGAGAGCAAAAGATGTATGTATAAGTTAGGCAAGCAAAGATATAAGAGATATAAGAATCATTAAGCAAGAAGTTAACAAAAAAAGCTTTTCTTAGAAGAAGACATTCAACATAGGTGGATGAGATATTTCGATAAGCTCTTTAATGAAGATTGTGAGAAGAAAATTAATTTTAGTGACCTTAGCACCTTAAATGAAAATAGAAATTTTTATTTTTATCGTCGCATCAATAAATTTGAAGTTAAAAAAGGCTTTAAAGAAAATGAAGAGTGAAAAAGCATTGAGACTTGATCATATTTCAATAAAGGTGTGGGAATGGTCAGAAGATTAAAGAATTTCTTAGCTTACTATATTTTAATATTATTTTTAAGACAAATGATGTGAGATGAGTGGAGGAGTGTTTTGGTTCATATTTTTGAGAATAAAGGTCATGCACAAGAGTATGTGAATTGTAGAGGAATTAAGTTAATGTGTCCCATATTAAAAATATGGGAGAGAGTAATTAAGCATAGGTTACGCCATGATACTAATGTTTCTCAAAATCTATTTGGATTCATGTCGACTAGGTCTACTATAGAAGCTATACATTTGTTGAGAGGTTTGATGGAGAATTACATGAAGAGCAAGAAACATCTTTTGTAACAGCCCAAACTCTTAACTATTGAGATATTCTCCACTTTGGCTTAAGGGCCTAACAGTTTTGTCTTGCTGGTGTAACTTTTCAGGAGGTCACCCATCTCAGGATTTCTCCGGGATAAGCACGCTTAATTGCAGAATTTTTTAATTAAATTCCAACAATTACAGCAAATGATACCTCAATATTTAAGAGTTTAGCTTCTTTTTACTTAAAGGTGATGTAGGACTACGTGCTTAAACTGAATGAAAATAGATTATTGCACGATTTCTTGTTTAGAACATTAAGGATACAATCATTAGCTATTAGAACGATAAAATAAAACTAGAGACGGATGCCTACGTTTAGGCCAAATCACTAGCTAAGCACTTGGACAAACAAAATAAACTAGAAATTCAACAACATGCGTAATGATAAGAGTTCATTCAAAATCTCTACTCTAACAATGAGATTAGAAACATAGAAAATCAATAACTCATATCCTACGTTTACTACGCTTTGGCAAGATTTAAGTGGAGCGATCCCTTGCGCTTCTGCCACTACCTACAAGGTTAGAAAAACGAAGAGGAAATTGAAAAGGGAAGAGAAGTCAACCCTTACTTAGAGAGGAATCGTCGCCGAAGGAACTCCTTTGAATTGCCAATGGTACCGGTGATGATTTGTAGAAGACGATTGAAGTAGCTTTTGAAGGGACACGGTGAAGTAGCCGGAGGGATGGCGGGTGTGAATCGACCGACGGTAATCCACTGTCCTTTGAACCTTTGATCGTCGAGAGTATCAACCAAGGAAACGTGGATCCTCTCTAAGTACTCTTCGACGGTAGTTTCATAGCCAAATCCCACGTCGAAGAAGGGAGAGCGGAGTACGTCGATATTGTCTTGATCATCAAGCACCAAGCCCGAATCCCATGGGCGGACTTCCATTCATGCTTCTTAAGAAGTAGAGGAGGTGAAGTTGATGTAGCTTTGCTGTCCTTGAAGGTTCCTTCCAAGGGATTAGAGATTTCCCTTTGAAAATCAAGTAGAAAGGGCTAGGGGAAGTGGGCGGCCAAGGTAGGGTTAGGGAGGGAAAGTTGTTTGTAGAGTTAGGGTTAGGGTTAGGAGAGTTTAAAATTTCCAAACATGAAATTATTTTCAGATTTTGAAATTAGGTGGGAATTAGAAAAAGGAAATAGGATTTATTGATTGGAGGGGGATTGGAAAGAGAGAAGGGGAGAGAGGGGGCGGCGGCAAGGGCATGGGGCCGGCGGCTTTAAGGAGAGGGAAGGAGGGTTAAGAGCAATTAATTAGGTTTCCTATTTGATAATTAAGAAATAGGAAAGATTTGCATCAATCTTATTTAATTAAATTTAAATAGAATTCAAAATAGGAAACTTTCCTAAAATAGGAATTATAACTTAGGCAATGATTTTGAATTCAAATTAATTTGAATTCCCTCATTAATTGGGTTTCCTAAAATATAAAACTAATTTAGGAAAGGGTTAATTGCACACAAGAGGGGAGGATCAAGGGGAGGGCCGGCGGTGGGCTTGGCCGTGGGGTTGGGTGGTGGCCGAGAGGGAGTGGAGGGGAGGGAGGGGTCGGTTTGGGAAGGGGAGGGGAGGGAGGTTGTCGGGTAGGGGAATGAAGAGAGGGGAGAAGAAGGGAAAAGGGAAAGAGAAGGTAAGAGACCACGAACCCGGACTTCTTCCTAGGTTGGTGGGTGATCCGCTCTCCCTTTCCTAGGGATTTCTCTCCAATGCTCTCAAGCTCACACAAGAACACAAGGTGCAGGAATTTTTTTTAATCATCATTCATTAACTTTAAAAGATACATAGAATGGCTTTAAATAGCCTCACACAAAGACACAACATAAAGACGACGATGCCCTCCGGGCTTACAAACAATCCACCCTTGTATAAGGGGTAAAATAGGGAAATAAAACATAGGAAATAAAACATAGAACTAATGAAAGAAACAAAGACCCAACAAGACTCAAAAATATAAAGACTCGATCGTGGCCATAGATCGACGGCCACGTCTTCGATAAACTTTCCATGTAGAGATGTCCTCATCAAAAGGGTTTCACAATCTCCCAACACTTAAGTAACTGACGTCATTGTCGGTATCTTTATCCTAGAATCATCAATCAGACATATAAGATTCTAGAGGCGGTCCCTACAAGTTCAAGTTTTGACTCCCGCCACGCATCACTGTCCAATACAGGTTTAAGAGGTGGCTCCCATGACATAGCATTTTATCTTGTATGGAACTTAGTTCCCATTTTTCAGTTGGTGTATTGCTCTGATACTAGAATCTAATTTAGAAGAATTCTTTCTTTTAGATTCTAGGGCGTCACATCTTTAATTCTATATCTTTTCGCTTTAGTCATGGATGTTCTTGCTAGCCATTTATAAGAGAAAGTATCATGGCGTCTGCTTATTGCTAATGATATTCTTTTTATTGATAAGACTATAGAGGGAGTTGAAAAAAAACCCTGAATTATGGAGGTCAACCTTAGAATATAAAGGTTATCGTTTGAGTAGATCTAAAACCAAATAGATAGAGTATAATTTTTGCAATAATATATCTAGTGGTGGGTGTAATATCTGTCATCAAGAAACCCAATTTTAATTTGGTTAATAATTATGAGTCTTAGTGTGCTCAATGAAACCTTAAGGAAGTCAAGAAGTGAGCTAGAAATGAATTTTTAGATTACAAAAATTTTCTCTGGGGGCGTTGTGGCTCCTGGATTGGCAGCACCTCGACATTCAACTCTCTGTTTGAGAGGAAAAAAAGAGTATGTGATGCGGCACCTGGTGACATCGCTATGGCGTCGGGTCTCAGGTGGAGATATTCTGAGAGAATCTGGAAGATTCTTTAGGAGAGCAGATGCACTGGGGAGTTGAGCGACGCGACCTTATGTTAGAATAGTGGGTTTTAAATATTTAAATATTTAAATCTATTTGGCTAGTCCCATTTGAACCCTAGCCTTGCCAGAGAAGAAAAAATAAGAAAGAGGAGAAGAAAAGGAGAGAGAAAAGAAGAAGAGTTTTGGAGGCCGTAATCCAGAAATCATCATTCAGCTAGTTGAGAAAATTATCGGGCTCAAGGTAGACAACCTATACTCTATTTTTTATTTGAATTCTGCAAATGCTTATAAATGTATTTTTGTTGAGTTTAGAAAAAAGTTTAACCACATAACGTTTTGTATATTATTACAGCTAGTTTGTTCGGTATGAATTTCTTAAAATTCTTAGTAAATGTGTTATTTTTGAGCCTCAGACCCCAGTACAGTTGACAAAATATGTTAATTTGTTGTTTTACATAATCTCTGTAAAATTTACAGTATTCTAAAAAATTTGAGTAAGAAATTTGAAAGTTGGGAAAATTTGGATAAATCTAGTTATTTTGGATATACATGCTTTAATTTCTAAGTTATATATTGTATTTGCATTATTATGCATTTGATGGCATTCTAAAGCTCAGTTATGAAAACGAAAGTGCACTTTAGATTACATACTTGGGCCCAGTGCAATTATAACTCTATTCTGTGTTGGCTCTGAATAACTCTGTGTTGGAAAATGCTTTGTTTTGTTCTGCACCTACCACAAGCAGGTGGGAGGTGATAAATGGGAGTTATAAGGGGAGCATTGACACATGTGCATTTATGCATTCATATTAGTATATAAATTTAATCTAATTTGTAAAATTTATATTAATAAAGTAATTTCTCTATTATTCTGCCTATTCTAATTAAGACATGTGAATTGAACTCTAATATGGGGAAAAGTTGACCTACTGGGTATATACTCATTCTGTTATTGTAAAACATTTCAGGCCAAGGCAAAGACCCCGCAAAATAAGTAGTTCTGGTAGGGAGCAAGCAATTTGAGTTGTTAAGTACACATGCTTTTGTTGTTCAGAATTTATTAAGTATTTTGTTGAAATTATTGTATTTTGAACTATTGTCATGGATTTTTGGAAGAATATTTTGTATGTATATTCTGAATGTATGTTTTACCTTATTTTGGATGATTAGATGGCTCTGAAAAATGAAAAGTTAAATTGGGGATTAATACATGTGTTTAAAAAGTAGGTTAAATTTCTCATTTAAATCTCGGGACATGATAGTTGGACTGTGACATTGGATGATCAAGACATTAAAAAGAGTGCATGTTTTAGATATCTCATGTTTATTGTTCAAAAGGGATGGTGAAAAAAATGGAGATATTGTTAGTATAATTCAAGTTGGATGGTTGAAGTGGAGGAATACATTGGGCCTGTTATGTGATTGAAAAGTATCCCTCAAACTCAAGGGAAAATTTTATAAGATAGTGGTGAGACCTGTAATGCTTTATGATACAAAATATTGACCATCAAAAGAGAATCATAAAATTAAGTCTTGTAGAGATGAGGATTGTTAGGTGGATGATTGGTTTTACACTTAGAGGTAGAATGTAGAACGAGTATATATGTGAAAAGATAGGAGTAGCTCTAGTGGTAGCTAAGATTCGAGAGAGTTGGCTTAGATAGTTTGTTTATATAAAACATCGTCCTTCCGATGATCCAGTTAAGAGAGTAGATGTATTAGCTCCGGCCAATGTTAGGAAATGTAGAGATAGACCTAAATAGAATTGGTTTGGAAATATTAGACATGATATTTTTTATTAGATTTAAATGAGAAATTGACTCGTAATAAAACATAATGGAGAAAAATGATTCACATAATCGACCCCATGTGGTGGGATAAAAGCTTGATGTTATTGTTATTGTAGATTCTTAGCATTATGCAAAGATCCATCACACTCATAGATTAAAAAAAAGGTCACAAGAGACCTTATCTTTTCCTCAAAAATTTAAAAAAAAAAACACAAAAAACTATCGAGCCTAGCTTAATAGAAATTATTCTATGCATGTTTATCATCGATTAAAAATGACAACTTCTTGATGATTGGCAAAATTGTTTATACAATAAAATAGACATAAATTACATAGAATATATTTCGTGGCAAAAATTGGAAGAATCATATGACATAAGAGTTATCTTTAAGAGACTTTACTAACAAACTTCATTTCACTGTCAATTAAAAGTATTATAAAAAATAATTAATTTAAGCATCATTCTAAAATGAGTTTGGGGATAATGAGAACAAAATTTCATCATGTGAGAGATCTTACTTACCAGATATAAACTTTAGAAGATATTGTGAATACATTTTAATTTAGCATATTCATATGCAAAATATTTTCACCAAATTACAAGATATTATCTTGCATTTACATTACAAGAATCAAGGTAATTATGTAATAGTTGTTTTTTTACAAAATAAACAAATAATAACATAAAAGAAAATGTAATGTCTTCAAACTTGTAATAAACACAAACTAAACTGTTTGAGATGTTAACAATTAAGACATGTTATGTGAAGTGATGCAATAGAATGTCAAGTGGTGATCTAAAAGAAATACATGTCTATGTACATTTTGGTAAAGAATGCAACAGAGGACTGAACTATTCCATGAAACAATCATAAGGTATATTAAATGTTATAAACAACATACAGGTTATGACAATGACAAGTTGCCTATTCATCATATCTTCCAATGGATGCTTCTCTGGTCAACCAAGAATCTTGAACGGCCATGGGTCAGGGTGGTTTCAGGCGCACAGGTTTGAGAGACACTTCTCTTTGTGAATAGGTTGGCTACAACCTCCAGACCTGGAGCAATCATCATGAGACATCACGGACCTGTAGGCAAAACCTTTAACTTTGTCATGTATCTGAAAAGCCAAGCACAGGCATTGTTTTAGGATGGCATATAGACAACTACATGGCACATAGAAACAAATTACCAGTATCTAAATTCATTCATCATTGCTGCTCCTCATTATGCCTGAATCTTGTGAACCTCCTGCGTCTCCTTGGTATCATAACATCATCATTTGGACTCAAATCATCATCATTATCATCACCACCACCACCATGCAGACCCAGTAGATTCTGATCCCATACGGTATGGCGCCCATATGATCGCCGATCCATCCTCCAAGGCCTAGAAGAGCCCCTTGGCTCATCAAGCAACCCAATTGAGCTGCTATTCATCATACGCAGTAGTAAAAAGGTAGACAACCATGATCTACCATCCTCACCAAAATCACGATCATGTGGCAGGTCGTTACTGCTGTCGATAACATAATCACCAAGCACAACAGCACCAGGCATTGCTGATCTGATGGCACTGAGGATATCACCATACTCTCGCTGGTCTTCCAAACGACGCCACGCCCTCTGTCTAGATGGATCTATGTCAGTAGGTCTTGTTGCTGGGTGAACCCTTCTAGCATGTTGCCGCAGCTCCTTGTAATTGCCAGAAAATGAGCACAATTCCCTTGAGCAACTCCTCGATTTAAGGTTCAGATACTGACGTACTTCCTTAACAATCATCCAACCCGATACAGTTTCTCGACAAAGGGGACAAATCAAGATGTTGGATTCTTGCATGTTTCTGTCCTGCTGGTTTCTATTGCCTTCTGCCATTGATTCAGAAATGCTGGAAACAATCATGCTATTATTTTCAAGATGGCCCTGGTAATTCTGATTCCCATTGGAGTTTCTTCTTGAAATTGGATTGGTGAGAAAGGAGTCAGATGCAAGGGTTCGATCAGTCCTAGCCCAGTTATGTTGTTCGGTGGATGGATCAGAGTTATTTCCATGGTTTATTCTTAATTTTGCAAACCGATCTAAGCAGTTTGAATGCCTATAACTGGTGTCACAAATGTAGGATCTGCAGCCCTTTTCATGTGACCTGCAGATTAGGAGGACAGCATTATGAGGATGGTCCAAACAGATTGGACAGGAAATTTCATCCCATTCTTTTTGTATGGCAATAATGTCTGCAGTAGTGGAGATACTACCCTTGACCTCTTCCATCTATGATATGAACAGAAAGAAGTGGTCCAAAGCATTAGAAAATGCAGTCTCTCTGGCTCAACATGGTAATATCCAACTCAAACCACGGCATAGATCAATAGATAGCATACAAAAAATAAAAGAAAACTCAAGAACATCTACTAGTACAGCAAATATAGCAAGCTCATGATACGAAAATTACAAAAAAAAAAAAAAACTTGTTTGAAGGCTAAATAGCACTCATTGCTGGCAAGAAGCATGACAACCATAAACCTCCACAAATATTTTCTTCATGGCCAATTTTATGAAATTCTTTTAATCACCTGAATAGATGAGGCCGTCCAGCATAAAAAATAATTCAGTAATAAAGCTCTCTAGTGAGACTTTACTTCACCCAATTATCATCAGGAATAGTAGTTCATAATAATAGCATTATTTTCAACACTTGCATCACAACTAATTCATCCAAAATAACACAAGAAAGGCCCATCCATGCGTTTGAAACGAAATAAACAGTAATGAGCGCTAAAAAGGGAAAGAATTCGATCATTACTGCAAAATGATTAAGCAAGCAAATTACATGTTCTCTGACGCTTTGATTATCATGTTGATTTTGGTTTACTGTTGCTAGTTGTTTTGAATTACCTCTTGGGTTCGCTCGATCAATTGTTCCCAAGTTCCTTGTTTTCTATCCAGCCTCTAATTTTGGGAAGTGTACTAATGTTATTGCCCTGCTTTCCCCTTCTCGGTTCTGAATTGTATCCCAAGATTAACACTTGTGATCTTGTGATTCTAGCTACACTACCTTTGCCGCTACTTCAGCATACTTGCAGTTCCACGTGCCTATGATTCAAATGCTTCTTATCTCCTTCCTTCGACTTTTCTGATTATAGCAATGTTTGGTTGATAGTTTCATTATTCGAAAATTACTCTGGCTAAGTCTGTTGTATTCCCTTGGTTTTGGTATTGTAGCTGCAATCGATGAACTATTACCCACAATTCTGCCTTGTGCTGGAAACCCAGAATCGCCACATTTTTTCTAGATGAGATTGGATAATTGGTGTCTTGATGAAATCTATTAACGTTGAATTGAAAACTAGCAGAATTTGATCAGATCTTGGAGAATCATCTATGGTTGAATAAATTTTTGTTCCCATCTCAGCACATGTGTGTATTTTTGGATCTAAATTCTTCAAGCGTTTTGCAAGTTCTCATAAAAAGGATGCTTCTCCTTATGTGAGGCCAGGATTAACACTTCAGTGATCTCTTTTCTATATCTATTTTTTTGATAACAAGAATGCATCAAGTGTGTTCTATGATTTTGTAACAAAAAATATCACTTTTTTACTAAACTTTTAAAAGTTGGAAAAATATGAATTTTTATCTTTTGTGTGTTCTTTTTGTGCATCCCATTTTAGGTTATCATAAGTGAACCCTAGCCCTAAGACGTCATGTATTATATGCATTCAAAATTCTACCATGTTAATTTTGTATTTCTATTGTTAATGTTGTAGGGGTAATAAGCTAAAATCTCATAAGAGCTATGGGCAAAATAGCTCACCTAATATATCATAGTAAATAGGGACCGTTATCTCAATTTTGAGACATTTGGTTCTGCAATTTAAGCCACCTAGCTTATTCCTTCAATGTGGCAACACGAAAAAAAAAAAAATCTGATTTTTTGAGAAGTTTGTGATCAATACCACAACCTTTAATCAAAGTTAAGCACCACAACAAAAAATCAGCAATATCAAGTGCGAAATGCTTCAAATAACTTTAATTGAGAAGAATATTAACCAATACTTACTTAAATGCAGGGGTTACAACTATTATTTGGGGAAAAAAAGTCATATTACAACAAGTCAAAGCTATGCAAAAATCAAAATATAAAAAAATAAACAGTGAAAAGAAAAAAAAAACTAAACACAAATGTATAAGCTCAAAATATCTATAATTTGGGTATGATATCATGTACACTATATACTGATACAAAAGATCAGTTCCTTCTACATAATTTTGACCTCTTTGGATACATAGAACATACCACTGAATGTACAACCCATAGTTCAAAATAGACAAGTCAATGGAAAACCCAAGAAGCAAAAAAAAATTGAACTTCACACTCAACAAGAAAAAAATTTGATCCGATTCTTAAGTTGTATTTACTCGACGAAGATTTGGAATTAGAAAGACTAAGAAGCTATTAGGTATCCAATTTCAGCCATGATTTTTAAATCCTTCCAAACAAATTTATGGGAGTTTTAAATCCTACTATTTTGATAAATCCCCTTTCAACCCCGTAGTAGTCATCCAATATTTACTAAATCCCACCATTCACATGATTTAAAGGATTAAAGGATTTTCTCTCATAAATTTTATATCATGAAACAAATAGTAAAATATTTTATCAAGATGTAGCAAGATTTAAAGTTTTCATGTTGAATAATTTTCAGATTTTAATTCTCAAACTTCCCTAAATCTGAATTCAAAAGATTTACTAAATCCTACTCCATTTAAACCCTATTGTTAGTCAAACATAAACTCCATTGTTTCTTATTATTATAAAGCATTGAAAACTTGGCACAAATGTTCTATAAAATTGGAATGGTACCATATCCATAAACCGAAATGCAAAGCTTACATGTAGATTCGTAATAAATTATCACATAACAGCATATATCTCATCCTAATGCAAAGGGGCTGTTTGGTATCCTATTTTAGGCAGAATTTAAGCATGATTCAGCTATGATCTTGGCCAATAGATTTTTGGGATTTCCATCCTGTTATTTTGATAAATTCCTTTTCAATCCCATCACTGATTGAATACAAGATTTATTAAATCGCATCATTTATAAGATCTAACGGATTTGAAGATTTCTTTTCACACAAATCTTAAATCCTAAAATATATAGCAAAATAATTTACCAGAAATTAGCAGATTTGAACAGTTTTCATATTTTAATCCTCTCAAGGTTTATTATATCTGGATTTACAGGATTTGCTAGATCCTTCTCGTAGCCAAACATCCTAGAGCTAACCAACCAAACACAAGAGTACAAACCACATGAAATTACAGAAATAATACCATATAAACCGATTGAGAAAACAATAACCATGGTGTAGAAGGGACGCCATGGCGAAGCAGGTATACTCTACCAAAATCACATACTTTTCTCCTGATTCAAAATATCCAAAGCCTCTCCTTGCCGGGGAAGAAATTTAGGGCAGGATATCTTGACCTTAATTTGCCAGGGAAGATGAGCACAATATAAGAATCATTCATTATTTATCTATTATAATCATCTCAAAAGAAAACCAATGTTAGAAACCCCATCTGATCATATTTGAATCAGAATATTCTGACCCAAAATTTCTCCCCTTGACAAAACAGCAACTACTTGCTTCCTCCCCCCGCTTTTAAAACCATCATGCCCTACGATTAAAGCTTAACCGATCGATCTACATTAGATAACCTATCACTCAACCTATTTTCAGAACAAATTTGCAGGATTTAAGCATGTAACAGAAAGGTGAATCAAGTTTTCTCGATATTCGAGAAAAGGAGAAACTTGAACGAAATCAAGTTCAGAATTTTACAGCGATTCTCAGAGAGGTAGGTGCTTCAAATCAGTTTGATGAAAATTTTCTTGCTCCTCTTCTTCTCGTTTCTCTTTCTGCACTTGTGATCGGAAGAAAGGAAGAAAAACTCTCTTTTTATTCGCTTATTACGATCGAAAGAGACAGAAACAAAAAAAGGAAAGAAGCGCATAAGGAGAGGAGACTCGGCGGAGATTAAATAATTACAGAAGGTGGGGTTGATGGGTTTCGTGTTGGCGCTGTTAATTTGTTTTTCTATCAACCCCTCTTCCTTTCAAAATTTGCAACCAAAACCGTGGCAGCTGAGCAGCTCACGTTAACCTTCCTGGTAGATTAATGGCGGCGACCGTTGAGCTTTCGGACGGTTGAATCCTCCACCTTACCATCGGACGGTTGGCAGCACTTGTAAGTTTCTTAACGTTATCAAATAATATTTTGGGAAATTACTTGTGGTCATGCCAAAAGCTTAATTTTTTGGGGGTTGATTTGGTTGCTTGAAAAAAACGAATAATATTTAAATATATTAATTATATTAATTTTTTTATTTTGAGTGTAAAAAAATTATTTTTTTAATGGAGTTTAGGAAAATTATGAAATTTAAAATTAATGTTGGAATTTAATTATATTTATTCAAATGATGAATCTAATAAAATTAATTATTTTTTTAAATGTGAGTTTCACCTCATGCAACCAAATTAGGGGTGTCAATAACTGACACGACCCGAAAACTTGACCCGAACCCGGAAACCCGAACCCGACCCGAAAAATCCGGGTTTGGGTCAACTCGTTAAAGAAACGGGTCGGGTTCGTGTCTTATTTTTGGACCCATATAAAATTCGGGTCGGGTTCGAGTTAACCAGTTAACCCGAAGATGACCCGAACCGATCCGCGATTAGCGACATTAATACGACTCAGTTCGTGACTTCGTGGGCATTTTATTATCCAAGCCCCCGCGGCCTCGTTTCAGGTTCTGACTTCTGAGCTCGTTCTCGTTTTAGGGATTTTGGAATTGGTTAATATCTACAAGTTCTTAGCACCCTTTTATGAAATTACTTGTATTTTCTCTGGATCAAAGTACCCAACTGTAAATCTTTATTTCCCATGTGTCTCCATCGCATATGCCACATTAAAATATGAAATGTCATCTGGGGAAGAGTATATAAGGAGAATGACTGTTGGTATGCTTGCCAAGTTTGAGAAGTATTGGTCAGATTTCAGTGTTATTTTAGCAATAGCATTCTTGATCCAATGTACAAGTTTAACTTTGTTGAATGGTGTTACAAGAAACTTTACTCGGGCCATTATGCAAATGAGATTGCAAAAGTAAAAGAGAAGTTGCACGAACTTTTTTCATACTACTCAAACACAGATGAGCAACCCTCAACCATTACATCTCAATCATCTCAATCTTTACGACAAACTCCCTCAAGTAGTCAATCCACTACAATTATTAAATCATAATTTCTACAGGTTTATCTTTGCATTCACATTCCTTACAATTTTTAACTTATATTAGAATATTATGTTATTTGAACTTAGCACATAGCTGCAATACTTAACACAGGATTATGACTCATTCGAGGTGGATGTAGCTCTGCCGAAAAAATCAGAACTTGAGATATATTTGGATGAACCCAAGTTGGATAGGAATAGTGAGTTAGATGTTCTACTTTATTGGAAAGTAAATCAATACAGACTTCCTCAAGTCGCAAGAATGGCTCGTGATGTTTTGTGTATTCCAATCTCTACCGTCGCATCCGAAAGTGCTTTTAGTAATGGTGGTAGACTTCTAGACCAATATCGAAGTGCATTGAAATATGATATTGTAGAAGCATTTGTTTGCATAAAAGATTGGTTTTATAGTGAACAAGGTAATACTAAGACAGTCTAAGGTGTAGTTTGCTGTTATTTATATTTTTTACTCATTAACTTCTACTAATCGATGTTGTTGTTTTGGTTATAGATACAAAAGACACCGAGCTTGATGCAGTGACAGATATTGGCTTAGGTGTTGAGGAGAATCAAATGGGCAATGTGAATGAATCAATGAATATAACATCTTAAACATTTGTTGTACTTTGTTGGGAACAACTAATATCTGTAGTTTATGTTAGTAATGATTGTGAAGAACTTATGGGAGCTGTTATATTGTTCTTGGCTTGTTGCTGCCTGCTGGCTGGCGACTGTTGTGCAAATGGGTATAGCTGCTGAGTGCTGCTTGGCTACCTGCTGTGCACAACCTGTTAGATTGGTAGAATATGTTCTGCTTTCTGTTGATTTCTGCACCTCTATTTATTTCTGCTTATTTCCTGCTTTATGTTTCCTGTAATTATGTAATGATGTTGAGATGTGGGCTTTAAGTTTTTATCTTGTAACTGCTTGCTGTGTTCAAGCTTTCTGGATGTTCATATGTTCTGCCACAGCTCCTGGTTGGGTTTCAAACTTTCTTCTATTCTGCTTGTTTTTTTGTTATGCTGAGCTGATTTGGTTGGGTAGGTTGGGTGCCTGGGTTTCAACTGGTTCTTTCTGGACTTATTTGGCTGGTTAGATTTGGTTTATTTAATTCTTACATATGGTGTTGTTTGGAGAACTGGAGCTGATTTGGCGATACGGTTTTAACTATACTTAATGGTTGTATGATTGCCTTGATTGGGTTGGGAGTTTGGACTTGGGAGTTGCCGAGTTGGGACTTCTATTATTTTGTAGTTTTTGACATTTTGTGGCATTGCCTTCTGCTGAAATCTGAATAGCTGATGCTTGAATCTTGATGGCATTTTTGTTATAATGTTATAGGGCTGTGATGAAGAACCTGGTGAAGTACTGAAGTTAATACGTTATGCAATAGTAACAATATAGAAATATAGATGCAACCAGATTACAAATTGGGAAAAGGGATTTATTTCGCATGAGCAGATACTATTTAAATGAATAGATACTAAATTTAATAAATTCTTTTTCCCAATTGGTAATCTTGGAGGGCTCAAAATTGTTGCAGATGAATAGATGATGGTTCTTCACTTATTTGCCAGGTTCATCCTGAGCCATAATCATTGAGCATGTCGCTTTTTTTTTCCTTTTTTGTTGCAGGTTGATTAGTGAGATGTTTAGAATTCAGATGAATGACTACACATGCAATTAGCCAATTATTCAAAGAATTAAAGTCATGCATTCAAGCATTCAGCAAACTAGTTGAGCAGTTGTATCTTGTATTTGTAAATTACTAAATTGTAATATTTTTTGTATTTTCAATTTCAAAAAGTTTATGTTGATTTTGTAATTTGTAATACACTTTTAAAAAATAAAATGTAAATAATTAATAAAATTTTAATTTTATTATTATCATTGCAATTTGAATTTTATATGTTTAGAATTTATATAGTTTTTATATTTTTATTTTTTAATTCCTAAAAAATTCTCCAAAAAAGGAAATTGGCGGGTTGGTGGGTCGTGTCGACCCGACTCGGTTTTAGCACGGGTCGGGTTCAGGTTCAGGAAGGAGACCCGTTTAGCTAAATGGGTCAGGTTCGGGTCGACTCGTTTAGCATCGGGTCATTTCGGGTTGAACCCGAACCCGACCCGTTGACCCGAATTGACAACCCTAAACCTAAACCAAATAAACTCTCAGGGCATCTCAAACTAAACATCAATCAGGCTTTGTGTAATTCACGCAAGCGTCCAACCATGCGGCATTCAGAAAGATATTTTCGCATTTTGAATAGTGCGAGCCAATATTGTGTTGCATTGTTCACGAACGCATTTTTTTAAGCAAAAAAGAAAGAAAGAAATAATATACACATAATATTCTTTTTTGGTGTTTGAAATGGAGTTCGGTTGGACATGAATTACTGTTTGATATATCTCTTACTGTATTTTGGAGTAAGGAGCTTTTGGTTGCATGTATTTAAGGGATTCACAACCTCACTAATTATTATTGAGGAATAGGTTTATTACTTAATTCTAATTAATCAATTTATTTTAAATGAATGAGAAATTTTTTTTTGTGATTTGAATGTTGTCCTTCTCAATTTCTAGATAGATGAGAAAATTTTTACATTGAGGCAGAGCTAGAGCTTTTGTTATATATGGAGCACTTTAGTTGCCCTAGTTGCTTCTCCCATAAACCACTAAGGATTGAGAATAAAAATTATATCAGAATATTTTATATAAATCATATTATCATGAATTTGAAAATTAATTGATTTACTTTAAGATTAGTATAGTATAAGCTTTTTATAGCATTACTAATCACAAAATAAACTCAATGATTTTTACACATGTTGATATAATTTAACCCTAAGGGAGTTAGAGGCTTATACTATACTAATCTTTGTAATTTTAGTAATAATAGTTCTTATGGGTGGGGGGGGGGATTGTGACTTTGGGTTATCAAGTCATTAATAAGAGTAAACGTTTTAGATGTCTTGGGTCTATTATTGAGAGTGATGGTGAAATAGATGAGGATATTATTAGTAGAATTCAAGTTGGATGGTTGGAGTGGAGGAATGCATCGGGCTTGTTGTGTGATAGAAAAATCCCCCTCAAACTTAAGGGAAAATTCTATACGATGGTGGTTAGACCTGCAATGCTTTATGATGTATAACGATTAAAAGAGAAGCATAATTCTAAATTAAGTGTTGCAGAGATGAGGATGCTCAAGTGAATGAGTGGCTTTACTCTTAGAGACAGGATACGAAATGAGCATATATGTGAAAAGGTTGGAGTAGCTCCAGTGGAAGATAAGATTAGAGAGAGTCGTCTTAGATGGTTTGGTCACATAAAACATCATCCTTTCAATGACCTGATTAGGAAAGTTAATGTATTAGATTTAACTTATGTTAAGAAAGGTAGAGGTAGACCTAAAAAGACTTGGTTAAAAAATATTAGAAATAACCTTTCTTTATTAGATTTAAATGAAAATTTAACTTTTAAAAAAGAATTCATATAGCCGATCCCACATAGTAGGATAAAGGCTTAATGTTGTTGATGTTGTTGTTGTTGGAGTTAGGAGGCCTAAAGAGAATCATTCTTTATTGAGCTTTATAATTTAAGATTATCATTTCAAAAGGATATTACCCTTAACCTAGGTATGTGGCAATAAATTAGCACTCCACTTGTATATGACTTTTATACCTAAAATTGATGTGAATGAATTTGATAGCACTTAGAAATTAGAATCTTAAAGGAGGCTAAGAAAGACATATGCTTTATAATCTCACTTTAATGGGACAACCAATTAGATCCACCTTAGTACTTTGAAATGCATTATACACAATATCTATGCAAATGTAGGATATATAAAGTATGATATAAATAGTTCCATGCAAATTTTACTCAGTTATTTAGTCCTTAATGTAAAGGAAAACCTCAATATATTAGACTTATAAGGATTATAGTGTATATCATTTGAGATTATTTACTAATTTGTGTCAAGTACACACGCAATGAACATGACGATTAATTAAATATTGACTATACATCAAATGACCATAAGAGTTATCTTGGTTGTTTTTCAAATAATGACTAGAGAAAGTTATGTATTAATTTTAATGAAATCAAATTTTTATGATTTTAAACCTAAAAAACATAACAAAAATAGATTTAGTCTCTAGTCTAAAGGCTAATCACAATATAATGAACATAAGAAAAAGTATATATGTCCTAAAATACACAATATAAACAAAATAAATCAACCTAGACCTAGTTCAATATGCATATGAATGTGATGTTATGCAATATAAGACATTAGACAATAAACCTCTACAAGAAAAATACATTTGTCCAAGTGCCACATTATAAAAAATGATCTCAATAATGCAATGATGGTGGTGGATCAAATTTAAATAGATAAATTGATTGGAATAATTCAAAGAAGGTTTGTTGCTTCATTAACGGGCCGATACAACCAAAGATAATGAACCATCATTTTTGTATGGAATAACCCTTCTTCTTTAGTGGTGCATTTTGACATGAGCCACTCGTGAAATTGTGGAATATCAAAAGTTTAACAACTTTGATAATTTTAAAATTTTAAGAATGAATTATAAAGTGCAAGTATGCATTGATGAGATTGAAGGTTGCTAAAGTGATACTTGCATGGAGGCAAGCCCATGGATGTGTTAGTAGTCACTGATCAATGTTGTGGGCGTCGACTTTAAGATAACTTTCTCCATTATTCTGCCTCTCCATGGTGCATTTGAAGGATGAGCAAACACCATAAGGGGAAGCTAACTCTACATTGTTATTTCAATCAAGTTGAGCCAGTTTGAGTTTAACCTTTTAGTTCAATCAGCTTTTGATATTTTAGGCCTCTACTTGGAGTAATCTAGGTTAATAAAAACTCAATGCAACATGCTTGATTTTGTATTGGTTGCAATGTTGCTTTAAGTTTGTTTGGTTTCTCATTAGTTAGCATGAGTAAATGTATATGTGTGTGTGTATATATATATTTGTATGTATATATGTTTTGAATTCTAGAATTATTTCTGCTATTTATTTCTGATAAATGAAGTCAGATAATTCTTGTGTTATTATTAAAAGATAAAAGAAATAATTATTTCAAATTAGATTATAGGGCGTGATAAATGGTATCAAAGTAATATACTATCCAGAAGATTGGAACTAAGTACCATATAAGACAAGTACTACACCATGGGAGCAACCTTTTGAATCTTGTAGGGGACAAAGTGCTACATGGAGGGAGTCACCACTTGAACTTGTAGGGGTCACCTCTAAAATTCTATCTGCTTGGTAGATAATTCTGGAATAAAGATACTAACGAGAACGTAAGTTACTTAAGTGAGTGGGGGGGGGGGGATTGTGAAATCCCTTAAGTAAAAATAATTTAAATTCTTAAACATCGAGGTGCCTTTTGGTGTAATAGTTGAAATTTCATTAAGAAACTCCGTAGTTAAGCATGCTCATCCCGGAGAAATTCTGGGATGGGTAACCTCCTCGGATGTTACCCCAACAGGACAAAATTGTGTGGCTCTTACACCAAAGCGGACAATATCTAGATAGTTAAGAGTTTGGGCTATTATATGATTGAGCATTGAATACTACTAATTATATTGATTGAGATGAGCATGCTTATTGATTTTCTTAGATCTTGTATTAAAAGCTTTAGCGAGTTTTGAGTTTCAGCTGGGCTTTGTAAATCTCATTATGTAGTTTTATTGATTTTAGATCATAGAGGGGGTCTGACCGTGTGGAGTGAGACTGATTGAGATTTTCAAGTTCTTTTTTGATTTTATTTCTTTTTTTTTAATTCTTTTGTTGTCAGAACATATTGATATGTTAGTGATTGATAGTGATCTCCTTGCCATTATAAATGTGATTTTGATGAATGAATATAATGAAATATTTCAATTTGCATGATATTTATTTGTTTTCGCTGGATACTAAATTATATGAATGATTTATATAAGCTCTGGTTGATGATTAAAAAGTTAAAATAAATAATTATTCTAAATTTAATTATGGGGCGTGACAATGTATTTATAAATTATTTTTAGTAACTATTTTGACATATTTTTGTAAGCAAATCGTGTGTTTTAATACAACAAAATTAAACTTTATGTGTTTTATAAAAGTTAACTCAAATATTATGTGAAATAAAAATTGTTTCATAAAAGGTTTAAAATGGGGGTTATAGGGAAGCTTAAGGGTTATTTGGAATCAATTTTTATTTTTTTGAAATATGATGGATTTGTATTTTATAATTATTTTCATTATTTATTTTTGAAAATAAATCTAATTGCTTTAAAAAATACTTAAAAGTAATTTTTAGATGTTTTAATTTTTTTTAAAATCATAACTAAGTTTGCTACTATCTGTTCTAGCTCACAACTGTCGATTGCAGTCCACCACCGTTGGCCGCTACCCACCACCATCGACTGCTACCCACCACCATCAACCTGCCACCTTGTTATCTACCAAATATATTTTTATTTCTATTTTATCAACCAAATTTGTTTATCATAATAAATCAAAAGAAAAAAAGTAAAAAATTTATTTTATTAAATATTCATACATTTTATTTTAGAGCAAAGTGTAAAAAATATGAATTAATAAAAACTAACATAACACTAAGGGTTGTTTAGTAGAGAATTTTGAGCAAGATGTGAACAAAATTCAGCCAAATGACTAAAAATGGAAGTCTCACATCATTTTTAGGGTTTTGTAACATTGTCGACCACAAGTAAACAACAAATGAAAGTAAAAAATCAAATAAAGGCAATTATTCCTAAAAGATCTTTGGCCAATCACATATAAATTAGTGTTGCCAAGAAAGAAATATCAATGTTTGATTGTAATATAATATAATTTATCAAGATTTATCATAATTTAACATATATCATGCAAAATAAATTTTCAGGATTTAATACTAGGGGTATCAAAGCGGTTCGACGGGTGGGGTTTGGATCCAACCCAAAAATGGCTCAACTCGAATCAAAACGGGTCTAAAACACCAATATGACCCGACCCACTAGCAACTCAAATGACTTGAATCTGACCTGTTAATCCGCTTTGGTTAATTTTTTTTATAATTTATTAACTATAAAATTTGCGATATTTGATAAAAATAATAAGATTAAACCCACCTATAAGAAAATTAAGCAAACAATGCTAAACAGATCATTTTCGGCTTGAAAATAAGTTTGAGGGTCAACTTGAACCCGACCCATTTAATAAACGGGTCAGAAAACCCAATCCAAATCCAACCCGCTAATTAAATGGGTCAATCTAAATCTGAATTTTTCGGATCAAGTCAATTTTTGACACCCCTAAGATTTTGTACATTCAGATCTGCAGGATCAACTAAGGGCCTATTTGGGATAGCTTTTTGACTCTTTTGTTTGTTAAACTGTAATCACAAATTCGGTTAGCTACTACTTATTTTGTTGTTTTTAAAAGTTTTTTGGTATTGAGAACTTGCCTTTTTATAACTAAATACACTAACAAGTGAGAGCTATAAGAAAATTTTTGTCTAATTTTTCAAAATTAGAATAAAATTATATTACTTATAGTAGTTTTAAAAAAAATTATTTTTCTAAAAAAAGTTATAAAAAGCTGCAGCCGCTACCAAACAGTCCCTAAGGATCTGTAGATCAATTTGGGGAGGTTCCATCTATCATTAAAATCAGTTTTGAAACTGCTATATGGAGAGCTATTTTCTGATGTTATTATAGAATGATACGCTCGATCATTAAAAACTTATCATAGATAGCAATTTGTTTGAAAATTGAGGTTTGAAAAGCTGATAGAAAGCTGCTCTTCGAGCAGATCTGTCAAAGGCCATTTTTGCAAATTTCCCCTTTCTTCCCTGAACCGAATCTACCCGAAACACCGGTTCGAATTCGAATCGTTTCTCCCTCCAAACCCTAAACTCTCGCCCGAAAGGCTGCCGCACGCCGGAGGCACCGCAAATCCTCCTCCGGCAGCGGCGACGGGCAATCTTTTTTTTGTTTTTTGTTTTTTTGTGGGCCCTCATCTAGTACGCGCTGTTTCCATCTTCTTGGCTCCTCTCGTCGTGATCCATTCCCCGCTCGTATTCAGTCTCCTACCTGCGGCTTCGCTTGTACAGATCTGTTTGGAGCTTGACCGTCGACACCTTCCTTTACCAGGAGAGCAGATTTCATCACTGGGAGATGGTGTTAAGGATTCATGTTGGGCGATATCGAGCAGCCCCACACCCCTGAAGACTGCCAGCCACCTCTTCGCGGCTCTTCTACGGCGATTGTAGGCACACCTAGACCCGTATTGTCGCTATCCCTGGCATAACTTTCTCGAGATACAGTTGTTCGACTCTTCTCCAGTGAGATCGAATCGCCCACAATTAAACCCTCAGCTCATATTTTTCACTTGTGAAGTGCTTCGCTTGAATTAGTTTGTAGGGCAAGTGTTGATTCCAGAAAAGGATTGTAGTTTGCATTGATACAGCTATACATCCCCCTTTTTTTATTAAGTTTTTTATATTTGACAGCCTCCAGACATTTTAATTCATTTTTTGCAATCGTTTGTGTGGATTCAATCTGTGTATATCATGTCCATGCCAATTCTTTTTTTTCCAATTGATTTTCATCCAATAGTCAACAAATTAAAATATTTAATACCTCGGATCAGTCCAGGAATTGAGTGATAACAAAATTCAAGGTTCGGATGTATGAAATTGCATTTGTTACTGGTCTTGCGAAAGTAAGTTTCTCTATGTATTATATGTAAGCGCGTTTAAAACATGAAAAGCGGAGAGATGTCAACGTTAAAAAAAAACAAATGGTGAGGCAATTTTCAACTGTTTTAGCATGCATTTGATGAGTGTTGTTGGTCAAATTTGCTCATAATGTTTAATGAATGTTTTTTTAACTTGCTGAATTTCGATAAATGAATTTTGTATCTTTGGTATTTTCATTTTTTTGCCTTTAATTGTTTGATTGCATTAAAATTTTACATTTTGTTAGTGCAATATAGCTTCTTTGTCTTTCTATTCCTATCGTTATATCACTGCTTCCTAAATCAGTTTATTTGTTTAATTGCAGGTGGTGACAACATCATCATTTGAAGATAGTGTTTTCATTCTTCCTGAAGCTTTAAGTTGTTTTTAAACATGAATAAGCAAGCTTCAATTGTTCCTAGCTATGGGAACAACAAAGGGCCAGTCACACGAGCTAAAACTGCTGCCTTGGCTTCTCAAGGCAGGAGACTGCTGCCAAGGCCGCCGCTAATACCTGATAAAAAACAAACAAAAGTGAAAAGAACAAAGAGAGTGACTTCAGAAGAGAACAATCATACTGCCCCTTATGTTGTAAGTTCACAGAACAAAAAGCGAGCAGTGCTTAGGGATGTCTCCAATGTATGCTGTGAGAGTTCTTACAGAAATTGCGTGAATGCAGTAAAAATACAGGTGATATTCCTTCTCCTGCTTGATTTTCCCATTTTTGATACATAAATTAGTATTTTCTCAGGCCACAGCATTATTATCTGCTAATATTCGTCTTTGTTTTCCCAAATTTCATCTGGTCAAATTACGAACATTATTCAATTTTGGCATTTATCTTCAGGCCAAGGCTTGCACGCAGCAAGTACGACCAGAAAATGTTAAGGCTAAAACAAGGTCTGACCACAAAGATTTAAAATATACCCCCGCCACCTCTTCTAATTTTGAGCTGCATGATGATGGAAACGTCCGAAAATGTAAAAAACATGTATCAGAGAATTTATTCGATCGAGAGAGCTCATTTACTACTGCAAATTTGGATGGGACTATGCTAAGGGAGACTAAAATGGAAGGATGCGTAATGGATGGTTAGCATTGCAGATGCATCTCTAACTTTATGCTGAAGCATTTACAAATACTTTATGCTCTTGAAATTAGAGAATTGTTGGACCAACTCTGTAGCTTTGATATTGGCCTATAGATATGCCATTTTACCAACTAATTAGTACTTTTAGTAGTTTAATCCATGTTTCTATTCACTTTTGTTTATGTTTTTAGTTTTTTGTTTTATTAAACATGTTTTATGCACCTACATAAAAACACATGTTTGGCAATCATACTTTAATTTATTATTTTTTGAAACAGAATGCGTTGTTTACCGATCATGTTTGGCAAACTTGGTTTTTAAAACAAACTTATAGGTGTTTCCACATGTAATGGTTACAAGCCTGTGTTTTTTCTTTTTTCAATAAATTAGACTAATTAGATAATTAGCGATTAGTTAGACAAGGCAAGGATTAGTTTGTTTTATAATTAAGATCATTAGAGTTTTATTAGTATTCAATTATGCTTATTAGGTATAACATAGTTAATTAACTAATTAGTTAATTAATTAACATCATTTAGCATTGATTATATGTTAGGGCTAGTTAGTTATTAATTTAAAGTGTTAATTAAGATCATTAATTATTTATGAACATTTAATTGTAATAATTTGGTCTGGGAGAATAAATTTGTTGATTAATTAGCCATAATAATTAGCATTTAAGTATCTCAACTGACTAGAGATTAATGAAGTTTTAATTAAGATCATTGAGCCTTTTTTTATTCAATAATTAAGCTTATTATTAATTAACTAAAAAAAGCGATTGGTATTTAAAGAGTTTTTTATCCTAATTATTGGTTTTTGAAGATTTTATTGAATTTTAGTAATATATATTAGCTTTTGATTTTGTTAATTAAACTTGATATAATTAATGAATTCTTTATTGACGATAAGAATCTACAATTAACATTTTATTTAGGATAATTGGTGGTGAATTAGGGTTTTCATTAAGATCATCGAATTTATATTAGTATTTAGTGAGAGTAATTAGGCATAGGATACTTTGTTAAACTATTAATTTAGCATAGTAATTAATCATTAAGTAATAATTATTATTAATTAAGAATCAAATAATAGTTTTATTAATTCCATTAAGTTTTATTAGTACCTATTTGTGATTATTTGAAATTGATACGATTAAAATATCATTTAA
The DNA here is from genome assembly GCA_019925795.1 of Dendrobium chrysotoxum. NCBI lineage: Eukaryota > Viridiplantae > Streptophyta > Magnoliopsida > Asparagales > Orchidaceae > Dendrobium > Dendrobium chrysotoxum. The sequence goes on along the minus strand of CM034315.1, from coordinate 87,278,190 downwards.
ATGTACTTTTGCTAAGTAAAATAAGCAATTAATTAAAAAATAATTAACCAAATCCATGATTAACTAGTTATTGATTCTGATGCTAACTTATATTAATTAAGGCTGAAATTAGATTTAGGATAATCTACATTTTGATAGGATTAAATATGAATTATGTAAACTTAATTATAAAAATTACTTATATTAATGCCATTTTCTATTTTGGTGATCAGAAAACTAATAGACCATTTAAATAAATTTTTAAGTAAAAATAAAAACAAAGCAAAATGAAGCTAAACCTATCATTCGAAATATCTTTTTCAACTTTCAAGGTATTTCTGTTGTTAACATGTCATCTGAGTTTATTTGAGCTGTTATGCAGTTAAAGGCATCCTTTCTGCGGATCAGGACAGCTCAAATTGCTTGGGTATTCATGATATTGATTTGGACATTTCAAACCCTCAAATGTGCGGCCTCTATGCCAATGACATATATACTAATCTACGAGCTTCTGAGGTAATTAATGCTACTCATTTATCTTTTAATCTTGCTCATTTTGGTTTACATGAAAAATCATACTGAAATTGTTCTATTTCTTCTTTGTTACTCACTTAAGTTTCCACAAATGTCATAATGATGCATACTATTCACTGATGGAAGTCTGCTTTTCGTATTCTCCTTTATCATTTAGTATTATAAAACTGCTTTGTGATTTCGATGTATTATTCTCTCAGAATTGTTTTTCCTTTTTCGCACTACCTCTACTAGAGACTCACTAAATTAGGTTACTTTCGTCCTTTATTTCTTCAGCTTATCTGTAGGACTTCTTCAACTTATATGGAAACCTTGCAACGAGAAATCACTCAAAGCATGAGAGGCATCTTGGTTGATTGGCTTGTTGAGGTATGTAATAGTTTGTTAGATGAGGTATACATTTTTGTCAAAAAAATTTCTTTATCGTTGCATGTTTAAGAGGTTATTTTCTTTAGCATTTGCATACCATTTATTTTTCACGTTTGACATGCAAGCCCCATTTTATTTTATTATAAATTAAATAGTGTAATTTTTCCCTATTTAGTAGTTATGACCCGATTTATTAGCAACAGAATTTAATACATGTCATAATACAAAATAAAATTTCTAGTTTCTACCATGTGAAAATTTATAAAGGTGATTGACTTCGAATCATTGATGTAAATGTTTTAATCCCTATAGATTTGTCTCCAATTATATTGAAGGACCATTTTGATCCCTCAAGTTTTAAAGATGAATTAAAATAGTCTCATGATGGGACTATTTTGATTCCTCGTTAAGGAGTTGAGGGACCAAAATGGTCATTTAATATAATTGGGGATTATTTTGATCTTTCATAAAAGTCAAGGGACTACTTTACTCTTTTTCTCTTTTTAAAATTTTCCCACTACTCTTTTGAACGGATTTGTTAATGTTTACTCTTTTTATAAGGCACACTAGTTGCCTTACTCCATTTACATTCGTCAATGTTATCAGGTGAGAAATATTGTGGGGCTAACTGAAAATTGCAGCAACATTGGTAAAAAGATAGTTTAAAGGATTATATCAATATAACAACAACAACATTAAGCTTTTATCCCACTACATGGGGTCGGCTACATGAATCCTTTTTCTCCATTGTGTCCTGTTAAAAGTCAAATTCTCGTTTAAATCTAATAAAGAAAGATCATTTTTAATATTTTCTAACCAAGTCTTTTTAGGTCTACCTCTACCTTTCTTAACATAAGTCAAATCTAAGACATCTACTTTCCTAACCGGGTTATCGGGAGGCCGCCGTTTTATGTGACCAAATCATCTAAGGCGACTCTCTCTAATCTTATCTTCCACTGGAGCTACTCCAACCTTTTCACGAATATGCTCATTTCGTATCCTATCTCTAAGGGTAAAGCCACTCATCCATTTGAGCATCCTCATCTCTGCAACACTTAACTTAGAATTATGCTTCTCTTTTAATGGCCAACATTCGGCACCATAAAGCATTGCAGGTCTCACCACCATCTTATAGAATTTTCCCTTAAGTTTGAGGGGTGCTTTTCTAGCACACAATAAGCCCGATGCATTCCTCCAAAGCTAGTATTAAAAGAAAATGATTCTGTTTAACTGCATTAAACTCCTCAATTATTATTTATAGCATGACTAAACCAGTATTAATTGACCAAAAAAACATTGAAGCTGCCGACTTTGCAGCTGAACCGAAAGTGAAAGTTTTAGTTTTCAAGGGCTGTTTGAGATCAATTTTATCTTTTGTTGCTGTTTTTTTTCAACTATGTTTTTTTAAAATTTTTATTATTTAATTAGTTCTATCTTTTAGTTTTAAAATAAATTAAGTTATTTTTAAACACTTAAAATAACTTTAATATGTTTCAAACATTTTTAAGAACAACTACATCGTTGACCGCCATTATCACAATCATTGAAAACCACCGACTTTGCCATGTCGATTGCTATCTTCGTTGCCGACGTCGGCCACCACTTACACAATCTCACATGCAATCGTCACCATTATCATTGCCTTGCAAGCTGCTGCCACCCCACTGGCGATGATGACCACCACCGTTGAATCAACTTATTTTATATTCAATGAAAATAAAAAAAACTATATATTAAAAATACTAAATAGGTTTTATCTCATGTCAAAACATAAATAATATATATATACTAAGAAAATTGCACGTGCACAATGTGCACGTGAATAAAGTGTACGCGAATAAAATTGTAAAAATAAAAAATAAATCTTTTAAAAATATAAATTTTTTATTTATATGAATTAATAATTGAAGCTTGAGATGCATAAATTTATTTCACAATCATATCACACAAATTTATAAGAATATAGCATATAAAAAGTAAATTAATTAAAATTATCATAATATGTTTTCCTTCTGTTCTTAATCTTCAACTATCTCACCATCAATTTTCAACAGATAATTTATGAGTCAAAATAGTTACTTATTATATTGCCAATAAAAAATTAATATAACCTAATTTTCTTCAATTGAAAATGTATATACTTCATTTGCTATAATAATAAATAGATTAACAATTGCATCAAATTAGACGGTAAAAAACATGCAAATTGTTTACAAACGCAACTCATATTACAAAGCAGTTAAAAACTTACAAGAAAAAAAAAATTATTTTATATTATCTCTTATGAGAAAAGTATTCTTTATTTTTTATAACCATATTATTAATTCATATAAAATTATGAGCTATGGAATTGTATTAGCTAAATAATAAATATTTATAATTAAATAATTAATAACAATAATTCTAAGATTGAGTGATAATTCTATCTTATTTATTTATTTTATATCAAAAGGCATATCCAAAAGTTAGGCTTAAGAATAATTTTAAAATTATTTTAATATTTTGGTATTGTATAAATAAGTATCAAAATTCAGATGTGAGATATGTAAAAAATTTGATAAGTTAGAAATTTTTGTTGGCGTTGTCGCCGATTGGCTTTCCAACATGAACTATTCCTCTTTCTACAGTCATCCACTGAAGAGAAAATATTGAAAAAATAGAGAAGAATACATCAATAATCTCACATATAGTCGGGGTGTAAATTTAGAGCTTTATATTATTATTAGTTTATTTTATTACTTTAATTTTTTAATGATTATAGAACAGATGTGAACATCTCCAAACTTGATTATGCCCTTACGATCATCAAAATATTCATGGGTAATGTCTCCCTGATTTTTAGTAGATGTTAGAAAAAGAGCATTAGCTTTTTTTTGAGAAAGGGGAAACCTCAATAAAATAAAAATTAGCATTTGTTCAGTTTTCTCAATGGGAGAGATGTGCATTACCTATAGCCGATAAGTCATTGTCTCGATTCCTATGCAAAGATTAAAAACAGAGAAATTTTTTTTGTGAGTTGTTAGAAACTTTCTCCAAATGAAATCAATAGCAGAAGAAATAAAATATTTTTTTTACTGAAATCGTGATTACTTGCTAACCTCTGTACGGGCGAAAAGAGGAAGGAGCAGGAGGATCAACTGTTAACAATTTTAGAGAGAAATCATATTAGAAAATAAAAGAAATGGATAAAAAAGAATAGGAGAAACAGCAGAAACATGCCAGTTGCATAATCTGACATTAGGAAAGGATCTAAACTTTTATGCTAAATAATAATCCAGTATTAGAAAAGGACTTAAGCAACAACGATAATGCTGTGTGAAGAGTTTATGGGAGGAGATATGAGACTGTGAAGTGAGGGCTAGATAATTGCAACATGAAGGCCGACGTAGAACAACTGTGGGGAGCGAGCTGCTGGGTTCGTCTCTCACGAGGGATTTAGTAAGCGAGAGGAAGGAGTTTACGATAATTTTGAGTGTGTGAATTATATTAATATGAGAGAATAGGAAGGGTGCACGTAGGAATCCCAAGGGTTGTGATGGAATGCATGGACAAGATTTTATGTTTTTATTTTTACGGTTGAGATTTAGTTTTGGAAGAGTAGGGAATACGAATAGCGGAGTATAAATGAGTATTTAATTAATATGAAGGAATACTAAGAAGTATTAGAGAATTTAAATGATTTCTTCATTTATGTTGGGGATACGAAGAGCAGAATACAAATGGATATTTAATTAAAGGAAGACTAAGAATCATTAAAGAATTTAAATGATTTCTTCATTTATTTGCTTAAATGAAAATTTGCTCATATGAAAAATAGTAATATATTAATTATTTTTAAAATTATCAATTAATCATGATAAGATAATAAAATCAAATGCCAGGATTCTATTTGAATAATAAAAATAAAAGGCTAAAATTTTATTTGGGAGTAAAACTCAAATGGTTTTTATAATAGTAGTATAGATGTAAATGTTCTTTAATAAAATAATTAATTAAAACTTATACTTTAAATTTTTTTATTATTAATTATTAAAATTATGAATTTTTAACAATTATTATTGAATGGATATTAATTAATGAATTATGTTATTAATTGCTCTGTAGGTGTAAATTAAAAGTATAATGCAAATAAATATATAATTGTATTCAAATATAGAAATAAATACAATTAAAATCTTTGGCATTCTAACAATTAGCTCTTACTTAAATGCAATTAAAATGTCATGCATTTAATTAAATAAATAAAGTTAAAAAATAAATTTAATGTGCAAATAAAATGAATGATTTGGATTCATCTTTGATAAATAAAATGAAAGGTTAAGATTGTATTTGAGTGGAATCCCAAGCCACACTTATACAGTAGTAGTAGTAGTAGTATATATATATATATATATATATATATATATATATATATATCGTAATTCCAAATAGCCTCAAGTATTTGGAAAAAGAGGTCAAGAGGTTGCATAATTGATTGTTGTAGTTATTAGGAAAATTAGCAAATAAACACTTTTGATGATGAATGTATCTGCGATTATTTTAGCTATATGCTAAAATTTTGAGACCTTAAAGTTTTTGAATTTTGTGTGTTGATTCCATTGTGATTCCAGGGATGATGATGATTTATGTTACAGAATGAGCACTCCCATGATTGTTTGAATGCTCAACTTTGGTAACGTTAATGTTTTTAGAGTTATGTGTTGATTCCGTTGTGGTGTTAATTATTCTATGGTTGAACTATGTTATTTCCATATTTACACCCTCATTTGCTGCTGCTGCTGCTGATGATGCAAGTTACATAGTGAGTTCCCCCATGATTATCGTAAGTATATGCTCAATTTTGAGTACTTTTGTGTTGATTCCATCATGATTGCATGGATGTTGATTATTCTGTCTAGTTGAACTCAGTTCTTACACATTTGGTCCCCTAATTTACTTTTCCTGCATATGAGGAAATTGCTGTTAATGTTCTTTTCTTTTTCAGGTTGCTGAAGAATATAGACTTGTTCCAGATACACTTTATTTGAGTGTGTATGCCATTGATAGTTTTCTATCTGAAAATTGTATTGAAAGACAAAGGCTGCAACTTCTTGGTGTAACGTGCATGTTGATTGCATCGTAAGATTTTTTTTTATTGTATGAGGGGTTCTTTATTTTCAATGTTTCTTAAAATTCTAGTATTTTACCTTGGCTATTATCAATGCTTTATCAGACTGTTGGAGCTCCAAAAATTTACGTTCTTGTACATTATGGTTGAGAAGCCAACATTCACGTGCTACAATTAGATTTTATTTAAGTTTTTGAACACTCCTCGATCCTGTATTTTAAAAACTCCAGCAGGTCATGTCCAAAAGAAATTACAGAAATGTTAACATGTACCGAATGAGTGCATAAAATGTTTTTTATTTTGTTCTTTCGTATGAATCTATATTCAAATTTGCGATGATAGATTTGTTACATGTTAGAACATTGATGACTAGAGAGAGATTAAGAATGTATTGTCTTAACATCTGTACAAAGGTCCAACATACATAGAGATATGGGAGGACTGTAAGAATTGTAAGAGACACTAGTGTTTGTATGTGAAAAATCTTGGAAATAGAAAAACCACGAGGCTTGACCCAGTTAAAATTATTTCACTAGTTTCAGTCATTGGCTACAAATGATGAATTTCTCTAGGGAAGGTGTTGATTCAATGTTATAAATATGGAATGTTTAGAAAATATTACATGTTTAAAGTTGAAAGAGCCATGTGGCATGTGAGATATCTTTAAGAGATTATTTGCTTGTTGTTTAGTCATACTTCTTTGAGAAAAGGATACCAGAGACAAAGAGGTCTATTATAAATCCCGATGTTGACATTGGGAGTCCGAGTTGGTCTCAATGACTTGCATCGATATTATAAATGATGATATGCATTGGTATTATTAATAATGGTAGATGAAGTCCTCATGTGTCAGATTAGTCGGGAGACAATGGTTAGAAGACTATAGATCACATGATCATAGTCGACTGACGGAGGTCGAAGGATCATAGGAGGATTGTAGTCAGGTGATAATGATTGGAGGATCATAGTTGGGCGACGGTGTTCAGAGGACTATAGTCAGACGACGATGGTTGGAAAATTGTAGTTAAGCAACGGTGTTTAGAGGACCGTAGTCGAGTGATGGTGTTTAGAGGAACATAGTTAGACGACGATGTTCAGAGAATCGTACTTAGGTGAGGTGGTTGAAGGATCATATTTAGGTGATGGTGGTCGGTGGATCGTAGCTGGGCGATTGTGGTTGAAGGACTATAATCAGGAGAAGGTGGTGGGAGATCGTAGTCAGGCAACAGTGATCGGAGGATCGTAGAACTGTAGTTGGCCGATGGAGGTCGGAGGATCGTAGTCAGACAACGGAGGTCAAAGGACTGTAGGCGGGTCGGGCGATAGAGGTTGGAGGACTATTATTAGGAGATGAAGGTTGGAGGATCATACTTGGGCGACGATGGTAGGAAGAGTCGAGTTTGATGATGGAGATAAGAGGGTCGTAGTCGGGTGGCGGTGTTTGGAGGACCTACGACAAAGGTTAGACAATTGTAGTCAGCATTGATGTTGTGACGATGGTGGTTGTACGATGGCTCAACGACGACGGTCATATGATGTACTAATGGCAGCGGTTGGGCGATGGTTCGATGGTGGCAGTTGGACGGTGATGCTTGAGTGTGGAGCTTTAAGATCTTATAACATATGAGCTCTCTTTAATCCCAAGCCTAGTTCTAAGGTCCAAGTTCCCCCACCCCATGTAGAGAGTATGCGTTTATTTATAGATTTTTGAGTGCGACATGCCTTGTAAATAAAGAAAAAAAATCCATAACACTCCGTTAGACGACCCTAGTAATCCCTTTGATCATAGGGCATTTGTTCAACATTTAAGTTCCTTAATGTTGTCAAGATTAAGCAATCTTTGGTTCGTTGGATTCGTCTCATTTAGACGCTTGATGTGTCTATAAGCATGTAAGATTTGAAAATCGTTTCATCATCCAATTAATATCAAGTTTTCAATTACACTTCATGTGCTTAATCTAGGCTCATTGACACTCAGAATGGACCACTTTTGGTATGTCGGGTTCATTTCGTCGAGACCTTCAACTCAATTATAAGTTTGCTGAAATCAAAGTTTGAATTATCTTGAATTTAATTTTTAAAGTTTTCGATTTAAATATGCATTGAGATCTGTGCCCAATCAAGATTAACTAAACATAATGCTCACTAGTTCTAGTCAGCTTCTTATATCCTATATAAATTATGACACGCGATTAGGTTTTGATTTAGGAACTCTTTAGTTGGCTGAAAAAGAAATGCAGTGTATTTGAAATACTTTGGATGAGTGTAAAATAAATGCAAATATTTTTTTTTATTTGGATTGAAGTAAAATGAATGCACTGTAAAGTTCAAATATGATGGGTTGGTGGCTGGTAGCAGGGGCAGTGGTGGTCAACGACAGTGGCTTGCGGTATACAGCATCGGTGATGGCTAGAGCCTGGTGGTGGTGGCTGCTGGTGGTAGGCGGTGACCATTGGTGTTAGTTGGAGGTGGGTGGTAGCGGTGGCCGACGACGGGTGGAAGTGGGTAGTGATGGTAGTGGCGGCATGTTGTGGCCGGTAGAAGAGCGGTGGAGGTGGTGGCCGCTGGATGTGGGTGACGGCAAACGACGTCGTTTGGTGGCTGCAACAGGCGGCAATGGTGGGTGGTAGGTGGCGACGACCATGGCGATGAAGTTATAGTGTATTTGGAAATTACTCAAATTGGACTAATTCCAAGTACATCGAATTTACACTAATGATACAATTTCAAGTACCAAAACATTTTACACTTTATTTGTTTTACTTCAACCCAAACATCAATATTCTCAATATTTCTGTATTTTGGATACTTTGAGCCCATTTTACTTCAAACCAAACAGTCCCTTAAAAGTTAAAACCATAAAACAAATATCATTTTACTAAGTTGGTTGGTTTTTGCCATCAATTTCTTGTAATAACTTCAGCTGTTTGCTGAAAATTTCGTGTTATGTGGGAACATTAAATTTGCATTGTTTTGTTCAAAACAATTATTGGTAGCATAATGCATGCATCAGTATCTCCGGCAAACAAAGCACAGGCTTGTTGGAGAAAATGTTATTGATTAGTAAAAGCAATGTGAAGGTATGAAAGCAAGGTACTCAGCTTGGGAGTATTCAGCGCCTGAGAGTATTCAACTACTTTCTAGTAATTTTACATGAAGTCAACAGTATGCTTCTTTGCATATTCAACCTTATTATGCCTAGCTCTTGCCATCTGAATATATACATACATGTTCCACGGTGAATGATTTTTGTTGATTATGTTGGGATGTGGACTTCTTCGGTAAAATTGTTAATTATTTTTGTACAATGACTGCTTTATAAGGATTTTATGAATTTGAATCACGAAAACCTTTTCCCATCGTCCATTTTATGCTGCTAAGTTGAGGCAGAAATGTCACCTTTGGCCTCGATTTGTTTTATATATTGTCCGATGTTTTGCAGGAAGTACGAAGAAATTTGTGCTCCTCGTGTGGAAGAGTTTTGCTATATTACTGATAACACGTACAGCAAAGCAGATGTATGGTTATCAATCTCCAGTTTACATGATACCGTTATTTGACCAGAAAACTAATCAATGAAATGAATTAAAAAAAAAAGTTAACCGTATATTTTTTAATGATTCACCTTATCAATGGCAGGTACTCAAAATGGAGATTGAAGTACTGAGCCACTTGGATTTCCGATTGTCTGTTCCCACAATTAAAACATTTTTAAGGTCATCTAACCTTCCAGATCTTTTTTTTTTAATGCTAGATCTATTAAACAGATGACTTCTAATAACATCATATTCTTGTGTGCAGAAGGTTCCTCACAGCAGCGCAAGCGTCTTATAGTGTATGTATCACCCCAAATTTATTTACATTTTGAGTTTTTTTTTTGGAGATAAACATACTGAAATGATTATATTGACCGCCTTAGGGACAATACTGCTTGAATACCAAAGAAAAATGCATTTTCTACAGCTAAATTCAGGAAATTTTTTCTCACTTGTGTGCATGAAGTTAAACCTAGGCAAGGCAGTGTTGAGCTACATATGCACTCCATGATCAATTTGAGCACGTGTGCTGAGAATAATAGACAACGGATATGATGTCACATGAAACAAGCTGGAACGTCACTTGTTTTGAGAAACGGGTAACTCAATCTAACATTGGTGAAAAATTATAGTCTAAGGATGCGACAATGCGCGAAATCATCTGAATGTCATTTGTTCGTGAAACAGATCATGTTGTCGTACATGGAATGTCAAAAATTACCGAGAAAGGACCCTCTTGTTCAGCTGAATTATACTACGATGGAAATGATGGTCTACAAACATGATGTAGCCTGAAATTGCTCGAACATGGTTCGTTTTTTGAAACAGGTCATGCATCACATCTGGAATGTCAAAATTATAAAAAATGACACCAATATTACCTGAGTTGTCGTATGAGCCAAAATACATTACTCACGAGCGAGGTGATGACACATATTTCGAGATGCACTAAAAATGAGATTGCGTGAGCAGTCAATTCATTTTTTATGTATTTTTTAAATTAACTTTGTAATAATAATAATAATAATAATAATAATAATAATATGAATAAATCAGTTACATATATAATAATAATAATAATAATAATAATAATAATAATAAATCTTATACTTCGACCCAAAATCCCTAAAATTTCTCCGCCTAGTCCCATTGTATCTCGAGCCCTGTGAACTTAGGAATTCATCCTCGTCGTTCCAATAAAATAGAATATAAAAAAAAAGAAAGAAATCTGAATTCCTCTGCCATTCATGCTCCCAAATCTAGGCTTATCTCCCAAGACTCCCCTCTTCTCCTCTCCTTATTTTTGCAAAAATCGACCCAAACCCTCTCTCTTCCAACAAGCCCTACTTTCAACCACGTCCGCATCGCTGACTGACCATCTCCTTATTTGAATGACCAAACCAGCCAGACCTCCCATTTTCATCTACCATCGATTTGCATGTGTTGGCGCCGTCGTCGAGCCTAGCTCTGATCAAACAACTCTACACCCCAATAGCTTACTTCCCTTAGCCATCGAGCACTCGAGCCCACTGTTGGCCAACCAGCTGCCTAGCCACTCTCTTTCCCCCAACCTCTCTCCCTCCCATGCTCTCTTTCTCTTTCTCTCACCTATCTCACTCTCTCCACCAAACAACAACCCCACCTCCTCTTCCTCTCACCCTATCTCACTCTCTCTCCGCCAAATAATAACCTCACCTCCTCTTACTCTCAAACCTGACAACCCATAGACTGCCACTTGAAGCGACCCCCCTTGTTGACCCCTACACCAAAAGATATGTGCAAAAGAGGGGAAATTGGTGATTTAAACGATGTGTGCTTTAGCGTAATGCTTGACTTGAAGGGTCAAACGTCCTCCAATCACCAAACAGACTGCGCCGTTGCGATCAGAGTGTCAAATTCGCCTAAGAGGGAGCTCCTCCCAGATGAAGCGGACTAAAATAGTTAAAATCGACGTGCGACGCTGTTCAAATGACTTCTGATCTCAAAACGGACCTTGTCGTTGCGTCTAGAATGTCGGCAATACCCAAAATTGATTGTAATATCGCTCAACAAAATTCACGCGCGCAAATCGATGCGGATCTCGAGGAGATGACACACAAATTTTGAGAAAAGAACACAAATCGAGGCGTTGCAGAAATTTTACCTCATTCTTGTCACTTCCATAGTAATAATAATAAATAATAATAATAATAATATTATTATTATTCAATAAAATCAATCAGCAAAATGAAGAAAAATTAATCAAAATCCTAATAACCTCATATGTGTCGAAGTAATCCCGGAATTTTTGCTAAAATCCCGTTGAAATCCTTTGAAACTAGCGGCACCGTCTTCTCCTGTAAATCCTGCAATGTGATTTGCCTCGATCGAACGTTCTGCCCGTCGTTAAGTTGAGATCAAACGAAGCCTCACTAATTCTTTTGCTCATCTCTGTTATCTCGCGCTTGAAATCCCGAGCTTCACACACCTCCAACCGATCTTCCTGTACGCGAAGCTCCTGTTCGAATAGCTGCTCCATCTCTTTTTATAACTTCCTCACACTTACGACCTCCACACTCCTAATACCTCCCATGTCTGACTTCCATGCCAAATCAATCTTCCTGCCCAATTGGAAGCCTATGCTTCTTCGTCAAGATCCCAAAGCTTGCCCGACTTCCAGGCTTCTGACCTCAACACCGAACCCGGCTTCCAGCTCATGTGAACCCACGTCCCGCCGAACTGAATCTCGCCAAGACTTCCGATCGGAATTCTTGTCTGACCTCACGATGCGACTGACGCCTCCTCCGCAGGCCAAATCCACGACCCACACGTACGTCCAATCTCGAACTCCTCTTCACAACCGAACCACTGCTTGTTTGCTTCTAGTCATTCGCCTCTTCCTTTGATCCAACCTCCCAGCCGAGCTCTCACACAGCCGCAAATCCCCCAGTAGGAATCCCTCACCCGATCGAACCAGACCCAACCAGCCCAGTCTCTACCATCCACAAGCTTTGATCCAACTCTTAGCCGACGCCTCACGCCACCTTTTCCATTCATGCACTGGCCTTCCTCCACCGAATCCCTGTGCCGAGCTGCCTCTGACCCCTTGCTCCGTTCCCTGTGCCAAGCTGACTGATAGAGCTCTACACCCAATAGTCCCGACTTTACGGCCACAATCCCAACTCCTGTGCCGATTCCCTCAACCCCAGCTCCAAAGTTCCTCACAACCTTGCAATCGCAAACTCGATCCCGTTTGTAGCTGGACTTCCCCACTTTGACCGGCCTTCAGACTCATCAAGCAACCTAATCCATCCAATCTAGCCAGTTTCCTCCTGCATCCGACTCCCCTTAGTTGCTTTGCCCGACCTCTCCTTTCCCTTATAACCCAAAGCAAGCAATCAACTACAACCAACATAACCCTCATCATCTCATTATATTTTCTCCTCTTCAGCAAATCCTTCTCCACTCTATACACTTAACTCAACTAAACCATTTACTCGACCTAGCTTCTTCAAAAACCACTACTACACCAACCAATGAGCCTACCCTATTTTCCTCTTATTATTGTTGTTACTGATTATTATTTGTTAATTAATATTATTGGTTATCATTATTATTATTATAAAAAAAAAGAAAAGAGCAAAAGAAGAAAGATTCAAAAAAAAAGGAGAAGAGGAAAGGAAAAAAAAAAGAGAAAAGAAAGAAAAATTTTGTGTGCACATCCTCATCGGCTCGTCTCGACACCGTCACAGTCGTCTTGCTCGTCGCAAAGGTATAATGATTTCTAAGCACAAAAACTTCCAAAACCCTATTTTCGGCGTTCGCAGCGCGCCAGGGGACCCCCCTATGCACGCTTTTCTCTAGCGTAGTGAGAGGGAACTGGTGCGGCGCTTGCGGCGAGGCGGGTAAGCTTTGTGCACTTTTTTTAGCATGACGGGAAAATTGCATTTTCAAACAGGTACCCTTGAAGACCCATGCACGCCTTTCTCTAGCATTGTAGGATCAAATACCATGGCCGCAGTGTTGTCCGACACTGACCACGTACGTCTTTCTCTGACGTGGTGGGTAGGTTAATACTCCCGAATTTTCCCCTAAATTAGGGAGACGCCGGGAGGTTGTCGAAATTCGAACTGACGATGCACAATACTTAAGCAAATATAGGGGACCTGATTAGAATAAAAATACAGGAGACTTGAATTCAATTGGACTGCAGGGAACATAACTGAAACGACCACAGGGAATCGGACTTTAAATTAATAAACACCCAATCAAATTGAAAATATAAATGCTAATTAAAGAGCCGGATTATCCAAATGAAAATCAAAGAATCAACAGGGGACTCGCGATGGACAAGTTTCTAAACACAATCAACTTGCAAGCAACATTAGTCAACTGCAAAGAACACATACACCTCCTACAGGCAACAATAAAAGACTTGTTATGCATACAACAACTTGCTTGCAGATTAAAATGGTAGACTAACAATAAATATTGTTTACCTATTATGAAAGATGTGGAAGCAAATGCGGCGGCTTGCCAATCAACATACAGGGGTAAATTATTAATGAAAACAATTCACCAACAACCAACATCAGCTTGCAAATGAATACACCAGCCTGGTTTGTGAGCCGCGATGACAGGTAAATTGTAAATATAATAGTCTCCCTGCAATCGATGTCAGCTGGCTTGTGAATACGTGTAACGGTTCCCCCAAACACCAAAAGTTATGCAAGCGAATGTAACAATTCATCAATCAACCTACATGAGGAAATCAGTGGTGAAGGCAGCTTACCCAATAGTCGACATCAACTTGCAAATGAACACATCAGCTTGGCTGCAAGCAGCAGCAATAGACATGTTGTAAGGAGGAGGGGTTTCTTTGCAAACGACAGAAGTCGATGCGTGAACGAATGGAGTTCACTCGATAGCCAGTATCAATTTGCATATGAATATACTAGCTCGCCTACAGACGACACTTCTCACCAATATACACAACGCAACATACAATGATTGCAAAGACACTCTCACAGCCAACGTCAATCAAATATCTAGCAAATGCATAAGCTCCCTGCAGGTGAAGGAAGTTGATAGGCAACAAATGCAATGAGTTGCTTGAGATAAATTGTAGTTCACATGCAATCAATGATAAAAGAGTTGTAGTGTATATAGCATGTCGTCTACAAGCAAGGAGAACATCGCAACACCTATGAGCTCATACGAGCCGTTGTAGGAGACTCGTCATGCATACAATAGCTCGTTTGCAGATGACGACGAACAATGTACAATGAATGCTAGGACATCTTTATAGTCAATGGTGATTCAGTGTCAAGCATATACAATAATTTCTTGTAAGCAGAGGCAGTCAATACGTGAAAAAAGCAAACACATATGAGCCATAATAGGAAACCCGTCACGCGCACAACATGCTATGTTCAAGCAAATGCAAGCATTTACAAACAATACTAGGGAATGTTTCATCGAAAATGATTCACAAGGGTATCGTAGCTAGTGACTCTTGGGACCAACAACCCCAAGCCCCTATCCCTCAGAAGGAGCCCGAAACCCTATCTGCATAAGTATACATAGTCTTGAAGACAGTCAAAGATAAGGGGTTGATGAAAAAGAAACTCCATAGGCCATTAGTGATCGAGACCAGGAGAACCCCACCATGGGAGTTGCCACCCGTGGTAACTTGAAGAAAATTGAGGCCAGCTTCATGCGGTGAGCTTCAGGGTGTGACATCTAAACCACTGGTTAAAGGATCCACCGCTGAAAGGTCCCGGTGAAAAGAAAAAAAAAATTGGAGGCCATACCTCGCAGAGAAGAAATAATAGAAAGTAAAATAAATTTGGGCGTGACATCCAGTGCAGCCTATTGGAGATCCCCCTCGCCTATAGAAATCGTCATAAGTGGGTACCAAAGAAGGCCCACAATGACAGTCGCCATGACGATCGACACCTTGGAGAATTCTCTAGGGGATCCCGTCACTACCCAACCCCATCCAAGGAGAAGGCTAACTTCAACTGTAGCCCGCGCGGGTCAAAGAAATCTTCCTACCAAATAATGAACCAGAGATCCAGTGGCGGCGCCGCTCGAAAATCCGAGTACAAGTAGAGGAGGAAGAGGATGAAGAATACATCATGGAAGTCGATGTGGTCTACATGGTAAGGCATGTCGACGCCGACTATGATGATGGTGAAGATGATGGCGATTAACAGCCGCCACCCAGGTCCGGCACACCAGCGTCACTATGAGGCTAGATCCAATTCTCGGCAGAAGTGGCCACTTCTCAGGAGAAGGAGAAGGAGAAGGGAATTCCCTCAATGCCGAAAATATCACACTTGCAGATATACGAAGGCAAATGAGATGACAAATAAGGGCTACAGACAGAGAAATCTTTTAGCTAAATGAAAAAATGACTGAGATGATGACCCAAATGATAACAATGATACAGATGATGCAGAGAACCAATGTCGTAGGCCCTGTACCCACTCCTCCTGCTAATCCTCCGAACCTTAAAATGCCTCAAGTATCAGGAGTACAAGGTACCCCTGAAGGTGGCAATGAGGTTAATAATGTCATCCGTCAACATACTCCGAGAATAAAGCATGTACCTCTGAGCCTGTGACGGCTGCACAGCTAGAGGGAATAATCAGTGAGAAAATCATGGCTATTATGTCCATTAATCAAACGGAGAAGCTGGTAAGCAATGGTCGCCCATACCCGGCGGAATATATTCAGGTGCTGTATCTAAAGGGATACTCTGTTCCAAAATTCCATGCCATCAGCAGAAACAGTAACCCCAAGCAGCACCTGGCGCAATTTAAAGCCTCTTGTGGCAATATACGGGGTTACGACGCCTTACTCTTCTGACAGTTTGTCGGCATTTTAATAGCAACTGCTTTATAATAGTATGTTGAACTGCTAAATGACTCTGTGAAGATATTTGCAGAGTTAGAAATCATATTTGTGAAGAGATTCGCTAGCGTAATGGAGAAGAAAATCATAACTGACCTCGCCCTGGAGAAATGAAAAAGGGACGAGTTAGTAACCAAATATATAACTCGTTGGTGCAATTTGAGTATGAAGTGTGAACAGTTGGAAGAAGAGCACGCCGTTTAGTTGTTAATAGGGAACATCGGTGATAAGATGCAATCATTCTTGTGCATGGCTTCCATCACCACCTTCTAAGATTTGCTAGATAGAGTGACAAAATTTGAAATGCTGAATTTATCAAAATCAGAAGGCCATTCTAATAAGTCTAAAAAGGCCAAAGCCCCGGACGCTAGAAAGAGTGAAGCCTACTCCACGTCCTCTTTAAGGACTGATAAGAGAAAACAAGTGGCGCATGATGTTGATAAGAGCAAATATGCAGTTTATAACATAGATAAAGACAAGTAATCAATACAATATGAGAACAAGCCAAAACAGGCCTATAATCCTAACTCTTAGCCAAAACTGGTACTTGGGGGAAACGACGAGCTTGGGATCTTTGTTGGTGGAGGAGAACGCCTGAGATAAACAATGGGAAATGGTGATCGAACATTCCCATCTCTTAAAGAGAAGATGAATAAAGAATAATCGTTCAAGAGAGAAATTATCGCCAAGTTGTTTAGACAGGCACTCAAAGCGGGTTTGGATTTGCCGGAATGCAAGAGGCTCAAAGAGTCCAATCACACTAGCAACCCAAATTGCTCATACCATCAGGTGATCAGTCATCTGATTAAAGACTGTTACATCTTCAAGGATTGGCTGGAAAAAAATATAGAAATGGAGAATTCATATTCTCAGATGATATGCTAGTTCGCCCTAGAAGAGAATCAACTCGGGTTATTACGTCCTCTTTCGTACCCCCAATCAAAAGAAGAAAAGAAAAAGAACCAGCTCAAGAGGAGTAGTGGGAGACCACATCTCCAAGAAGACGGTAAATATGCTGAAGCAGCTAAGAGTTCTTGGTGTTAAATGGAAGTTTTCTACTGAGCCAGTGCTAGATTTAAAGGGGTTGCTTGTCGCATAAGCGTCTACTTCCAAATGACATCCTGGTTAAGCTAGCTTATCAAAGTTCGGTAAGGCGAGGTCCTCCAAGAGAAGAACCAAGCTGAAGAAGCCCAAGGAGAAAAAGACAGCTACCCAAAGGGTTATTGATAGCTTGGATAAATATTACCAGACTGTGAAGTGACCTATTAAGCTCGCTAACTTTATATTAGAGCTTAAAATAGATGAAGCTGAAAAAGCAGATAACGATTCACTCCCTGTAGAAACATGTCAGGTCATTTTGGTGGCATCAGGTATGCCGACAAAGGAAGAATATGCTGAAGAAGCGGCTTATGAGTTTTGTCTGATGACGTCATCAATGGACTATAGTTGAGAAGAAGATCTGCATTTTTTAAATGAGGCCGAATCAGAACTTAACATAGCATTGCAGATGGAGCACATACAGCTGGATGGAGACTCTGAGTTTATAGATGAATCTTCTGAAGCGATGATAGTCGACTCTGAGAAAAATACTTAATTGAATGAATCTGGATCAGATGAAGTGGCCCAGGTGCAGTTAAGAAATGGCTAGATATTACCGTCTTCGCTAAAGAAGGGAGTCTCTAATGAAGATAAAGGAAAAGAAATAGTTGTCAATGAAGACATTATTTACAAAGATCCTAAGAAGAAAGATGCTTTAAGAGAAATTATAATATCTTATCCCATCTGACAAAAATTCCGACTGAAAAACTCATCCATAAAGTTTCTTTCATTCATCAAAATAAATATATACATTACAGTACATGGCTACAGGCAAGAGCTACAGAACTGAAAATTGAACTAGTCATGACTGTATAAAAATCAAAAGTGCAAAATACCTATGACATCAGATCTGATCATGAACTGCTAGTCCACAACCTCTTTTCTCTTCCTAGATCCTGAAAATCAGAAGTAAAATCACAGTGAGCTATAATAGCTCAGCAAGCCACACAAACCAATCTAAATTTTCAAATATTCTTTTATCAAATATTTTGCTGAATATTTAAAAGCAATTAATAACAACTTAAATAAATCACTGAACTGGGAATCACAAAACGGGAAAATGTAATAAATGCATAGCAGTTATTCTATGATTCAAATAATAGTACAGAACAAATGAATAAATTAATAAATTGAAATTCATATCACAGGGTAGTTCAGATCACATTTCTCGGACCCAGATAGAATCTCAAAGGATTCTGGCCCCTTATGACTCCCCTTTTTATTTGTGCTTATAGCACCAGAGCATATCAGATATCCCTGTCTCAGACAGAATCTCAAAGGATTCTAGCCCCTTATAACTCCTAGAAATTCCCTGATATAGACAGAATCTCAAAAGATGCTGGCCCCTTATGGCTCCCAACAGATATCATTTACTCATATATGCATATATATAATCACATTATAACAATTAAAGAGTAATTGAGCATGTATCACAATTTCACAGTGTTGTATAACGGTAGACATCAGAAAGTTCAACTAGGCAAAAATGCACATTTTCAAAAAATTACCAAATTACCAGAGTTGTGTAAAACGATATTTTAAAATTTTTATTGTACTACAACACTATTTTTCAACATCCCGGTAATTTTCTATTCACTAAAAGCCCCACAAATTTTAAAACCCCCGGTGAAAAATTTTTAGAAAATATTTAAAATGTGCATAATCGTATTCTCTACAACATACAAAAAGTTACGCGGTGAAAGTTTTACTAATGCAAAGTTATTTTCATTTTTCACTAACGGATACAAAATTTTAATCGAAATATTTGCGAAAACTTACACATTTTTTAAAATTGAGATGGGTATTATGTGCCTTACCTCGAGATGAACAACTTTCTCAACTATGTCGACAGACGAAAACGGCCCGAAGTCACCCAAAATTTGGGTTTTCTCTTATCTCACCTCTCTTTCTTCTCTCATTTTGCAAGCAGCTCTTTGTTTGGCTAAAATCGAGAATATGGCATTTAAAAAGGAGTCTTATTGCTTTTGGATATTTTCTAATAATTCTTTAATAATTATAATATTATTATTATAATTAATTTTTCAATAGAAAATTCTTAAAAAAAATTTTATGGATTTCAAAAATTCTTGAAAAATATTCACTAATTTTAGTTAGAAAATTCTGGTGAAATCGATTTGCTAAACGGACGTCTAACGGTCCCAAAACCCCCATTTGTACCGATAGGTATCAATTTCTTAAGAAATTTTGACAGTGCCCAAAAATTATGAAAATTTTAGGGAAACTAAAACACGACATTATAAATATTTTGGCGAAGACGGTTTGTGATTTGGACTTCTCTAGGTCAACAAAAAAAATATTAAAATTTTAAAGGGTTTCATAATCTACCCACCTTAAAAAAAAATGTCGTCCTTGACATTCCCAAAGCAGAATGAGTCAGAATAAACCTGAATACAGCTGCCTCATATCAGATTCCTTCTCCCAAGTAGCATCTCTGGCGATCCTATGCTTCCACTGCTCCTTAACCATAGGAATATGTTTGCTTCTCAATTTTCTCATATTATATGCCAAAATCCTTTCAGGTTCTTCTCTATATTGCAGATTTGGATGAACCTCAATATCATCAGCAGATAATCTCTTCCCAGAATCAAATACCCACTTTCTTAAAGATGATACATGAAACACATTGTGTATATCAGACATATGATCAGGTAACAATAATCTGTAAGCAGAACTACCAATCCTCTCAATGATCGCAAAAGGTCCAATATACCTTGGACTAAGCTTGCTAATTTTCCCAAATCTACTGACACCTTTCATAGGGCTGACTTTGATATAAACCAAGTCACCAATCTGAAACTCAACCAATTTGTATTTCTAATTGTAATACTTCTTCTGTCTATCTTGTGCAGATTTCAACCTTTCTCTAATCAAATTGATCTTTGCAGTCGTATCATCCACAAAGATTGAACCTATCACCTGTCTATCTCCCACCTCTGTTAAAGTCAAAGGAGTCCTACATTTTTTGTCATACAGAGCTTCATAAGGAGCCATGCCTATGCTGGACTGATAACTATTATTATATACAAACTCTATCAATGGGATATGATCCTTCCAACTACCCCCAAAATCTAAAACGCATAATCTCAAAAGATCCTTCAGTCCATGAATAGTCCTTTCAGACTGTCCGTCTATCTGCGGATGAAAAGTCGTACTGAAGTGCAAATTCGTATCCAGTCTCTGCTGAATACCTCTCCATAATCTAGAGGTAAACCTGTCATCCTGATCAGATACAATCACTTTCGACATACCATGCAACCTGATAATATCTTTAACATAGATCTGTGCTAACCTGTCCACCGGATCTGTCTGTTTAATTGGAAGAAAATGGGCATATTTTGTCAGTCGATCAACGACAACCCAAATAGCATCATGCCCCTGCCTCGATCTAGGGAAACGCATAGCAAAATCCATTGTTACCTCTTCCCATTTTCACTCTGGAATGGGTAATGACTGTAAAAGACCTCCTGGTCGTTGATGCTCTGCCTTCACTAGTTGACAGGTCTCACATTTTGAAACAAACTCCGCTATGTCCTTTTTTAATTCAGGCCACCAAAACATATCCTTCATATCTCCGTACATCTTGCTACTTTTTGGATGAATAATATAGCCTGAATAATGAGCCTCATGTAGAATCTCCTGACTCAGATCTCCAAAAATAGGAACCTAAAGTCTATCCTTACAAAAAATAACACCAGAATTAGAAACTCGTAGTTCAGATTTCTTACCAGATCTGATCTGATCAATCAACTTCAGATATTCTGCGTCTGATTTTTGAGCTTCATAAATCTTTTCTTCTAAAGAGGGCTGAATGATCATCTGAGTCACTTTACTAGAATCCCAACCCATAGGAGAAATCACCTCCATCTGTAATCTCTCCATATCTCGTATTAAATACTCATCAAAAGTGAGTTGCATACATGATAATCCAGAAGGCTTCCTACTCAGAGCGTCTGCCACCACATTAGCCTTATCAGGCTGATACTGAATTGTCAGATCATAGTCTTTAATTAACTCAAGCCATCTTCTTTATCTCAAATTCAGATCTTTTTGAGTGAATATGTACTTCAAACTCTGATGATCTGTGAATATCTCACACCTGACACCGTACAAATAATGACGCTAAATCTTCAAAGCAAATACAATAGCAGCCAACTCTTGATCATGTGTCGGATAGTTCCTTTCATGTGACTTCAACTGTCTTGAAGCATAAGCTATCACTCGGCCATGCTGCATCAAAATGCACCCCAAATCTCTCAGTGAAGCATCACTGAATACCTGAAATCCTTCTGTACCAGAGGGAAGAGCCAAAACTGGAGCAGAAGTCAAACAATCCTTCAATCTCTGAAAACTAACCTCACACTCTGGTGTCCAGACAAAAGCTACTGACTTCTGAGTTAGTCTCGTGAGAGGTGCTGAAATCTGAGAAAATCCCTTCACAAACTTCCTATAATATTCAGCCATACCCAAGAAACTGTATATCTCAAACACCGTAGTAGGCCTCGGCCAATTAGTGATTGCCTGAACTTTTGGGGATCAACAGAGATACCATCACCACTCACTACATGTCCCAGAAAAGAAATACTCCTTAGCCAGGACTCGCATTTGGAGAATTTTGCATACAACTGGTGCTGCCTCAAAGTCTCCAATACACTTCTCAGATGTCTGGCGTAAGCTTCCTCAGAAGCAGAATATACCAAAATGTCATCCATGAAAACAATCACAAACTGATCCAGATAATCTTTGAATACTCTATTCATCAGATCCATAAAGATAGCTGGTGCATTAGTCACCCCAAATAGCATGACCAAAAACTCATAGTGTCTGTATCGAGTACTGAAAGCTATCTTCATCACATCAACTTCTCTCACCTTCACCTGATAGTAACCAGATCGCAGATCAATCTTTGAGAGTACAGAAGATCCAGCAAGCTGATCAAATAGATCATCAATCCGTGATAGTGGATACTTATTCTTGATAGTGACTTTGTTCAACTCCCTGTAGTCAATACACACACATTGTACCATCCTTTTTCTTTACAAATAGAACAGGTGCTCCCCAGGGAGAGACACTAGGATGAACAATTCCCCTTTCAACCAACTCCTGAAGTTGAACCTTCAACTCCTGAAGCTCCTTTGGTGTCATTCTATACGAAGCTTTAGATATCGGGGCTGTACCCGGAAATATGTCTATACAGAACTCTGTCTCTATCTGGAGGTAAACTGACTAACTCCTCAGGAAATACATCTGAAAAATCTTGTACTACTGGGATATCAGAAGGAGAATCCGCATCTATACTGCTATCCTGAACTAATGCCAGAAATACCTTACAACCCTTCTTCCACAATTTATTTTCTTCCAATGTAGATCAAACAGGATAAAATATCTCTAACTCATTGGAATATACAACTTTCACTACCCATAAATAATGTAACTCGCTTCTTCGAACAATCAATCTGAGCCCCATACTGACTCAACCAATTCATACCCAGAATAACATCATATGAGGAAATGGGTAGTAAAATCAAACTGGATTTCCATTTCTTATTAGAAATCTCAATATCACAGAAATAGAATCTACTGGCTATCATACTATCTCCAGCTGGTAAAATAACAAAAAGAGAAACAGGCAGTGCAATGGAAGCCAAGTGTAGTGAATCGAAGAAATGCTCAGAAATAAAGGAATGACTAGCTCCAGAATCAAATAAAATACGACATGGATGCTCAGAAATATAAACCGTACCTGTCACAACATCTGGAGCATCCCGGGCTTCCTGTTGAGTCAAACTGTATACACGTGGCTGAACTGGAGCTGGAGCTGCAGAACTACTAAGCTCTCTCTGACTACTGCCAGATGGTCTTCTTGCCACTAAACATGAACCACCAGCTCTACCAGCTGATCCCTGAGAAAAAGTACGAAGATGAACTGCCCTCGGTCTCCCTGCTGGTCTAACAAAGCTCTCTGATCCGGACTCAGAATGTCGGTCAAATCCTATCTGTGGACACTCTACTACCTGATGTCCTATTTAATCGCATCTGAAACACTGTCCAGTCATCCTGTAGCACTGACCAAAATGATGCCGACCACAACTCTGACACACAGGTGCCCCACTAACAGAACCAGAACTGGCTACGCTGCCACTACCAAAGACTGCTACAGATACCGACTGTCCACCTCTCCTAGAATCTCCAGGTGTAAATTTGCTCTTCTTCCCAGAAAAGCCACCACCAAAAATCTCACCACGAACCTCTTCCTACTAGCAGTCCACCGCTGTTGAGTGGCCATCAGGTTGTGCTCTATCAAACGAGCTCTCTCTACAAGCTCAGAGAAATCAGAAATGTGAAATGGCACAAGAGGCTGTCTCAAACTATCCCGAAGTCCTCTCAGGAATCTGTAGCACTTCTCTGTAGGAGTGATAACCAACTGTGAAGCATATCTAGCCAAAGCAGTGAACTCTGCCTCATATTGCCTAACTGTCCTGCTCCCTTGAACCAGCCTCAGAAAGGTCTCCTACATGTGCTGTCGTGCAGAAACTGGTACAAACCAGGCTCTAAACACATCAGAGAACTCCTCCCAAATAATCAGAGAGTTCAATCTCCCTTGAAATTTCTCCTCCTGCTGGCCCATCCACCAGTGCTCTGCTTCACCATCTAATAGAAAAACTGCTAACGGTACCTTCCTTTCAAGAGGACACTGCATACCATCAAATGTCTTTTTCAGCCTCCTCAACCAGTCCTCTGCCTCTCTGGGCTCAACAATACCCTCAAATCTCGAAGGCTTCAATCTCAGAAACATTTGTAGATGTCTGTCTACCTCTTCAGATCTGACAATAAGAATTATGCTATGTGCCTCACCCATCATCTGGGCTATCAAAGTAGCAAACTGTGAAACTGTATCTGAACCAACTGTTGGAGCAGAACTATATACAGGAGTTGTCTGACTAGCACTCTGTCCATTGGTCATATCTGGGTCTAGTGGATCCATAATCACACAGAATATGCAACTGAATACACATACACATAAAACAAAAATAATGAACACTCAGACAGACTTGAAATTACCCCACTAAACTTACAAATCAATTCCTATAGCTCTTTTTTACGATCTAATTCCAAAACTATTACTCTGATACCACAAAAGCTTGTCACAACCCAACCCGATCAGGATAGGTCTTATCGTGTTGAGCTGTAACAGGCAAACCCCAGGATCTAGTTTTGAAATTATTTCATATTTTCTGTCAATATTTATTGAAATAAATGACAAACTACAGACCTACTAAACTATCCAAATACTAAAAAACTCATCCATAAAGTTTCTTTCATTCATCAAAATAAATATCTACACTACAGTATATGGCTACAGGCAAGAGCTACATAACTAAAAATTTAACTAGCCATGACCGTACAAAAATCAAAAGTGCAAAATACCTATGACCTCAGATTTGATCCTGAACTGCTAGTCCACAACCTCTTTTCCCTTCACAGATCCTGAAAATCAGAAGTAAAACCACAGTAAGCTATAATAGCTCAACAAGCCACACAAACCAATCTAAATTTTTAAATATTCTTTTATCAAATATTTTGTTGAATATTTAAAAGCAATTAATTACAACTTAAATAAATCACTGAACTGGGAATCACAAAACTGGGAAATGTAATAAATGCATAGCAGTTATTCTATGATTCAAATAACAGTGCAGAATAAATGAATAAATTGAAATTCATATCACAGAGTAGTTCAGATCACATTTCCCGGACCCAGACAGAATCTCAAAGGATTCTGGCCCCTTATGACTCCCCTTTTTATTTGTGCTTATAACACCAGAGCATATCAGATATCCCTGTCTTAGACAGAATCTCAAAGGATTCGGCCCCTTATAACTCCTAGAAATTTCCTGATACAGACAGAATCTCAAAGGATTATGGCCCCTTATGGCTCCCAACAGATATCATTTACTCACATATGCACATATATAGTCATATTATAACAATTAAAGAGTAATTGAGCATGTATCAAAATTTCACAGTGTTGTATAACGGTAGACATCAGAAAGTTCAACTAGGCAAAAATGCAAATTTTCAAAAAATTACCAAATTAACAAAGATTGTATAAAACGATATTTTAAGACTTTTATTGTACTACAACACTATTTTTCAACATCCCGGTAATTTTCTATTCACTAAAAGCCCTCAAATTTCAAAAACCCGGTGAAAAATTTTCAGAAAATATTTAAAATGTGCATAATCGTATTCTCTACAATATACAAAAAGTTACGAGGTGAAAGTTTTACTAGTGCAAAGTTATTCCCATTTTTCACTAACGGATACAAAATTTTAATCGAAATATTTGTCAAAACTTACACATTTTTTAAAATTGAGATGGGCATTATGTGCCTTACCTCGAGACGAACAACTTTCCCAACTGCGTTGACGGACAAAAACGGCCTGAAGTCGCCCAAAATCTGAGTTTTCTCTTCTCTCACCTCTCGTTCTCCTCTCTCATTTCGCAAGCAGTTCTCTGTTTGGCTAAAACCGAGAATATGGCATTTAAAAAGGGGTCTTATTGCTTTTGGATATTTTCTAATTATTCTTTAATAATTATAATATTATTATTATAATTAATTTTTCAATAGAAAATTCTTAAAAATTCTTTTATGGATTTCAAAAATTTTTTAAAAATATTCATAAATTATTTAATTTTATTTAGAAAATTTTTGTGAAATTGATTTGCTAAACGGACGCTGACGGTCCCAAAACTCTCATTTGTACCGATAGGTGCCAATTTCTTAAGAAATTTCGACAGTGTCCAAAAATTATGAAAATTTTAGGGAAGCTAAAACACGATATTATAAATGTTCTGGCAAAGACGGTTTGTGATTTGGACTTGTCTAGGTCAACAAAAAAAATCTTAATGTTTTAAAGGGTTTTATATATGAGGCTCTTATAATGTCTAAAGATCTTTGAGAAACTTTGATTCAGGCTCCCAAAGATCCCGGAAGATACAAATCATACTTTGTCGAAGATGACCTGATACTCGGGACGGCAGATCATAATCGGCCTTTGTATATTACTGTAGAGAGGGACGGTATCATAATCAGCCGAATCCTGATTGATCCTGGATCTTCTATAAATCTCATAAGCTTAAAAGCATTGAAATCACTGTGCCTCGACGTGCAGCACCTCAGGCAAGATAAACTGATGGTACATGGCTTCAACGAGAGAGGACATAAGATTATGGGACCATTCATACCCCCTCTCGTATTCGAAGAACTTTATACATAGGCTAAATTCCATATGATTGATGTGGATACCTCATTCAAAGCACTCCTGGGTCGCCCCTAGTTGCATGAATACGGCATTATCCCGTCAACCTTATACCAGTGTACAGAGTACCTCAGAGACGGGGAGGGGTTCAGGGTTTCAATTGACATTCAGCCCTTTGCAGTCGACGAGGTCAAAGTCTATGAAGATGAAAATACTTCATCCCAAAGGGGCTAAAGCCATCGAGCTCTCTTGAGGCCAAAGCCTCAAATTCAAAGGCTGCAAAGCGGTCTAAACGAGAAGGTGTGAAGAAGCAAGTAGAGAGAAAAAAGGCAACGCCGACTCTTTCCAAAGCTGTTACTACCCCCAAACTAAGAAGTGATGTGCCTCACCTAGGGATTGACACTAAAGAAGATGATGTTATCCCTGCCAAATCCAAGAAGACTTGCCTGTCTATAGCCAAAAGAAAGAAGAAGGTGGAATATTCAGATTCTGATTACGACTACGAGTCTATCTACACGAGTAAAGTGTGATGCGTCTTCTCAAGGAGAATAGGTAGCTTATCAATTTTAGATAGAATATTCGTGGTCATACCTCTTCCTCCACGACACTTTAAAGAAATTCCTCCTTGCGAGGTGCATAACATCGAAGAGCTCAAAACACTTTATGTACCTCTTCTAAGCAAAAAAATGGACCAAGAAGTCTACTCTATAAGTCCGGAGAGCATGAAGAAGAGATTATGACTAGTTTTTTAAGCTCATTGATTCTGGAGAGATAATGCTTACAAGAATGCCTAGGTATTGTCCTAGAAACATTCAAAAAATGATACAGAAACAAGGAGCCCATGTCGGTACTACTAAACGACGAACTCGTCTCCATATGAGTATATGGTATCGAAGAAATCCTCACGCATTACGAATGAAGGATATTCTTGTAAGAAGGGGTCTCAGATTTATTGTGCAGAAATACCTCTGAAAGGAGATTTGTTGTACAATCACATGTGGGAAGATTGAATCCGACGTAACAGTAAGCAAGAAATCTATAAAGTTAATATGCCAGATGATCAGCCCGTGGAAGTTATGTGGATGATCTTGTTGTCAAAAGTTTGGACCAAAATGACCACCTGGATGACTTGAGGACTGTATTCGAGAGGATCAAAAAAATTCAATCTTAAGATGAATCCCTCAAATGCGCCTTCAGTGTTTCATCTAGGAAATTTTTTGGGTACGTTTTCCATTACCAAGGAATTGATATCGACCCCAACAAGATTAAGGCGATTATGGAGATGCCGCCTCTCAAGAATATTTGACAACTTTGCTCGTTGCAAGGGCAGCTAACTTTCATTTGGCGATTTATATCAAATTTGTTGGGTATGTACTAGCCATTTTCCAAACTGATGAAGAAGAATGCTTGCTTCGTATGGGACAGAGGAGTGCCAGAAAGCCTTTAACAGTATCAAGAGATACTTGTTAAACCCGCCTATTCTTGCAACGCTAATTCCGGTAAAGCCTCTTATCCTATATACAACAGTACTAGAATAGTCCCTTGGAGTACTACTGGCCCAGCGTAATGAAGAAGGAAAGGAGAATGTGCTCTACTATATCAGTTGAAGATTGGTTGGGGCAGAAATACGTTATTCTCCATTGAGAAGCATTGTCTGGCATTAATTTTTGCTGTCCAAAAACTCCGCCACTACATGTTATCTCATAAAATTATGTTGATATCTAAGATTGATTCGCTGAAGTTCTTGATGATAAAACCAGCATTGATAGGTCGTTTAACCAAATGGGCAGTGATACTTTTGCAGTTCGATATCACATTTGTTCCACAGAAGGCTGTGAAGGGGAAAATCTTTGCAGATTTTCTCTCTGCGCATCCCATTCTTGCAGATTCGCTGCTCAATGATGATCTGCCTGATGAGTAGATCATGAATGTCGAAGAAGAGGAGAAACCATGAGTTTGAGAGAGATACCTTGACAGAGCATTGTCGATTAAACCTGCTCAACCTCCAATTCTGACAAAGGCTCAGTCGGCATCAATCTCATTTTCATAATACCTGAGGGAGGCATAATGAGATATTCATTTGGTCTAACCGAATCCCGAACCAATAATGAGATTGAATACGACGCTCTAATAGCAGGTCTGGAGATTGCTATTTCAGTTGGAATTCAGAACCTCCAAGTTTTTGGCAATTCTCAGCTTGTTATAAATCAAGTGCTGGGCGTCTATAAAATTACCAAGATTGAGTAAGCCTACTATCACCGGCGGGTCTCGAGCTTTTGAAGCAGATTCCGACCATTAAATTAACTCGAGGTCCACGAGCACAGAATAGTAAGGCTGATTGTCTGGCCAAATTGACTAAGGAGATGGCAAGTATGAGCAACGAGCCAGTGTTGATTGGAGTCCACACTTGTCGGGTTTTAGAGCCATCCATTTTGTTATTCCCGCAGGAAGAGAAATTTTCGAGTCCGGGCCAGCAGGATGCAATTTCGGTTGATCCTCAATCTCCCCAACATATCATCATTGAAGACCTGCCAGGTGAATATCAAATAGTCAAAAGGAGATGTAATGCTAGCATCGTCTTAGAATTATGGTAGCATGGCTTAGATGTTGAAGAACAGGATGATTGGAGGCAGCCGTTCATCGACTACTTCAAAGAAAGCAAGCTACCAACAGAAAAATTGCTAGCCACGCAAATCAAGAAAAGAGCATTGCGATATGCGTTTGTCAAGAACAAGCTGTATCGAAGAGCTTTCGACTAAATGTGGCTAAGGTGTTTGGGGACCAAGGAAGCCGATATGATGGTAGTAGAAGTTTATAAAGGACTTTGCGGTGCATACCAATCAGGTCACAAAATGGCGATAAAGATCAAAAGAATGGGATATTATTGGCGAACACTAGTGAAGGATTGTATGAATCATGCTAAGAAGTGCCATGAGTGTCAGATTTACAGCGATGTTATACATCAGCCGTCAAATCAATTACACCCTATAGTAGCATTCTAGCCGTTTGAATGCTGAGATACAGACATAATCGGGCCAATAGATCCACCGTTGCCAACTGGACATCGCTTTATACTGGCAGCAACTAACTACTTCTCTAAGTGGGTAGAAGTGGCTCCATTCAAAGAAGTTACATCTGAGCAAAGTGCGATTAATTTCTTTGCTCATAATGTTGTTTATAGATTTAGTGTACAGTGCCACATAATCTCAGACAATGACATAGCATTCAAGAGTACCAAGATCTACAAGTTTGTCGATCGACAAAAAATCAATTAGTGATATTTGTCTATGTATAACCTAAGGGCGAATGGCCTAGCGGAGGCCTTCAACAAAATGTTGGTAAGATTGCTGAAGAAAATTCTCACCAAGAATAAGAGGGAGTGGCACACTAAGATGGTGAAAGACGCCAACTAAAGCCACTCCATATGCACTAGTGTTCAGAGTTGAAGCAATGCTGCTGCTGGAGATTGAGTTACCGTCACTTTGGGTAGCTGTCCAACATAATCTCACTCAGGAGCAAAATGCTCACCTGAGAATGGAAGAGCTCAACGCACTAGATGAAATTTGACTGTAGGCTCAGTAGAATCTAGAAATCTATCGAGCAAGGATGGCCAGATCCTTTGACCGAATGGTGCGTAACTGAGCGTTTTAAGAAGGGGAATTGGTCCTAGTGCTGAGAAGGCCAATCATTCCACACCGAAAAATCAGTGATAAATTCGTATCTAATTGGAAAGATTCTTTCGTCATCGAGAAGGTGTACCAAGGAGGAGCTTACCAACTTAACGATTTGCACGCTAAGAGGTTCATGTCGTCAATCAACGGTCGATACTTGAAGAAGTGCCACACATAAAATTTCTCAAGAAAATATTATGTTTAATATGCATGTCATACATATTTATTAACATATATATTTTATGTTCTTAAAATTCTCTTGTGTTACAAGAATGTATTTCAAATACCTAACAAAAATCTCCCATGCAAGACAAGGGACATTTTTTGTAATTTCATGATTAAAACTTGTCTAAAATCTCTCTGCAAGACAATAAACATTTTTAAATATTTATTTAGGTTGACATCGTACTACGTGTCGAGAATCCCAAATAAATATTTAAAATTATTAAATATGAATATCTCTTCAAATAAGGGAATATGATGACTTCTCTTTCAAATACACGCAGGTGATTCTCCAAATTATTCGAGGCATCGCCTTCTGAATGTACCGAAACTTCAAAATTCAGGAAAGAAGATTTTTGTGACTACACACTTCAGAAAATTGAGCTATAGTGGCACAAGTTCTTATACAATCTGAAGCTTAAGGTTCGAATGGGTATATCAGGTCGGATTCAACAAGCCTAAATATAGTTGAATCGCTGGTAGCTCTATCTACTCAATAAGTCATAATAAAAGCTATAGTAGAGGAACCCCCATTTCATCTATTCGTTAGTGGAGGCTGTAAGAAGCACGAAGGCATATCTGGCTTGACAAGTTCAAGTAGCCGTAGCCCACGAAATTCTCCTAATTGATCGGAGATTCAAAATTATAGTGGGAAGGAACGAGTCTCAATCAAAACAGCCACTGAATGTGAGCAAGCTCTGAGATCTCGAACACCAAAGGATGACTTTAAATCTATAAACTTCAACAAATCCAGCTTGGGAAGCGCCTTTCTCCACAGCTCAAGTCTAAAGCCTGAATGAGCGTATAAGATCGGACTCAACTAGCCAAGATGTGGCCTAGTCAGTGGCAGCTCTGTCTACTCAACAAGCCATAAGAAAGGCGTAGTAGAGGAACCTCCGTTTCAACTGTCAGATGACAAAGAGCTACCAAATCCTAGCCCGATCTGATTAGTTCAAGTAATCCAGATTGAAGACTTATCGACTGGCTAAGAGTCGAAGTATTACCTACGTTCAGACTACTGATTAAACCTGAAGCCTGTAAATTCTTCAAGAAGTTTGCCAAAACACAAAGAAAAGGATCGAAGAAATTATCCTAAAGTTCACACAAAGTCTAAGGCTGAATTAAGAGGATTTTCGTCATCAATAAGTTTGCTACGGACAAAGCTCTGGATCGATGACCCTTAGCCACCGACCTAATATAAATCTAAAGGGTTTAGGCCACTGGCATATACTCCCCGCCAAAATAAGAAGCAAAGGGCTGAAAGGATGCAAATCTCCTGACAAGTCAATAGGGACAAATTAGGTAATTCTTCACTAATGTCCGCTGCACAAGGCACAGGGCAGGAGGAACCAAAGCCTCACAACTCAAGTTAAAGCTGTGAAAAGAATACAACTGCTGACTCTAACAGGTGTCTAAAGACGTGAGCACAACAACTATAGAATTCACAAGAGCAGAAAGAAAAGAAGAGCTCGTGAATACCCAAAAGCGAACAATGCTTTATTTTATTAATTTAAAATTTTTAAACAAATTTGAATTACATCTTTTCACATGCTTACATCAGCCAAGAAAAAGGAAAAGGTACAACGTTCTTCACAAAGGATTGAAGTCTATTCCCTAAATTTATGCCTGAAGAGGAAGTGACAGCCACGCTCTGTTCCTTTCAAAGACTGGGTACTCTGCACTTTTGGGACCCGCACAAAGCAACAGAAGCAACAGTAGCAAGAAAAGAGAAAGACTATGCAAGTGTATGCAAAGCTATAAAAAGAAATATGTACGTGAATCGAGGTCTCCTGCAGTAGCTAATCAACCGATGTCCCATTCCTCTTGGGACCTACATAGAGCAACAGGAGAACGGGTAAAACAATCAAAAAGGAAGTGCACAAACTTTAAAAAAAAAGGTGTACCTGAACTGAGGTCTCTCGCAATGGCTAGCTAGATGATATCCTGCTCATCTGGAACCTGCACAAGCCATGAATCATTGGTGGTATGAATATAAAGTGAGAACTAAGAAAAAAGGAGAAGATGGTGTACTTGGCCTGAAGGCAACTGTAGTAAACATGAGGCAGTGAAGTCCTGCTAGTTGATGAACCTACAAAGCTCGGGCAAATTCTAAACGAAACATGCAATTATATAATACAAATATTATATTTACATATGATTGCAATAAAGATAAATATTGAACATATGCAAAAATGATGAAAACTAAAATAGCAGTGGTGGTAGAAGAGAACAAGAGGTGGCAATGCTATCTACTAGCGTCCATCTACAAAGTAATGCCCTAAGGATCCAAGTATGGTATAAAAGCTTTTAAGTTCTAGGATGGTAAAACTTTCAGAAGAAGAGTGTGGTTTTTAGGAGAAAATAATGGATGGAAGCCTTAAAATTCAATTTGCATGAATGATGAAGATGAATTATGATATATCTGGTCAATGCATGTTATAAACTGAAGTAGTTTAGTTATTTAGGTTATTTAATCATGTTTTCTTTATACTTTCTTTAAGATAATTCATTTAGCATTTTGCAACTGGAAATGTTTCGAATCTTAAAAATTGATTATTTCATCGAACATGGAATATTATAGTTGTCATTTTTAAAAGTCCTCATAATTGAAATAGATTTATTTGGAGAAACCACTATTTTCTTTTCAGCACCTTTGCTTGGGCAAGTGTCTACTGTGTTGCCTATTGACTTGGATTTTGAGCAGCCATATCACCTTGAAGTTGCACTTTTGACAACATTGTTGTAGATTTAGTGGTCGACAGTAGGAATGGTAAATTGCTAACATGTATGTTGACCTGTGGATTACTAAGGATGCTCTTGTTCAGGAAATTCGTATTATAAGAAACATGACTTGTATGAGAACAACTTACCCAGGATACTCTTGAATTCTATTTTTCAACTGCAAAATGTGTATTGCTTAAGGATTTGATCCAAATATGACTGATTTTATTAATGTTTTTTGTAAAGCCAATCGTGTGCCTCATTACTTGTATTCCAATCTACAGGTCCCTTCACCTCCTTTAGGGTACATGGCAAATTATTTGTCAGAGCTTACATTGGTCGAATATAGTTTTGTAAAGTTTCTTCCCTCTGTTATAGCTGCATCTGCTGTCTTCCTGGCCAGATGGACATTGGACCAGTCTGATCAGCCTTGGGTAGATGCATCCCGATCCACAACTGTTCTTTGATTATTTCATGAAAAAAAAAAAGGCTTAGCATATTTGACCAAAAATTTTGTGAGGATGGATCTCAAAGTAAATCCAACTTTGAGATAAGTGTAATGTAAATTTTAATTGGTTCATCATATATTACACTGATCTTAAGTTAGGACTAAGGCTTTGAGATCATTCCTAACTCAACATTTTTCTTCTTTTTTCTCCTTATGCATCCTACTTAATTGTTTTTCTTGCCGTTTGTTACAGAATTGCACTCTTGAGCATTACACCTCATACAAAGCTTTAGACCTTAAATCTGTAGTTCTCCAAATGCATTATTTGCAGCAGAATTCCTGTAACTCCCCCCTCAGCGCTGTCCGGGACAAGTACATTCAAGAGAAGGTATAGTACATTTCTCCCTACATTTAACTTGGTTTTCTCTCTTTTTTGGTAGTAAAAATACTGCTGAGGATTGTCTGAACAAAATTTGATCATAATGAATTTAGAACCTTTGAAATTTACTATATTACACTCATATTAAAGTAAATTCTAAAATTTAGGCTTCCTTTGAGACTGCTTTCTTATTGCTTTCTAAAACAGCTTTGTATTATAAAAATGTTAATTTTTTTACTAAAAAGCTGTTTTAAAAAACAGTAAAAAAATCATCCTAAATGAAGCCTTAGAGTCCATTATGATCAAAATTTTCTAATTTTTTTTAACATCCTACCTTACTCTTTTGTCTTGTCTAAGCAAGTTCACATTGTTGCATTGTATATATTTCTCAATTTATGCTGTTATGGTAAGTCTTCTTGGTTTTGGCAGTATGAACGGGTGGCTTGTAGAGTTTCTCCAAAACTTCCAGACTCGCTATTCTTCTGATACTTATTGGTTTGGTTTCTACCTCTGAACTGAGGCTTTTTAGAAAAATTATGGATGGAATACCTTCTCTTTATTTTCTTAAAGTTTAGTTAGTCTTTATTCATTTGATTAACGGAGGTTGAACTTGTTGCTGATCCCAATCAAAGGTTTCGTTTGGGACAGCTTTCGTAATGCTTCCTAAAACGGCTTTTTAGTATAAAATTTTTTAATTCAAAAAATTTTTGTACTAGAAAGCTGTTTTAGAAAACAACAAAAAAGCTGTCCCAAACAAAAGCCAAAGCCTCATCCAAAGCGAGAGGCTTTGTAGCACAGACTAATGGTTAGCTCTTACTGCCAGTTAAAGGCCAGCTTTAGCTATTTAAATTGTGGTTCTCTTCTCCACTTCTCATTGTATTTCATCCATGAGTGTGCTTAAGATTATTTAAAAATTAGATCAATTTTTGACTTCAATCAATGAGCTGACTAATGAGTCATCTAAGTTGGATCGAATTCTAATCGAAACAAGTCTAAATTGGACTGTTTTAGCTCAAGATATGATCAAAAAGTATATCTCCATTTGTATGAATGCACACATTTATATATATGGGTGTGTTTTAGAGTAAAAATGTGTTATAGATGGAAATTTAATTGAGATCATATTGTTTTTTAGCTCAATTCGAATTTGGCTCAAAGAGCCCAACTTAAAATAAGATTTAGGCTCCGTTTGACACAGCTTTCTTACTACTTTTTAAAATAACTTTTCATTACAAAATTTTTTTGAACTAGATATTTTTATGCTATAAATTTTTTTAGAAAGCAATAAGAAAGTTGTCTCAAATGAAATCTTAACTTGAATTGAGATAAGATGAAACGATTGAGCCAATCTTAAGTCAAATTATGAATATATTTAAGAGTTTTGAAATGTGATACTCATTGAAAAATTGCATGCATTCCATTGGTGGTGTTGGTGAACAAGTTGTATATTAATTAATATGCACTAAGGATTTGAGGTGGTCAGCGCTTGAGTTGGCAAGTTGGACCTATTGAAATTCTAGAAGTAATTTTGCAATGGATAACCCCTTGAAATTTGTTGAACAAGGAGGTTTTGTTTAGGGCTCATTTGGGATAACTTGTTTACTATTTTCTAAAATAATTTTTTAGTATAAAAATTTTGTGTTTAAAAATTTTTTGTACTGAAAAATTGCTTTAGAAAGTCGGGAAAAAAGCTGTCCCAAACGAATCCTTAATTGAGGTTTTATTTGGATAGCTTTTTAACAACTTTTACTAATTTATTCTTCTTAATTGTTAAAAATATATATTTTTTATTGAACTCACCATTCTTAAAATAATTGCTATATATTTTTATATAAAATTTTTATTATTCTATTGTAAAAGTGTTCATTTATTTAGCGTTCGGTGACTTTATGTAGTTTGCCTATCTTTATTAGCTTAGGTAATCTTTTTTATATTTTCTTGAAGTTACATAGTACTCATCTTAAAAATCTTTTCTAAACTCATCGAATATCTTCCTCCACTTCATATGTATTCTTCGAGATTGACTAATCAGTAACCAAAATCTTAAAGCTATTCCAAACACTTTCACTTATCTCTCACCTAAACTAGGGAATGTTAGGACTTTGTCTTCCTTCGTACGCCTCGACATCTCTTTAAATTCTACTAAATTTTATCATCAACTTTAGATCATAAGTTCACTTTGCAGCCTGATCGTACACCATTATTTTCAATCATTTATCTAAATAAAATTCATTTTTTAAAGTGATCTTTTAATTAAGCCCAAATTACCCTAAATTAACGAGTTAAGGTTGAGCTATCCCTGACTCGGCTAGTTAGCTTGCGAGTTGGGTCATTTAAAAAATATTAATATAAAATTCACTTAAAATATAATAGCATTTAAGTTTTAAAGTAAAAAAATTATTTAAAAATTTTAAAAATTACATCTTATTTTCTTAAATTAAGTGATTATTTATTATTATTATTATTTACTTTTCATTCTTTCTCTCATTTTACTATAATAATCGTTTGAATCATAATCATTTTCTCTCTTTTAAAATAAAGGCTCTTAAGTCGACTTGAACCCGTATAATAAAGCTCGAGCTCGAATTTGGTTAATTAATCAAGCTCAAGCCCAAATCATGGGTACGGAAATTGGGCCCCGTGTGACAATCCAGTCAGCTCAAATGAGCCTATCTGCCACGCTGGCATTACCGTTCTAATAATTTTCTATTCTATAAACCGTTAAATAAATAAAAAAATCAGCCAATCAAATTTTTTTAATTAATTTAATTTCGAAGACGACAGCGTGAAAGATCAGAGGAAAGCAAGGGCTGCTGGACACGAAGCCGCCTCCACCGAGCAAACATAATTAATTAATAAAATAAATGAAAATATTCGAATCAAAATTTATAAAAAAAAAATTTAAAATTTAAAATTTAATTTAACATATATGAAATATAAAGTTTATTAATTATTCAAACATTATGCTAATCTAAAATTATATTTAAGAGTTTTAAATTTTATACTAATTAAAATATTTTTATTCTAATTTTCTTCTAATTAATTAATTGATTTGTTGATATAAAAAAATTATTACAAAATTCATTTAAGATTCTATGCTTAAGGATAAATTATTTTTTAGCTCATTGCATATAATAAAATATTTTTTGTACAAATTAACTGTAATTTTTTATTTTACACTCATTTTACTGACCTTCAGTTTATTAAAAAGTTCTTTGTACTCACCGCCTCTTATAAGTGAAAAACAGTATTGTTGCAGGCTAGAATCTACGCGGCGATAAAGTTTGAATTTTACGTCTTAGCGTTGCACGAATATCCAGCTCACACACAAGATTTTTACGTGGAAAACCCTGAAAAAGAAAAACCACGGGGCTTGGCATAGTTGAAATGATTCAACTAGAACTTGAGTATATTACAGGAGGCTGACTCGCCTCCAAGGGCAATCAGATTACAAGTATCAACTGTATGTTTGAAGTCGGGGGCATGTGAAAGTCCGATGTCACACTAGCGGAACTTCAAGGTCACCCAGTGATCTGGCAGAATTCTAGGCCCTAAGTGGTGGTCTGTTATTACTCCGGACCTTAGGCGGGGGGTCTGGCGAAGTTAAGGACGTCAGGTGGTGGTCCGGCGAAGCTCAGAGCCTCAAGCGGTGGTCCGGCGGAGCTGAGGACGTCATGTGGTGGTATGGCGGAGCTCAGGGCTTCAGGCGGTGGTTCGGCGGAGCTGAAGACATCAGGTGGTGGTCCGGCGGAGTTCAGGGCGTCGGGCGGTGGTCCAGCGGAGCTGAGGACGTCAGGTGATGGTCCGGCGGAGCTCAGGGCGCTCGGCGGTGGTCTGGCGGAGCTGAGGACATCAGGTGGTGGTCCGGTGGAGCTCAGGGCGTCAGGCTGTGGTCTGACGAAACTCAGGGCGTCAGGTAGTGGTTCGACGGAACTCCGGCGGTGGTTGAGGAGAAGCAAGGAGGCAAGAGTGATCTCCGATCTCTCTCTTTTCTCCTTACGATTAGGCGCCCTTTTCAAAGAGGAGAGGGAGCTCTATTTATAGATTTTTGAGAGTGGCATGGCCCGTAAATAGGAGGAAGATCAAGGGTGATTAGCGAGTGGTTTGAATGGACGGTCGATGTTGAATCCCTTGATCGTAGACTGTTTGCTAGACATTTGAAGGTCTTAGAGATATCGGATTTTGGCGATCTTGGGCTCGTTGGATTCATCTCATTGAGACGCTCGATTCAACTATAAGCACGTCATATTTGGAGACCGTTTGGTAATCCAAATTATGGTTTGAACCTTTCAACAGTGATTCAGACCCTTGATTTGGACCCATTTGGGCTCGGATTGGGTTGAATTTGGTGTCGTTGGGTTCGTATTTCCGAGACGTTCAGTTCGAGTATAAGTTTGCTGAAATCGGAGTTCAGATGGTCCCAATTTTAATTTTGGAAGTTTCCAACTTGATTTTGCCTCGAGATTCGTGCTTGATCAAGATAATTTTTTGATGATGTACCAAGTATATTTAGAATTAATTAATCACTTCTGAAACCATAATCAAACCACTAATAAAGTTCATTTAATACTTAAGCCTTATTCAGATTCGTTAATCATCACATAACAAAGCTGTTCTTCACTCCTAATTACTACCGCTGCTTCAGAACTTCACAGTTTCTTCTACTGATCTTAATTACTTAATTACTAACCGCATTTTCTTAATAAAATTCCTTTAATACTTAAGCCTGATACAATCCAGCTGCAGATTAGTCAACGCGCTTGTAGATTTATAACAATCATTATCGCTAATCTTAATTGCTAGGTACTGAAGTTCAAGATCTTAATTACTAACTGCAGTTTAAATGTTCAGCAAACAGATAGATAGATAGCAGATTTGGCTCAATTACTCTTCTCCTCCTCCCCGGAATCAAGCAGATCCTCCAAAACCTTATCGTCCAAACACTCGAGCTCGATCACTTCCTTCTTCGTCTCATTTCTGGACGAGGAGGCGGAGGCGTGGGCCGCATACAAATGCCGTTCGTCGGGGAAGTTCAGCACGGCGAGCGACCCGCGCATGGAGTAAGCAGCTCGGTCGTAAGCACGGGCAGCTTCTTCAGCAGTACTGAACGTTCCGAGCCAGACTCGAGCGCCTTGGCGAGAGGAGTCGCGTATTTCGGCCGCGAATTTCCCCCACGGACGCCGGCGGACGCCGCGGTAGCGGGTTTCTTTGCCGGCGCTTTCGTCTCTCTCCATTGGTTTTGAGCTGCGGAAGGCGGCAACGGCTCCCTCGGTTTAAATTCGGTGAACCGGATGGAGTAAGATTCTGCACACGTGCGAAGGAAGGTAGTTGTTGTACGTGGAAGGAAGAGATCGGCTTTGGTTTAAATAGGGAAGGAGAAAAGGATTTTGGTTCGGTGTATGTGGATGGGTCAAACCGGTGGCTTAGGCGCCAAGGGATGTGCCTTTCTTCATTTTTTTTTTATTTAATTTGAAAAAAATAGGAGTATAATATTCAAATTTTGATTAAAATTAGGGTTTGTTCGAGATAATTTTCTAGACAATTTATAATTCAGACAGCAATCTATAATAAAAAGCTGTTTTTTATGATCATAATAGTTAAATTGTTTTTCTTACAGCAACTTCACGATCAAATGCTATGGCTGTCTCAAACAAATTATTAATTTTTAAATAATTTTATTTTTTTAGGTTAATTTAATATTTATATTTGTTTATTTTAACATAAATTTAATGATTTTAAAATTTATTTTGAGTGAATTTGATAAAGATATTTTTTAAAAAATGAAAATTTTAAATAAAGTGTGGTGAATTAGACAACGTGCTTTTTTAGCTACTTCATGTATTGATGAATTAAGGGGAGTATGATGTGGCGGGCTACCTCATTCCTGAGTTGTAGCGGGTCAATTTTATGGTGTAGCGACATAATTTAGGAATATTTATTAGTGTAAAAATGTTGAAGATGACCTTATGCTTAGCTTCTAGATTTGTGTGGAACATTCCTCTTTGAAAGATTTGGAAAGTTGATGATTTCATGAAGTTTTTTATCTATAAAGAAATTTAGATATATATATATATATATATATACGTAATTATTTTATATTTATCGTTGATTATAAATGAAGCTCTTCCTCGAGGAAAGCGTTAGGTCAATGTAGTAAATATATATCGTATAAAAAAATTGCATGACTGGGGTTGGAAGAATCTAATGATATGAGCTGTTTTCAAGAGAACGTTGATCTATTTGTTTGGTCAGTAAGACCGTAATATCACAACCCAATTGGATAAGACCTACAAAAAAAGGCAATAAAGATCGTAGTAGGCGGGAGATAGTTGTCATAAGGACTGTAGTCAGCTGGCGATGGACCGACTACGGTTAAAGTGACCATTATCATGAAACGGTGGTTGGGGAGACCATAATCAGCGGGTGGCTATAGTTGAAGGGACTGTAGTTGACGAGCAACTGTGTAATATCCATCGTCTAAAATCTTAGTAATTATCTGCTCCTAATTATAAGTTTAACTGATTTAGTAGTTGTAAATATGAGTTAGTTGAATGAAGTATAGAGGAATAGAAAATTGTGGGTTGAGAATGTGGAAAAGCTGAAGTTGATTTTTTTTCTCTGCAAGTGCTATGGTGTTGAGTTTGGCGCTTCAGCTATGTAATCTTCGGAAAGTGAGGAAAAAATGGGTTTTGAGGAAAGTGTAGTGGCTTGGTGGTGTTAAAACGGTGTTGGGAATCTAGTTTAGGAAGTTTGGGAGAGTTTGAGAGTTTTGCTGGTGACGCTGCAGCGTCGAAAGTGGCAGCGCTGTGTCGTTAGGCTGAATTAGTACTTTTTAAAAAAATAAATATCTAAAGTCACTAACCTAAGCCCAAACACCCTTCAACCCAGCCAACTTACCAGGGAAGGAAGGAGAGGAGAATGGAGGAAAGAGAAGGAAAAGAGGGGATTTGGAGTCTTAAATTTGATTTTGTCTATTAGAAAAATTGTCGGGTTCGAGGATGGCAATTCATAGCCTATTTCTGATTAAAATTTCAAAGTATATAGTGAAAGATATTCTTTTAAAAGTGTTTATCTTAACTTTAAAAGGTTTTACTGCATAATTTTTTATATATTATTTTATTATTTGTTCTTTACAATTTGATTATAAGAATGTAAAATTTCAACGGTTGATTTGTTTTGTATGAATTTTTATTAATTCTGAAAAATGGAAGCATATCTGAAATGCAATATAGTTTATAAAGTATGCTAATTTAGCATTTTACACAGTCTAAGTCAATTTCGTAAATTTCTTAGTAATTTTCAACTGAAATGTGAGGGTTTTTTATACAAGTTAGTAGATGATACTATTACTTTAAAAATCTTTAATTGCGCATTGCATTGCATTATCATGTATTTCATAATATCCTAGAATTTCTGAATTAGCAAGAAAGAAATTATGAAATTATCTATTTGGGCCCAAGGTGGAAATATTTTGTATTAAATTATTCTGTTCCGGCTCTGAATTGGTTATACGTTAGAAGTACTATTCTATTATGATTCTGCTCTGCACCTGTTTTGAAAAGGTTGGAGGTGAAAGATTAAATGTTATAAGAGGTATAAATACAAATATATTTTGCATTCATATGTGCATCTGTATACTTAGAAATTAAAACCTAAACAATACTTTTATAATTTTACTTCAATCATGTTTTGCTATGAGTTAAATTCTGCTATTGAAAATTGGTGTTGGCCTACTGAGTTTATACTCATTTCGTTGTTTATTACATTCTAGGAAAAGGTAAAAGTTCTTGAGATTCGTATTTGATCAAGTCATATATATATATATATATATACACATTAATTTTTAATGAATAAGTAAAATTTGTATTTTCTAACATATAAATTATTCCAAATGACTTTAGAAAAATTTCAGGGGTCAGTAAAACAAAAACTAGAGCTTCGTATTATTATTATTTTATTCTTATATTTATTGAAAAGGCCATTTCTGGACATCTATAGCATTTAATCTGCCCTTCAAAGGCTACCAATGATTATCCTTTTATTTGAGTCAATGCAAATTTACAGAAGAAACCTTTTCAATAAATCAAGGAACTTTTTTAATAACAGCAAGGATTTTATTGCATGCTTAAATTCAAAAATGAGATCAGTCTTATATTTCGTTCGGGATAACTTTCTTACTATTTTTTAAGATAATTTTTTAGTATAATTTTGTTTGAACTGAAAATTTTTGTATTAAAAAATTATTTTATGAAGTAATAAGAAAGCTGTGCCACAGCCTTGAAATTGGAAATTATTAAATAGGTGTAGAAAGTTATTATTTTTTAAAATAAACAAAATTATATGTTAGGCAAATAAAACTACCTCAAATAAATACTAAAATAATTATGTTGACTCAAATAAATTATTTGATGCATATGTAATCATGTTTCAAATTTTAACAATGTCCAATTGGGGGTGCAATGGAAGGCTTCGTTTGGAATGGCTTTTTTACTGGTTTTTGAAGCAACTTTCTAATACAAAATTTTTTAATTTAAGAAAATTTTGTACTAAAAGCTGCTTTAGAAAGCAATAAAAAGTTGTTTCAAACGAAGCCTAAGTGAACCAATTCGGCTTGCAAATTGCCTTGAACTCAGCTTGTTAATGAGCTCATGAGTCGAGCTTATCAAATCATGACCTTGAGCTCAAATTATGGCCCGTGTATTTTTTTGAGCTTGATGATGCTTGGCTAGGTAGCTCACAATCTGACTCAATTAAAAAGGTAAATACTAGAAATTGTGAAATCCCATTTCACCTCCTCCTTTTGTAATCCTAAAAGTAGATGTAATCCTTTAAAGTAGTTCTCTTTTATTTATAAGAACTCTTTTTACATGATCAAGTTTTCTAAATCTTACAAGAACTCGCATCATAATTATATAAAAGAAATCGAAACGAAAATATAAATTTACATAATTCTTAAAACCACAAGATCTTGAACAAGATGATTTTCATAAGATTTAATCAGAAGAAAAACATACCTTGATTCATGTTGAATTCGATAAATTCTAAACTATGGTTTCTCTCCCTTTTTCTCTTTCACTTTCTTCTTTCATGAGTTAATTCTCTATGAAGCAAAACTAACTCTCATAATGAGAGAGAGAGAGAGGACCGGTAGTTATTTCTTACGGAGTAGTTATAATAATCGTTCATGGGAGTTATTTGATCAAACGGTCCATAAACGATTGATCAAATTCTCTTTTTGACCAATAGGATTTCAACATAAATAATTAAATCATTAATTAATTAAGTATGTGGGCCACTTAATAGTTTATATAATTAAATATATATACTTAAAAATAATTATTATGACGTCTCGCATAATTATTATATTTAATTATTCTAACACCTTTAAGTTAAATCTTGAAACTCACAAAATCTTCTTCTTCCAAAGTCATTGGCCATGTCAATGTCTTATCATTGTGAGCTCGTATTGCATCTTTCTTGCCATCTCACTATCAATACCTTTTAGCCTAGGGTCCGGAGAAGACGATCGGCGGGGCTGCAGGACGGCGGAAGGAGGTCGGCGGTGCCACAGGACGGCGGAAGGCGGTTGGCGGGGCCACATGAAGGCACGCAGCGCGCGCCTGTCGAGTCGCAAGTGCGGGCGGAATGGTCTAAATGGGACTTGATAGACTTGATTTCGGGTCATTGTCAGGTTGATTTCGGGTTGTCGGGTCAACCCAAACCCAACCCATTTTTTGAAACTGGTCAAAAATTCGAACACGAACCCCTGCTAATCGGGTCAACCCGAACCCGAATTTTTCTGGGTCGGGCCCGGGTCGTGTTTCGAGTCGTGTCAAAAATTGACACCCCTATTCTATAGTAACCTTCCGCTCCAACTTCCTTAACATCTTAATATCCAGTCGCCAATGTCTTCTCTAGCAAGCTCCCTCTATGACTTCATTAGTTGATTCCTTTTCTAGCGAACTCCTATCCCAACTTCATGGCTTCTTAGTTGTCGAGTGTTTTGAAAATTTGTGAACGAATTCAAGTTCATGAGTTGAGTTTGAGCCTTCACTTTGTCCATCAAGTTGAGCTCAACTCAAGCTCGAGCTGAAATTCTAACCAATTGTGAGATTAATGCTTGAGTTTTTTATACCTAAAGCCTAACTCAGCTCGTTTATAGCCCTAGTTCAAATATTCATACTAGGTCTAAATCAGATCAAATAATCTCAAAATATATAAATAATATGTACATATTTTTAATATGACATATAATATATATATGTATGTAAAAAAGAATAATTATCTCTCCTACTATCTATTATACACATTGAATATATTTTATGACATCACTACTTATATCATCATGTCTGACCTAAGACTTTGAATTCAAGTCTTCAGTCTATTCAAAATCTTAGGCTCTCTTTTATTATTATTGTTATTTGTAATTGTAATAATTTTATTATATTGGATTGTAACATGATTTTTTAAATATAAATTTATTTATAGGGATCATTAGGATTGAATTAATGTCATTAATGATCTATTTTAATGACATCTTAATTA
Organism: Dendrobium chrysotoxum; assembly: GCA_019925795.1. Taxonomy (NCBI): domain Eukaryota; kingdom Viridiplantae; phylum Streptophyta; class Magnoliopsida; order Asparagales; family Orchidaceae; genus Dendrobium; species Dendrobium chrysotoxum. The sequence continues at coordinate 87,233,402 of CM034315.1, read as the reverse complement.
CTTGATTAAAAAATTAAAAGCCTTCCTCCTCAAGCTTGCTATATTTTAGTTCAAGTGATGCTACTAATTAATTTGACTTTTGTTAAAATGGTTAGTGGACCTCTTAAAATATTACCGTTAACAATATTTCATTAGTTTCCACCACTAAACGCGTAGACAAAACCAAGTTGCTTTTTTTTACTTTCATATAACTATTGTAATCGTTAGAAAAGGTTCAATCAACTTATATACTCATAAATTTACTCATATAATTGTTTGACTATCATACTTTTATCACTTAGGTTTTGTTTGAGACTACTTTTATACTGCTTTCTAACGCAGCTTTTTAGTACAAAATTTTATAGTTGAAGAAATATTTGTACTAAAAAGCTGCTTTAGAAAGCAATAAAAAAGCTGTCTCAAATAAAGGCTTTATTTGGGACGGCTTTTTTATTATTTTTTAAAAAGAAGTTTTAGTATAAAATTTTTAATTTTTTAACTAAAACTTCGTTTTAAAAAGCAAAAAAAAAGAAAAAGCCGTCCCAAACGAAGCCGAAGTCTTAGCTAAAACCATCCCAACTTCGAAATATTTTATTCGAGCTTCTCATACTTATTGTACACTTGTCATCTCTAAATTAAGCAATGAGCATATACCTTTATAATCAACACTAATATTGTTGAATCATTTCAGCTGGGCAAGACTCCATATTTTTCACCTTAATTTCTGATTTTTCGCATAAAAATTCTGGTGTCAGTCATGTTCTTTTCATTTTTCTATTTTTACGATGAATCTTCATACAAAATTAGGACACAAAATTATCCGATCCCTTATCACAAATTTTCTAGCTCATAACAATATTTATATTAAATTTGATCAAATTCTGATTAAAATATTTTCGCATAATCTTTTTTTTATTATTAAAATTATTATAAAAATCCATTCATCAGTCTCATAAATTTAGTTATTTATTAATTTTAAGCTTATATCTTCTATTTTCTTAGGAAAAAATTTTGATATGAAATATTATGAATAATTACTTTATCTTATGTATCAAAATTATCCTATAATTTTTATTCATAAAAATATAATTATATTTGATTAATTTTCTTGTATTTTTGGACTGCTTCTCTCTTCTATTCTTATTAAACAGCTTAGATGTGACAAACGCACAAACGTGCCCAAAAAAAGTGGGTGCCTTCGCAGATAAAAGAATGAGTATTTTTGACAAAATTAACGTCCATTTCTGGAAAGAAGAAGCGAAGCCAAATCATAGTTCGTTTGTGCAGCAGAAGTGTCGTTTGGGATTGCGTTTTACTGCTTTGCTTCTCAAGTTGTAATCATAGTTTTTATTGTACTATTATTTTTTCATTGCTTATAAAAAATTTCATACAAAAAGTTATTTTCTCGAACAGCTCTAAAAAGTTAATTTCATACAAAAAGTTATTTTCTCGAACAGCTCTAAATCGGGTAGAAATCCTGTGTCAGGTAGCACTCCAGTGACGAGCAGAAATTCGGGAACGAGTGGAGGTCCGACGTCGAGTAGAAATCCGGCGTCAAGAATAAGTCCGACTAATGTCCGGTGGCGAGTAGAAGTCTGGCGTCGGGTAGAAATCCGGCAATGAGCGGAGGTCTGACGTCGGGTAGAAGTTCGATGAATGTCCGGCAACGGGCAAAAGTTCGACGTCGAATAGAATTCTGATGTCGTGTGGAAGTCGGGAAGAAATCAGGCGTTACTTGGAGGCCGGGCGAAATTCTGGAGTTCGTCGGTGGTCAGACAGGAGTTCAACGTTACTTGGTGGCCGGGCGGAAGTCCGGCGGTGTTCGAGGAGGAGTCTGGTGGCAAGAGAGTTCTTCCTTGGCTCCTTCTTCCTCCTCTTGCTTCTCCCCTCTCATGAGAAATGAGGGGTCTATTTATAATTTTTTAAGAGTGGCATGGCCGGTAAATAGGAGGAGGATTCACAAGCAAATGTGGAGTGGTTTGGATGGACGGCCGATGTTGAATCCCTTGATCGTGGACTGTTTATCAGGCATCTGAAGGTCTTAATGATATCGGAATTTGAGGATCTTGGGCTCGTTGGATTCGTCTCATCGATCCGCTCGATTCGACTATAAGCATGTCATGTTTGGAAACTATTTGGTAACCCGGATTATGGATTAAACCTTCCAAATGTGCTTCAGGTCTTTGATTTAGACACATTTGGGCTCGGATTGAGTTGAATTTGGTGTCGTTGTGTTCGTATTTCCGAGACGTTCAGTTCGACTATAAGTTTTCTGAAATCAGAGTTTACATGATCTCTGAATTAATTTTTGAAGTTTCCAACATGATTTTTGCCTCGAGATTTGTGCCTGAACAAGATAATTTTCCAATGATATATCAAGCCTATATGAAATAAACTTGAGATTAGTAAAATAAGTAATTAATCTATTAAAGTTTATATTTACATGAGTTAGAGAATAAGTATAAGTTTGATTACCTCCAAATAATTTAAGGGACTTCAAATATTTACTATAAGACATGCATTTAGATAGTGCAATATCAAAGACCTATATATGCCATGGTTGTAAATTTAATGGAATATTTAGTATACTAGGAAGCGCATGGAAAGTCAGTCTGAGGAACGGGCTTGTTGCAAAAATTTAAGCTTGAGTGTCTTATGGGTGCCGACTGTAGTTGTAGTCATGGTGTGAAGTTTTGTTATGAGAGATGATTGTGACATAGGTCTCCCTAGAGATCCTATGACATAGATATTGATACAATGACAGTAGAGATGCAAAAAAAGGATTGTGATAGATCTTGAAGTAAGTGGCTATGTCACGGGTGTTGTGGGTATTATATGGATAAACTATTCTCTTATATAAGAGTATTTTTTTAGTAATTTATCTATAAATTGAGTGATTTTTGAGGTCACAATAGCTCCAAGAAGTGCTTTTTAATATGATTTGCATAAAAATATGCTTATGTTGAATACTATTGGAGAAATTCGATCCTTTACTCTTATATACATCATTCCAGGTGGTTGCTTGATGCCCCCTTGAAGTTGGCAACAATGAGGCTACTATTGTAATAGCACAACTTCTCAACAATCTAGAGATTGTCTATTTTAGCCTAATGGCCTTCGATTTTTCCGCTTGGTGTTACTTCCCAAGAGATAACATATCCTAGGACTATTCTTGTATGAGCACGCTTAACTTTGAAGTTTCTAATGAAACTTCAACATTTACACGAAAATTCGCCTAACTTTGGAGTTCTTAATAAAACTCCAACCATTACACCAAGAGGTGCTTCGATATTTTAAGAGTTTAGCTTTATTTTCTTAAGGAGTTTCACAACTACTACCAAAATGCATATATTCATAATGTAATAACTCAAAAGGTTTAAATGAATTTGTTTGAAAAACATAAAAATTTGATCCAACAGGCAGCACTCTAGTGTTTGACTGGCAAGCACAATGGCACCGGGAAAGCACTGTCGCGGCATCGTAAAAGAGCTGTCGCAGCATCGGGAAAGCGCTACCACGGCGTCAGGAAATCATCGCCGAGCTCTCTGTTTTACAGTAACTCTAGAGGCGGCATGCAGCACAGTAGCGCTGGATCTTGCGCCTCGCGACACTATGCACTAAAAATATTTTTTAAAATTTTTTATTTAAATATTCCTGCCACCCACCACCCCTCCCCTCACATTTGGCTTGCGGGGAAGGAAAGTAAGAAAGAGAAGAGAATAGAAGAGAAGAAGGGAGAGGAAGTACTTCGGGGTGTTTTCATCCGTCGCTTGAGGCTGGACCGACAGACAGAGAGTGATGACTCTTTATAGATTATTGAAAGCCACTTGTAATGATGATGATATAATGAATAATTGATAAGATATGGATGACATATGAAAGAATGAAATATCACATTAAAGTTGGATGTCCTGTCTTGCTAGCATACATGATTGTATTTATATGATAACATATTAATTGATTGATAGATATAACTGAAGTTTGACCAATAAAATCTATATTGATATTGATACATGACATAATATATGACAGAGATATTAATAGATATTGATAGATATACTAATACACCATTTTGATAGACCATACTGACATAGTGACATGATATAATGATTAATAAAAGTATGAGATAGAACCATCAGCACAAATATAATTGATAGACAACTTAGGCTTGTTTTATAGTGCAACACTTGTCATTGATTAATAGTCTTTTTACCAATTTTCTCATAAATTGATAGACTCCTTTCGCTTATTGAATAATCTGGTTTTATTAATCATATTAATTTTATTATTAATTTTATATATTACTTATTGTTCACACTGATAGCTTATTGATTAATTTGGTCAAAAGTATAACACGTATATTAATTTATTTGCCTAACATTAAATGCAGTGGTAAGTTTTGTTACTTAATAAGCTATGTGCTCATTATGTAATTTTCACATGATTTCTGTTAAGGGTAAAGAGCTTGCAGAGTAAGGCCAATCAGCTAGTGATAGTTTAGGTTTTATTTCTCACTGTTTGGTTTTATACGTTATTTTGTAGCATGTTGTTGGCTATTGTATATATTTTTGGTAACTTGTTAAATATGTAATGAACAATAATGTAATTATGTTTTCCGCTTATATTGAATTTTGTGAGCTCTAGTTGATTTATAAAAGATCAAAAGACATGTACTTCTTCTAATTTAAATTCTCGAGCATCACAGTTAGGGCCTTGTATCATATTTAGGAAGTATTGATCCATGTTGAGAGTATTCTTAACTTACATGAGGAGGTATAAATAGCGAAGATAATTTATTCTTAGAAAAAAAAAGAAGATCCCTAAATTTTAAATAAACTCTAGCCATTAGTGAAGAGATCAAAATTTATAAGAGACCAAAAAAGGCGGCCCTAAAGTACATCACTACTCTTCATATAATTCTAAAAAAGCATCCCTACTGAAATCTAGTGATCTTGATAACCTTAGTGCTTTTCAATCACTCATACACAAAGTACCTATTACTTTTCATGATTAAACTCAACAAAGGCAAGAGAGCCAAAACAATTAACACTAACACAAAGCTAAAAATGAAGTATAAAATTATAGGATGAGTGAAAACACAAATTCTTGAGATTGGAGGACAAATTCAACTCTTCTAATGCTATTTTCATCTTCTTCAACTTTTAATTTAATAGTTTGCTCTATCTTAAGATAAATCATTTGAGCAATAAAAACTAAAGCATATTTGTATTAGTAGAGTTAATATACCAAACATTTCTTTTTGCTAATCAATCAAAATTGGAGGCAACAAATATTTAAAGCTTCCATAAGACAATCTTATCCCTTCTTTAAATGTTCAAATACTTTCAAATCAATCAAAAAAATTTATGTTAGGAAGTTATTTTTTACAACTTTCGACAAAGATAATATTCCTATACAGGAGTGGAACCAGCCTTAATTTTCAGGGACGGTAAACTTATAAGTAAAAGTATAGAGATTTCACAGATGTGCCGGGGGTCCAAGGGGGTAGCGCCCCTGCGGGGGTTTTCGAGGGCAGTGCCCCCGAAACAAATTTTATTTGTAAGGATATTTTTTAATTCTCTTTACTATTTCTCTTTGTATTTGGTTCATTGTTCCCTAATAATAACACCTCTATGCAATGTGTTTAATTATGCTTGGGGCAATTGCCTAAAGATCATAATATTTTAAAACTTTTAGGGGGGACAATTGTCTAAAAATCCTTGTAATAAAGACTAAAAAATAGATGACGGGGCATAAATTAACTAAAAAATCCTATAATAATTTTTTTTTTAATTTTTTGAGGGGGGCCAATACCCCCCTCGGCATTAGGTAGATCTGACATTGTTCCTATAACAATTTTATAACTATCTTTACAAAAAATTGCAGATTCTCAAACAGACTCTTAGGCTTTGTTTGGGACAGCTTTTTTGTTGCTTTCTAAAACATCTTTCTAGCACAAAAATTTTTTGAATTAGAAAATTTTATATTAGAAAGTCATTTTAGGAAATAGTACGAAAGCTGTCCCAAACGAAGCCTGGGATGACTTCTTATTGCTTTGTAAAGCTGCTTTTAGTACAAAAATCTCTTTAAAATAGAAAAAAAAAATAGTGTTATAAAGCTATCACAAATGAAACCTTAATATAGTTAAATGTTATCTAATGTGATATCTTTTTCTTTGTATTTCACTATAACAAATCTCTTTATGAGCCTCTTGGCTCTTTGACAATAATGTTGTCTTACATCATAATTATTTTATATAATGATCTATTCTTATGAATTATATATATATATATATATATATATAGTAATAATTAACATTATTTCACTTATATTTTCTTGTAATGTAAGGCATACATCGAATTATCTAATAAAAAAATTATTTTTATTTGTCAAAATATAAACTATAAAGTGCACAATAGGTAGCAAGCTTTTATGTGATGACCACAAGCTTCTAGAATCCTGAACGCAACCTTCTTTAGGTTAGAAGACGCAGCTCCTCCGAGTAAAGCCGGGAAATCTTCCATGGCGTCTGTTAGAGTACTTCAGAGGCGTTTTGCCTCTATCTTCACCCACAATCGGAGGCTTTATCTAAATAGCCGAGGTTTGTATGCCCTAAATCTGCCTTTAACATAGAACATCGTTCTCTTCTATACCTTCGGCTTCGGTCCTACCTGAATTTTCCAGTCTTTCTTGTACGACTAGTTGTTTAATGATCCACGCCATGGCGAAGTTCTTGTGATATTCTTTTTCCTATAATTTCTTTTGATGTTATCTTTTGGTGCATCATTATTTGAATCGGTGTGATCGATTTCACTGTTAGAGGCCAGGTCTGAACCTTCCATTCATGCTATTTGAGAATGAAGAGTGAATTGGTCTTAAAACAAAAGTATTGTTAATCCACGGAGCAAATTTGCCCTCATTTCAGGTGAAGAAGATGCATGAAATAAATTCCTTAGCTTAAATACGGCCAAATAGCATTTTGGGAACTTTATATCGAACTGTTTTGATAACTTCCGTTTCATCCATGGTATTGTGTAAATCCAGGATTTGTTTAATCCCACATTCACAAGATTTAACACATGTAAAGATTTATCCTTCTCGCAAATCTTAAATTGTGGAACAATAGCCGAACATTTTATCAGTAGTTAGCAATCTTTAATAGTTGTCATGCCAAATAATTTTTCAACAAGCTCTATTCAACGATTGATACTGATCATAGATAGTGATGGTGCTGCCCGACCATTGTTGCTCGACTACAATCATCCCCCCACTATTGCTTGACTATAGTCACCCAATTATTATCATTTGGCCACCATTACCTCACCATCCCCCAACTATCATCGCCCAACTACTATTACCCAATTATCATACCCGACCAATTTCAGCCACTCTTAACACCAACATTGACACGCACCATTGCCAACAAGACCGATGCATGTTGTCGACACCAATGCCGATACTTGCAATCTCTAGCAATGTCGATGCACACCAATAGCACTAGCGTCTGTTGTGGTCAAATAAAATTATCTCATTTTGAATGATGTTCTTGCTTAAGATCATGTTACCAATCAAACAACAAGCATTTTATGTCAACATTGACAAGCCCATGTTAGGATTGATGCAATGGCTGATTATCTTCGACAAAATCTTTTTAAACGTCCTTTATCAGCATCAACATACATTAGATTAATGACATCATGCTCCACATGAGGCACCCCATGCTTGCTTCCCATTTGTGTTACTATTTAGGAAACATCTTGATAATGGAAGATCTATGCTTACTCATTAAAACATTCATTAAAAAAATAAAACAAGTTGCTTCATTAGTAACATTAGCCCTACATTAAATATTTGAGGTTGGCTTTATGAATCATTATGTCATTAATTTTTGTTAGATGTTTCTTGAAGATTACCTACTCGATGCAAAATATTTCGAACAATTTATGTTCATGTTATCTTAAGTCCATCTTTTCTCTTTCATAATTCCCGGTCACTAATTTTATTTACTCATTTAATAGGTGTATTGTCTACCATTAATTATATATATCCAAGCCATCTAAGTTTATTTTCAATTATCTTATTTCTAATAGATGCCCTTCAAACTTTTCCTCTAATGCAATTATTTTTGAATTTATCTTTTATAATTTTGACGCACTTTTATCTTAATATTCTCATTTATTGATGCATTTTTATATTAATATTCTCATTTATGTCATACTCAACTTGAGAGAGAGAGAGAGAAAGAGAGAGAGAGAGGGAAGAAGTGATTGGTTTTGTGTGAGAGTTGGGTGAATCTGGTTGAAGGAGAAGGTAAGAAGGCGTCTGAGCTTTTATAAACATAGAGAGATTTACCTAAGAGAAGTGGAGTGTTGGAAAACTGACGTTTATGGTGATGTGGTGCAAAAATAATAATATAATAATAAGAGAATAAAATAGCAAGAAAGTTTTCAAAATGAGTTTTTTTTTTTAATTCTGAAAAATACCCAAATATACATGGTAGTTTTTTTAATTAATCTAAATCAAAATGTTGATAAATTTTTATATGAATTTTAATTGAAATCAAATAGAAACCCACAAGTAAGATGATCATACACGTTCAACACTTGTTCCCCCGCAACACGCACATAAGTGTTAGAATGATCGCCACGTATCATATTAACTAATGATGGTGCGTAATTGTGGGTGATAAAAGTGGTGATTGAAAAACAGCACATTAAAAACTAAAAAAAAATTACTGTCCAACATTCAAATTTATAAAAGATTATTGTCTTAATTGGAATTTTATAGAAGTTGTATTTAATTCTTTATGATACTCTTATCACATAATACTTTTGAAATGTCACTTCATTTTAACCATCCATTTTTAATTCTAAAAATTATTTTGTCATCTATATCCTAATTATTCTATATAATAGACCCAAGAAATTTAAATCATTATCACCTAGATATTACTTTATTTATGACAAAAATATTTTATAATTGTTGGTATCACACATAATTCTAAGTTCTCTATTGAGAAAGATAAACTTGCATTATATTCTAGTAAAAGTGTACTATCCATTAAAAAAACACTCAAAATGAAAATTATTTAATGGCATGAAGTTATTTTAAAACAACTTGATGACATAGTGGCAGTTTGAGAATGATACTTCTAGTTGATCCCAAAAAGTCCTTTATAACTCAAGTTACTAAGGGTAGATAAATAGAAACTTGATGTGGGGTGCTAGTACCTATTAAGTCAATTTTCCGATGTTGTGAAGAATCCTTGTAAATTCATTTGGAAGGGCCTTCAGTGAAGTCATTATTTTTGGGCTGATGGTGTTGGGTTGCATTTCCAACGTAGGCGCTCTGCATTGCAAACTTCGTTTTATGTGAAAAGCTCTAATTTTGTTATAAAAAAATTGTTGGAGCAGGAGGATAATGTATGAAATTGGTCCATGAATTTAAAAGGAAAATAACATCCACACTAAAAATCACAGAGCAAAATAAGCAATAAAAAAAGGCGAGCACGTATCAATCTTTGCATATCAATACTAGGCACCAACCTGGACGTCTCAATGTAGTCGGCATCTTTAAGGAGCTTCCAAGCCTTCCGCTTAAATTAGGCTAGGGGCGCATATCATTTGTAAAATGTCATTGGCATAAAAATAACCAGTACTAACTTATTTTTAAGACAATTGTGTAACTCTAGCCTGCAGAAGTCTTGACTCAAAGGTTATAGTGATCTCATTATCTAAAATTATCACTTTCCTTGCTTCAATTCAATGATGATGGCATGGCTCTGAACTACCACAACATCAGCCTTAAGCAATGTTTAAAATTGCGCAATTGGGTATTGATGCGTTTTTTGTTCGTGAGGCGAGGCGTAAGCCTCAAGGAGTTTTAAGGCGTGAGCTTTAAAATCAAAAATTTGTGTAAAGTGCAAATAAAGTTTAAAAGTGATTTTTTATATAATACCTAAATAATATATTAAAAGATGGCATATTATCTTTTTATTGAATTATAAAGTAGCAAATTGATATACATATAAAACAAAAAATTGCACAAGACGTAAAGTGGCAACTGGCAAGTGATATACTGCATGACATATAATTGAAATATAAATATTATATGAGCAAAAAATATTAAATATAGAAACTGCATAAAAGTATCATATAACATTAAGTTCAGCTATAATTTTTTTTTCTCAGTTCCCTACTCATCCATATTTAATTTCTAAAAAAGGTTGAAATAGTTGGCAACAAAAAAAAATCATATGTACTATCATCATTAAGAGGGTCTTTATTTGAGTCGTCATTATAACAAATTGATCTCTCCTCTGGCTCATCCTGTGGAGTCTGATACCTCTCAATATACTTCTTCATTTATTTCAATTATTTTCCTCTTTCATAAATGTTTTTCATCAACATAAAGATGAGATTAATACTCCAAATTTTTTAGAGGAGGTGGTGGTGATGTGCTACTTTCAAGTGATCCTAGATGGCGGCTGCGACAGTGGTGGTTGTGGCAAAGCCGACGGGCTAGAGGTTGAGGCAGTCGAGAGAAAGTTACTGGGACTCAGGGGTGTATGAATGTGTGATTTGTTTGGGGCTTTTAGGATTTATGTATGTTTTAAAGAAAAAATATATAAATTGGGTAAAGCTTAAGCCTCACGCCGCGAGGCGAGGCGCGCCTCAACCAAGCCGAGGCGCAAGCCTCATAAAAAAAACTCAAGGCGTAAGCCTCCAAATGTTTTTCATTAAAATTGCGTTGAGGTTGTTGACCTCATTATTCGAGGTCAATTTTTCCTGGAATTAATCTCTAGTACTTAGGTCCTCGTAGCCTAGTTTAGACGTCATCCTTAAGATCCCTTTAGGTGGATGCCTAATCATCGACTCGACTTGATAACTCGACCTAAATCAGAATCAATTCAATCCAAATCTAATTCAACTCCAAAACTAAACCCAAATCCAATTTGATTTCAAGCATGATAGTGTAACCAAAATGTCATTAGAATTAATTGGACTTAATTCAAGTTCAATTTCAACTTGACAAGTTCGATCTACCTTACATAACCCGTCTCGGGCTAATGGGAGTTAATTGGATATCAAATCAAGCTATTCGAAGTCAATCAAAAATTAAGTTCATCAAATTTTACATTAGTTGAGTCTAAATTGATCAAATCAATATTAATCCAAATCAAAATTATTCAATTTTAACATGATTTTAAATTAAATCAACTCATCTCGAAGTGCGTCGATGCAAATCGGTGCGCTATCAAGTTAAATTGTCTTGAATCAAGTCTGATTTGAACTGCGATGACTTTGAGCTATCTAAATTAATTGGTCCGAATCAATTAAAACCAAATTAACATTAATTGAATTAAATAAATTGATTCAAGCTTTCATAATTTAAAATTTTGATTTAATCTCTAAATCAGCTCTATTTTATTAAACATGATCAGAATTGAATCAATGATTTTTCTCCAACTCCCTTAAAATTCAAATAAGAAATAATTTTACTTTGACTTTGAAATCAGGTTAGTAGGAGGGGTTAGGGCTGGCTTAACCGCACCCACGATCTCTCGACTCCCTATCTATTCGCAAAACCGAACCCCCACCTCTCTGGATTCCCTCTAATTCGCAAAAAACGAAACTCCCAGGCTCGGCTCCCAGTTCGTAACTCCTCTCCCTCTCTCTGGTTCGTTCGCAAGAGTCCAGCCCCATTCACAAGAACTGGCCGCGCCTCCCTCTCTACTTCGTGCGACATCAAGGCCGAATCCCCAACCGTCCTTCTCTCGGTTAGCACATCTAAGGCTGCTGTCGATCGAAGCCCAAGGAAGCCTGTCGGCCAGCCCTAGGCCGCCACCGACCAAGCCAATCTCTAGCCCTACCGCCTCTGCCCTAGCCGACGCTGGCAGTCCCTCAACTATAAGTAATTGTTCTTCACTTCTTCCTCTTCCTTTCTAAATCATGTTCATATCCTCTCCTATTTCTTGATGGAATGAAAAGAGAAACGTATCTTGATTATTTTCATTGAGGAAAATCAGAGAAAGTGGATTTCATTTTTTTTTTAGTTTAAAAACAAAATGTTAGATCTGCATTTTCTTTCCCTGAAATGAGTTTTCTAAGGATTAAATTTCTGTTAGGATTTATGAAAGTGAATGGATCATCTCCTCTAATCTCAGATGTTTTTATTCTTAACACAAGTAATTTTGGGTTTGTGAGTTTAATGGCTGCAGTGTTCTTCTTTTTATTTACTTTAATGGACACATTTTTTTTTGGCCTCAAAGAAGCAATAGAAGTCGAAATGTTAAAATCCTGCTTACAATGTGTTTGGTCTTCACAAATCTGAGAGGTTTTGTCTGTTTAAGCTTCGTTGATATTTAGTTTTCGCAAATCTGGTGATACCTACACTCTTGATGATGGAATAGGTAATGAATGTTGTGCTCATATCTATGATTTTTTTGAGAATCTTGATGGCAAATTGATAAAGTCTGTTGTCTTTATTTGGAAACGGGTTGAATTGGTTAATTGAAATCTAAAATGAGTTGTGGGAATTTTCTTCTTATGAGTTTCTCTTTCTTGAAAGATGAAAAATAGTTCCCGTTTCTATTGAGTAAAGCAAGCTTTGATCCTTTCAAATCTAAAGTAAAAGTTAAGGCTACATTCGTTCTCTCAGAGTGAAACTTATATGAGATGAATCCCTTGTTTGAAAGATATTTTAGGGAAGGAATTTCTTGCTTGAGAGTTGCTAGATTCCCCATTTTAAGAGCATATGTCTACATTGTCGTTTTGAGAATTTTGTCGATAAAAGGAATAGTGGGGTTGTGGTTATTTGTGATATCACTTCTCTTTCTTTTCCTTGAGGGGTTGCATCATTTCTCTTATTTGTGGTAGTTGATATTGGAGAGACTTTATATGGGAAATGGCATTAAATAAAACTCTTATTTATGATATAAGTTCTATGTTTGTGACTTGTAACTTCAGTACGAAATTGATATGGAATTGTCCATGTGTTCATGCTTTGAATATTCATAAATAGAATGTGCTATTCTAAAAAGGAATGACTTGAAGGGTTGATTTAAGCATTGATATTTCATTCTTGAGCACACACTCGTGGGTCTTAAATATTGTTTAGGTGATTGATATTATGGAATATGAAGTTCAATAAATCATGATCTACAATCTCATTTATCTTATATCGCAATCATGGGTATTTGTATTTGATTCGATGCAATGCTGCATATTTTATGTTGGATAACTCTCTTTGAGTTTTGGAAGAGAATTTAAAGTCTTTTCAAAATTATGATATATGCAGTGGTAGCCTAATGTGATTGAAGGTTTGTGTAAAGTGATTGGCAACATTTCAAGTGTATGTTTTAAAAAGTGGAAAAATGTATGATTTGAAAAGTGAAAAAGTATATGTTTTAAAAAGTATATATAAGAGTGATGTTGGAAGGCGAGATGTAGGAATTTTGGGAAAATGAAAGGTGTTGGGAAGTAAAATATGTGGTTTTGAAAAGTAAAGTTGCTTTGATGAGTATGTGTTTTGAAAAGTGTTGAATGCTTTGAAAAGAGAATTGTGTAATTTTGGAAATGTGAAATGTGTATGTTTGGAAAATGGATTGTGTGTTTCTTTGGAAAGTAACATGTATAAATGTTGAGAGTAAAGCATGTGTGTGTGTAAGTTGAAGTGTAAAGTGTATAATTGGTTGGAAGTTGAACTGTTTTGAGAAGTGGGGTGTGTTGATATTTGAGAGTGAGATAGTTGGATATTCATTAGAAAATAAAAGTATTTTTTAAAGAAAGCAATGCCCCTCTTTCTCTCTCTCTACCCCTCTCTTTCTCTTTCTTCTACTTCTCCCTTCTTGTGTCTCGAAGTGAAGGTTGGAGAAATAGAAAGTGTGCTTTCAAAAGTGAACAGTTTAAAAGGTAGACAGCTTGTGCCGGTCTTCGAGCCCGAAGAAAGGTACGTTTTTATTTTTAGTAATTTCAATTATTTCATTATTAATTATTAAATGTGCTTCTAATCCTTCCATATTTTATTATCTTTATTTGCATGAACTGCGAGGAATGGTACCAATCAAGTGAACAAGAGGAAGCAGACAATGGCGTCAGTCGCCTCTATCCAATCGGGTAGGGGTGCTACGGGCGAAATCCACCGGGTCATAGCCCCCGGTGTTGTAAGTTTTCTTAAAACTTAGAAAGCCCCTAGGAGGCCGTGGTGTGTTTTGTGCGAACTCCTTCCCTTTAGGTCCCTGCAGTAACTTCAATTTTATTAGGATTGTTTATTTTATTTCAGATCCTTAAACCTCTTTACACGTGCGCAAAGTCCTAAGGGTTAGTGGTAACAGAATTCTTTTCACTCCATATAACGTTAGTGACATTTAAGGACAAAAATTAAGGACCAAGTCTTAGAAAATTTAGACTTAGGATGCATGCACACTTTAGGGTAGAAATGCAGAACACAGAAAACTTAGTGACATTCCCCTTAGGATTATTGTATGTTATTAATACAACCTTAATCAAGTCTAATTAAATTTAAATAATCAATTAATAAGAAATTTTAAATATACTAGGGATAAGTCAGATAAAAATTTGCGAAAGTCATACAACCTTTAATAACCAAACCAAATAATAATTTCAACCAATGTAAATTAAACTTATGAAACGATAAATAACATATATTTGTTTAATAAAAGTAAATAAATTCTTAAATTGAAAATAAAATTTATATGTAATTAAACATTGAAATTACAGATAAAATTAACCTAATTAATAAAACATCAAAGTCATAAACTTATAACCAAAATCAAATCAAATCATAAAGAAAGGTTAATAAATGTCAATGAATAAAATAATAATAGTAATAATCTAATAAATCATTAACAAGTTAAATAAAGTCATAAAAATTCCAATTAAACATTAACACTCAAATAAATCAATTAAAATTTAAATAAATAATTTAGAATTAATAAAACATTAAGATGTTTAATAAATCATTAAAAATTCAATAGATCATTAAATATATAAAGTTAATTCAAATATACTTAAAGAACCAATCATATTAATCAACCTTAACAATCAAAATTCATTCTAAAACAAACTTCAAAACAGTAAAGACACAAGAACTTAAATCTAAACTAAAATTTCCTTTGACCCTTCAACAAATTAATTTCAATCAATTATAACTAATAGTAAACCCAGGATATCTTCAAACCACACAGCCTACCGCACACACTTAGATTTGTTTGATAGGACAACCGACTCTAGCTCTAGGTTAGGCCGGTGTTTACTTTCTTGTTGTTGTGTGACGGGCTTTCTCGGTTTTCATTGCATGCTTGTATGATTGACATTGAGTGTTTGTTTACTTTTATTGCTCTCTGTGATATGATGTGATGGGCGATAGATTACCCCTAGGTTAGGAACGATCTGGATCCTCACAGAATCTTATGCAGGTGGCCATGCTCGTGCAGGGCTAAATAAAAAGGGGGCAAATTAAAGATTTAAATTAACAATAATTTCTACAGGTGCTTCAGAAAATGCTAAGCCCCCTTTAAAATTAAAAGAGCATGGCCAAGTGTGGCTGATAAATTTAATTTGAATATATATAACTGCTTGGGAATGGTTTTATTATAAATGTCTAGGATAACCTTGCAGGTGTGTCTAGATTTTCTTTTTCTTTCTGGAATGTAATGTAAATGTAATTATTTGTTAAAGTCAAATGTTGTGAAAGTGATTCAAAAGTGGGATATCACACCCAACTCGGAATCCAAAGAGAGGAGAATGTCCCTTAGGGGAGTATTCTCTTCTATTTGGAAAGCCAAGTTAGGGTGGTTCTAATATCCAAAGAGAAAAGAAAATACCCCTTCCGGGATGAGTTTCTTTTCATTTGGATATCCAGGCCCGGCGGACCCAAGGAGCTCGTAGCGGACCCAAGGAGCTCGTAGCGGAACCAAGGAGCTCGTAGCAGATCCAAGAAGCTTGTAAAGGGAAGAAGACAAAAAGTGAAGATAAAGAAGACGAAGAAATGAAGATAAAAAGAAAAGTATATCCCATTTTGAAATCACTTGCGTCAGTCTTAGGTTTAGAATCCGGGTTTGTTGTCAGTGGTGCCCGGCCACTTTACTTTTTCAGTAGACCCTGGGTTGTAAATAAACTGGACATTGGACATTATATTTTTGGATAATTTAATTTGAGTGTTTATTTTGTTTGTGCACTAGTTTTTTTTAGGACTCTTGCATGCCGTGTTTTGTTTTAGCCTGGATACGCATCGGAGTGTTTTTTTTGGTAAGGATCACGATAAACTTTTTCTACTTGAAATTTAAAAAATAAAATTTTTTAGGCCCACATAGAAACTCTAACGAATCTAAGAAGTAAGCTCGGACCGCCGAGAGTCAGCATAATCATATTATTACTTTCTCTTCCTTGTTAGGCACCTCCCCGCCTGCGGGTTCTGGCAGACCACCTGACCTATTAGGGTGCAGTTCTGTCAAGGGGATGTTGTGCAATCTCTAGGGAAAAATCTATTTTCTAAGCCTGATTTTAAAACTGCTTCATAAATCATTTTATGCATTCGAGTCAATTAGCATGCATTGCATTAGATACAAATTAAAAGAGTCTAAAATTTTAATTGCATTATGCTCCTAGGCATCATTTACCCTACATAAGTAAAGGGGCCAACTAGATTTTGTCTTAGATGTCGGCCCCGATTCCTCAAAACTTAAATAACGTCCCTACCCATCTTTCATAAGAGACTGGACACATGGATTTGAAGCGCCTAGGTGGTTAGCTGGCTCCCCAATCCAGGCCGGGGTAAGTCCAGATTTGCACTGCATTAGTCAGGTTCGGGTCACTACTTTGTAGTACCCAATTTAGACTTAGGTTCTGAGGCAGATTTGTGAATCTTAAGTCCTCACCCTTCGGGAATAAAATCCCAAATTTCTAATAAAATGTCAATTCAAACCTAAAAAAAAAATTTTCTCTCTTAAAATGTAAAGCCCAACATAGGGTAGACTGAGGTTGCCTCTGAGCTTCTCAGAATCCGGTACCTCCTACTTTTCTTCCTTTGACTCGTTAATAATTGTTCAATGTTGAGTTTTCTCCTTGAAAATCCCTACTTCTTTCCTTGTCTTCTACTTTGTAATCAGAGGGTATAAAATCACTGCTTTAATCGAGAGTTTTCTTAGGAGTACCCCTCCTAAGATGTAATTAACTATAGGGGCTTGCCCCTATAGGGATTTGAGAATCCCAGATTAAAATAAACCTTGTTTTATTTTTATAAAACAAGGGAAAAATCTTTGGGAACGCAGACATGTTTTAAAACCTCATTTCTAACTTTAAACAAATTTATAGAATATTATTATTATCTTTACAGGTAATATAATATTCTATTTATTATGTTCAATTTTAGAAATGATGACTTTTATAAAACCCATTCTTTCTTTTGGGTGTTTTTGAAGAATGTTATATTCGTCTTTTCAGATGATACAATATTCTCCTTATTATACCTAAATAAAGGGATGAATGAACTTTTCAAAACTATATTTCTATTTTTAAACACATTCTACAGAATTTCGTGTTCATCTCTCAAGATGATATGTTATTCATAGAATTGTGTTTGACTATAGAAATATTATTTTCTAAAACCCTGTTTTGATATTGAATCCATTATAGAATATTGTGTCAGTCTCCCGAGACTGTACTTTATTCTTAATGTAGTATTCGATTACAAAATAGGAGAACACAAAATCTGCGTGGCGACATAAATTTTCCCACCAAGGTTTTTCTGGCGACTCCGCTGGGGACCAATCCTCTCTCCATCTTTAGCAGTGATTCATACTCTTACATCGGTAGTATACTTGTGCTTGGCATGAGTTGTAACTACCTTTCTTCCGCCGGTTATATTATTCATTTCATTCTTGAATAATTTGGCCGGTATCTAAAAGAAATTGTAGAGGTCTTATTTTGGACCCCCGTCAAAATATCGACGGGAAGTTCCTTTAATGACCTTTTTGTCTAAATAATCAGAAAATAAAATCCCTACGTGCTAACTTGAACGTTGCAGTTACATTTTTATTGTAGCTTGATGTTTGACTTAGCACTGGGTCCAAATTCTTAGAGTGAAAATTGAAACACTAAATAATATTCATTCTTATCTCAACATTATGTATTGCAGTTATATTTTAATATAACTCGATATATATGCGATGAGATAAGACTTGAATTATTTGGTTGGGTCAATTAAGCTTTTGCAATTAAAATAATTTTTTTCAAAAGACTAATTCAAAATTTTTCTTGAATTACAGGAAAATGATGGGTAAACTAATCTTTTCCTTGTCGGATAATATGAACTTGGCTTACAATCCTTTTGCTGACGGAAGTATAATCAAATTTGGAAAAGGATTTGAGGATTTGCAGTTGTCTGTTAGTGGACCTGAGTTCACTATTGTCCCACCTGCTGAAATTGCAAACCAGAAGCCTATTCTAGAGTTCACTTTGGGATGTGGGTCTCAGACTGCCCCTGTAGCCCCTAGGCCCTCAGTGTTTGCTAGAATTGAACAGCCTAGCCAGGATCAGAAACTTAAATCAGTTGTCGTAGCAGATAGTGTTACTCCTTTCAGTGCTCCAAGCAAGTTTGAAATAGGCTCCTCTTCCAACATGTCGACGATTATGACTAAAACTCAGAGGAGAAATAAAAATCGTCGAACAAAGAGGAGAATGGAAAAATTGGGACTATCAAATCAGAATGAGCAAACTCCTCCTACCTCTCCACATCTTAGTGGTAGTAGGTTCCATCTTCTCTCCGCTGCTGATGGAGAGGAAGATGTGAGGACGATTGCTCGTTCAGTTCCTACTGCTGTTAAAAAGTCTGCTACTGAGCCAGTCAAAGATAAGGAAATCCACATTCAGAATATGGTAAGGGCAATAGTCCAAGAGTGTGCAGATAATCATTTCCAAACCAAGGAAAGGTTTTTGAGGAATATGAAAAGGATGATTAATGAAAAGATAGAAGAAGAAACATCGAGTCAGAAGAATACTGGAGCCCGGGTAGTGAGTCAGTCGAGGGCAAGAGATAGCAAAAGAAAGTTCAAACCTGTTGCAATCTCTGCACTCACTGATGGATACCCTAGGGAACCGAGGAAATCTGACAGAAAGACAGACAGTATTGTTTTGACTGATGTGTCGAGAAAATCCAAGAGTACTCAATATGTTGTCCAGAAAACTAGTCGTCAGCTGTCTCCTTCCTCCATGACACCTCAAGAAGTTAGAAAGGTTCAGCGGTTCTCTCGTGTCCACTCTTCTCCCCAGACAGATAGGCACCCCTCTACGGGTCCTTCTTCGTCTTCTCATCCGGATGTAGGGCGGTTGGAATCATCAAGCCAACTCTCTCCAACATCAGCTGAGAAGAAGATCTGGAGACCTAAGGAGGAAGTTGCTTCTCTGGTAGTGGCTTCACCTGAAAAGATGATAGAAGAAGAACCCGAAGTAAAGGAGAAACGTGAGATTAACCCTTCAGATCATATGGACTATGAAAGATATGTTCCCGTTGATCCCCACTATGTTTCCGGAAGGTCTATAGAGGAGATGCTAGGTGAACTGAAAAATAGCATTAAAGATTTGGAGGATGAAGATGCATTGAACTTTGATTTAGATCAAGATGACATGTTAGACGATGCAGTAGCCGATGTCCTTATGGTGGAAACAAGGGGATCAGCTCATGATGATCAAGCTGAAGATGCTGGAATACAGGACGTCGTAGTTGAGGAAGGCATTGCGCCGGACTTAACTCAACGTCTTATACAACAGCTAAAACAAAAAGATGAGCAGATCTCAAGTATGGAGAAGAAGATAGAGGAAATGATGGCCACTATGGCATCATTCCAGTGCCAGGGTCCTTTACCACCACGAGCACAGGTTGAGTCTTCTCAACCCGAGTCTGTTCAGGTGGTAGGGAAGAAACAAATAATTGAGGCTGTAGAAGAGCACCAGTCAGATCCAGAAATCAAAGCCTCTCAATCAAAAGAACTAAAGCAGATGGTGGAAAGACAAGTGAGGGAGGCATTAGCTGAGTCACAGAGTGCGTCGTATACCCCAAAGGGTAGACCCTACCCAGAGGAGTTTGATGCAGTTCCCTACCCAAAGGGATTTGTGCCCCCCTCATTTAAGATTTTTGATGGTACCGGGAACCCTAGACAGCACATAGCGTACTTCCGAGCCAGTTGTTGCAACGCTGGAGGAAGTGATGCTTTACTCTTCAGGCAGTTTGTTAGTAGTCTGTCAGGGGTGGCTTTTGACTGGTATGCAGACTTACCCAATGGTTCAGTGCACAGTTTTACAGAGTTGGAAAACATGTTTGTCAAGAGGTTTGCAGGCAGTCAGCATCACGTTACAGTTGGGGATCTTGTTATAGAGAAACAGAAGCCTGGGGAGAAGCTGGTTGATTATATACTAAGGTGGAGGAATTTGAGCATGAAGTGCGAACCTCAATTGCAAGAGCAACACGCGATCGAGATTCTGCTTAAGAACATTCATGGACCGGTAGCCTTTCTTTTGAAAGGATTTACCATCAAGACATTTGAAAAACTGCTCAATAAAGCCTCCAGCCTACAAGAAGAAGCTTCGCAGTTCACCTTCCTTACTGATCAGTCCTCTTCAGATCCTAAGAAGCTGAAACCCCAGAAGGTCTTTGAGAAGAAATCTGGGACGGTGTCAGCTGTGGATAAGGGAAAGCAGCCAATGAAAATTCAGGTAGAGAACCCACCTTCTCAGTTTTATAATCAACAGTATCAGAGGCCTCAATATACGTCACCACAGTATCAGAAACAGTATTCGCCACCGCAAGCTCAGCCACAGTTTAATCAACAACGGCCTTACCTTACTTCGGAGGAGAGAAGGGAGAATTGGGACAAATTTAATGCATTGATTGGCAAGACTTACCCCTTTAAAAAGGAGGCTTTAAAGAGGATATTAAAAAATCTTCTGAAAAAGCCAGACTTTAAATTGCCTGCCCCTAGGAGGCCAGAGGAAGTGGGTAAGTCTGACCAGCTTAATTATTGCCCTTACCATCAGATGTTGGGTCATCAGCTTGAAGACTGTGTTACTTTTAAAGAATGGCTTGATAGGAACATCAAATCAGGAGCTGTAGTGATTCCCAAAGAATACTTAGTGGATCCGGGGCAGGGATCAGCTAAGTGTGTGACTGGTGAGCCTGTTGTTCCTGCTTCTTCTTTAAATTCTGACTCAACTTGGGATATAGCTTTATCCCGTTCCTCAAAGAAATTTCTGAACAAACTCTATTTTTCTTCTCTTCAGGAGTCTTTGGGAGCTCAGAAGCCTCTCCAGGTTGATCTGATAGTTCCGGAAGGTGATGTAGAGATGACTCCACCTTCAGAGCTTAAGGGAGCCCAAGTCAGCCAGGGTCCTACAGTTCAGGAGAAGGAGGATACCAGAGATTGTTTTATTGCTTTTAGTAGTATTGATTGTGATGTATCCAGTAGAGTTGTGTTTTCTGCGGATGGGGAGACTGTTATCCTCAATCCTCTTATCTTAGATGACTTTTATTTTGTTCCAAGTGATGATGTTAAATCAATGAAAAAGGATTCTGTGTATATCTTGTCTATTTCTGATAGCGATGTTACGGATGACTTGAAAAACTTACCTGAAAATGATTCTCTTAACAATCAATTTAATTTGGAAGAATTAAAACATTCTCTTGGCTATTATTCAGATAGTGATGCCCCTGCTCTTGATTTGCAGGGTACGCCTATCTGTATTGAAGCAGAGATGTCGGATTCTGAGAATCTAACAGAAGTACAATCAGAGTTAGCTGAGGTCAAAGTAGATAATCCACATGTCGCTTCTTCTGAAGAGATAGTGCAAATCAAACTTCGTAGCGGCAAAGTGCTACCACCTCAAGTTTCTTCTGAAGATAAAGGGAAGCAAGTTGTTGACGAACCAGAATCTTCTCTTCCACCTCAGCCTGTTCCCCTTCAGGGTCCAGTTGAGAGTGGAATACCCAAGGTCGATTACAATGTCCTAGCTCACCTCAGGAAGCTGCCTGCCAAACTGAGCATTTATGATGCTCTGATCCTTTCCAAAGAAATGAGGGAAGCGTTAATCAAAGCTCTGCTAGATCCAGATATTTGCATGGCCCAGTTAGCAGCTGTACAGCCTGATGAAGCTCTTTGTTCCAAAGGAGTTCCTGAAATTTCTTTTTCTGATGAAGATCTATGTTTAGGGACGGCTGATCACAACCGTCCACTATACATAACAGTAAACATAGACAACTTCAGATTGTCACGTATCCTGGTTGATCCTGGTGCATCAGTTAATATTATGACTCTCAGAACTCTCGCTTATTTGAGGATAGACGTTCGTAAGCTCAGTTCAGACAAAATGATCTTACGAGGGTTTAACGAAAATGGCGAGAGGGCTTTGGGTTCAGTTACTCTGTTGTTGGAGATTGAAGAATTTAAAACTGAAGCAAAGTTTCATATTATAGACTCTCCAACATCTTTTAATGCTCTTCTAGGTAGACCGTGGCTTCATGAATATAGGATGGTTCCTTCCTCCCTACATCAGTGCATTAAATACATCAGAGATGGTGTTGAGCACTGTATTAAGGGAGATTTGCAACCATTCTCAATTCATGAAGTAGGAATTTATGAAGATGCCGCCTATTATTTGCCCAAAAAACAAACTGTTCCTAAGGATCTCAAATTGGCCAAAAGTGAAATTGCACTTGAAAAGAAAAATGAAAAAGAAAAAGAAAAAGAAGAAAAAAGAGATGAAGAATATCCCTGCCTCGAAGATAGCATCCGTTGGCATCCTACTCCTCCCTCACAAAGAGGTGGTAGGATTACCCAGTGGAGGCGAGGTAGAGGCAGAGGATGGCAAAATTATGAAAGTGCAACGTATGAAACCATACAAAGGCAAACTCCTATAATACATATTGATTTAGAATCTGACTCAGAGGATGAATCATGTGTATCTAAAGCTGAAAATAATAACAAAAGGCCGAAATTTGAGATCTCCTTAGAACATGACAGTGACGATGATAAAATTAAGGCAAAAATAGAGGATGATTCAGATTTGTCTACCTATGAAAAGCTTCAAGGATATGTGAAGACTTTAGCTCTAACCCCACTATCTCAAGATAGTATAGCCGGGTTGGCAGTTAAAGTTTCACCTGCTTTGGGCGATGATTGTAAAACTGCTAAGTTTATTCCTTCTTCTAGCAAGAATGTTGAAACTGATGTACACATTGATGATCCTTTGATGAATGAAATAGTGGAACTCCCTTTTGATTGGTATCCTTATGGTGTTAAAAATTTAATTAAGCAAGGTCTAACCCCATCTACTTGGACTAAACGTCAAGCTCAGTCCTTTGAAAACCTTTGGAATACTGAATATTATAAACCAAAGTCAAGGGCAGGATTGGGTTTTAGTACTGTTTGTCCATTTGATGACGATGATTACTGCTTGGTGATAACTAACAACTTAGGATCTGATCGTCTCTTTATGAAGGACATTGAAATTCTAAATGAATTTTGTTTAGAAACTTCAGATGATTCGGATGACTTTCAAGTTAAGGAGGCACCTCCCGAGCTTGAGGAGGAGATCCAATCAACTGTTGATGAATTGAAAGAAATTAACCTTGGTAATGAAGAAAATCCACGTCCGACGTTCATAAGTGCCTTATTGAACGAGGATGAGTCAACCAATTTAGTCAAGTTGCTTTCAGAGTTTAAGGATTGCTTTGCCTGGAGCTATGACGAGATGCCTGGATTATCTCCAGAAATAGCAGTCCATAAACTTGAAATCCAACCTGACGTGATCCCTGTCAAGCAAGCCCCACGACGCATGCGCTTAGAAATTGAACAACAAGTAGTGATTGAAGTTAAAAAACTGATCGATGCAGGCTTTATTCGAGAAGAAAAATATCCCTCTTGGTTGGCTAGCATCGTCCCAGTAAAGAAAAAGAATGGTCAAATTCGCGTATGCATCGATTATAGGGATCTGAATAAGGCTTGTCCAAAAGATGAGTTCCCGTTGCCTATACCGGAACTCATGGTAGACATCGCCTCTGAGCATGCAATTTTCTCTTTTATGGATGGTTCATCTGGATATAATCAAATCAAGATGGCTCCTGAAGATGAAAAATTCACTGCCTTCAGAACACCTATAGGGGTCTTCTGTTACAAAGTCATGCCCTTTGGACTTAAGAACGCTGGTGCAACCTACCAGCGAGCTATGACCCGAATCTTCGATGATCTCATACACCAACAGGTGGAATGTTATATCGATGATTTGGTAGTTAAAAGTCATCAAAGGGAAGACCACCTACATGATCTGAGAATCGTTTTTGAAAGGTTGCGCCGCTACGATCTAAAGATGAATCCCTTGAAATGTGCTTTTGGAGTTACTTCAGGGAAATTCTTAGGATTCGTAGTGAGACACCGAGGCATAGAAATTGATCCTTCCAAAATAAAAGCCATCTTAGATATGCCACCTCCTAAAAGTCTTACCCAGTTAAGATCTCTTCAAGGTAGGTTGGCATACCTACGAAGATTCATTTCCAACTTGTCTGGTAGGTGTCAACCATTCGCTGCTTTGTGTAAGAAAGATGCCCGATTTCATTGGGATGAAAAGTGCCAAAATGCATTTGAAAGCATAAAGCAGTATTTGTTAACACCACCAGTTTTAGCAGCCCCTGTCCCTGGAAAACCCTTAATACTTTACACCGCAGCCCTAGACAGTTCTCTTGGCGCCTTGTTAGCCCAAACTAATGAGGAAGGAAAAGAGAATGCACTTTACTACTTGAGTAGGAGACTTCTACCAACTGAAGCTAATTATCCTCCTATTGAGAAACATTGTTTAGCTTTGATTTTTGCTGCCCAAAAATTAAGGCATTACATGTTAGCTCATAAAATCAATCTCATCTCTAGAGTTAATCCACTCCAATACCTGATGACTCGTCCAACGTTGTCAGGGCGTTTAGCAAAGTGGTCAATGTTTCTACTTCAATTTGATATCACGTTTATACCATTACGTGCTATCAAAGGTCAAGCTGTGGCTGACTTCTTAGCAGCACACCCGATCCCTGCTGAGTCCCCTCTGAATGATGATCTCCCTGATGAACAAATTATGAGTTTAGAGGAGCAGGAAGGAAATACTTGGGAATTATATTTTGATGGTGCCGCATCTTCACAAAAGATCGGGGAACCTCAGGAGGTAATCCCAGGGAAAGCCGGTATCGGGTTGGTTTTCATAACCCCTGAAAAGGGATTGTTGCGTTATTCTTACCATTTATTAGAGCCTTGCACTAATAACGAGGCTGAATACGAAGCTCTAATAACTGGTATAGAATTAGCAATATCAATGGAAATCAAAGAAATCAAGATCTTTGGAGATTCACAACTTATCATCAATCAGGTTGCTGGTATTTACAAAGTCTTGAAACCTAAACTTCTTCCGTACCATCAGTACACTATGAAACTTCTTGAGCAAATTCCGAGCGTAACCTTATATAAGATACCCCGTGGAAGAAATTCTACGGCGGATGCCCTAGCAAAGCTCGCAAAGGAATTAGCCTGTATAGAAGAAGAGTCCATTTCCATAGAAGTTCAAGGTCGTAAGATCTTGTCTCCTATAGACTTGGAATACATCAATAAAAAGTTTCCTTCCGAGGGCGAGATTGTTCTTGCCATTGATGATGATACGGTTGACTGGAGACAACCTTTCATTGACTATTTGCAAGAAAACAAACTCCCTCGAGAGAAATCTGCCGCAGATCAAATTAAGAGAAGGGCTCTTTCTTACACATTGATGAATGGCATTTTGTACCGCCGGTCTTTCGATCAATTGTGGCTACGTTGTCTTAGTAAACAAGAAGCCCAAAGGATCGTGACCGAGGTACATGCCGGATTGTGTGGTGCCCATCAATCTGGCCCCAAAATGAAGATGAAAATCAAGAGACTGGGATATTACTGGCCTTCAATGATTGACGACTGTATGTCCATTGCACGTCGTTGTCACCAGTGTCAAGTGCATGGTGTAGTTCTACATCAACCTCCTAATGTTCTGCATCCAACAATTGCTTCATGGCCTTTTGAAAGTTGGGGCACGGACATCATTGGCCCTATCGATCCTCCTTCTTCTAAAGGTCACCGTTTCATTCTAGCAGCAACGGACTACTTCTCAAAGTGGGCGGAGGCTGTTCCACTACGAGAAGTCAAAACTCATAATGTGCTCCAATTCTTCCGAGACCATATTGTATATCGATTTGGCATTCCTCGTCGAATTATATCCGATAATGGTCCCTCCTTCAAGAGCACCAAAATGAATAATTTCGCTAAACGTCATAATATTGATTGGAGGTATTCCACAAGCTATTACCCACAGGCGAATGGATTGGCGGAGGCCTTCAATAAGACGTTAGTCGGAATTCTAAAAAAAATCTTAGAGGACAATAAGCGACAGTGGCACGAAAAGTTAGGGGAGGCTCTGTGGGCTTATCGAACCACATGTAGAACCCCAACTCAGTCTACACCGTTTGCTTTAGTCTTCGGGGCTGAGGCTGTTCTCCCTTTAGAGGTACAACTTCCCTCTCTAAGGGTTGCAATTAACAATAGTATTACATCTGAACAGAACGCCCGACTTCGTTTAGAAGAACTCGAAGGTTTAGAAGAGAAGCGTTTGCAGGCTCAACAGAACCTCGAGTTATATAAATCCCGTATGGCTCAAGCACATGATAAAATGGTCCGTCCTAGAACCTTTCGAGTAGGAGAGTTGGTGTTGGTCTTACGTAGGCCTATCCTAACTCATCGAAGGTTTGGTGGTAAATTTGAGCCTACATGGGAAGGTCCTTTTGTGGTGGAGAAAGTCTACCAAGGGGGATCTTACCAATTAGTGGATTGTAAGGGTGATCGTCCTATGTTGCCTATCAATGGACGATATCTTAAGAAATACTATGTGTAATGACGTCGTTATGAAGATTTGCAATAAAATTATAAATTTTTCAGCATATACGTTATTCTCGAAGCTTATGAATGTGACATACACTGGGTCCAAGTAGTTTGTATATTTTTGAAAATCAAAATTGAAAGATTTCAAAATTTGAAATAACTGAGATGTTATATAGTATTACTATAGAAATGTCCTTTTATTTATTTTCTTTCTTCATTTATGATGATTCAATATAAAAATATAATCCCCAGTGGATGATTTGTAAGTTATAAAGATCATTTATAATAAGGGAGAGAGCAAAATTTTCAATCCAAAAATTTCAAGCTCATTCTTTTGGATAGTTTTCTCTTCCCTTCTAGAAAGTGGCATATACGAAAGCTTTTGACGTCTAATAATTGTTAATGCTATTTGTGATGAAGGGAAAAGATCAAAAATCCTGCAAGAAATCAAACATTCATTAAAATTCCCAAACCCGACTAAATCTTAAATCTGTCTTTAGGTATAAGTCCTCCTGCGGCATCCTATTGACATCCTTGAAGTTAGGTGTAAGCATCCCTAGTGGCATCCTAATCTTCATTTCGAAGTGAAGTATAAGAATCCCCAGCGGCATCTTCTCTTCATTAAAAATTTAAATTCTAAATCCGTCTTTAGGTCTAAGCCCGCTTTTACGGCATCCTACTGACTTCTGGCTTAAGTCCGCTTTTACGGCAGCCATCAAATTTAAATCCGTCTTTAGGTCTAAGCCCGCTTTTACGGCATCCTATTGACTTCTGGCTTAAGTCCGCTTTTACGGCAGCCATCAAATTTAAATCTGTCTTTAGGTCTAAGCCCGCTTTTACGGCATCCTACTGACTTCTGGCTTAAGTCCGCTTTTACGGCAGCCATCAAATTTAAATCCGTCTTTAGGTCTAAGCCCGCTTTTACGGCATCCTATTGACTTCTGGCTTAAGTCCGCTTTTACGGCAGCCATCAAATTTAAATCTGTCTTTAGGTCTAAGTCCGCTTTTACGGCATCCTACTGACTTCTGGCTTAAGTCCGCTTTTACGGCAGCCATCAAATTTAAATCTGTCTTTAGGTCTAAGTCCGCTTTTACGGCATCCTACTGACTTCTGGCTTAAGTCCGCTTTTACGGCAGCCATCAAATTTAAATCTGTCTTTAGGTCTAAGTCCGCTTTTACGGCATCCTACTGACTTCTGGCTTAAGTCCGCTTTTACGGCAGCCATCAAATTTAAATCCGTCTTTAGGTCTAAGCCCGCTTTTACGGCATCCTATTGACTTCCGGCATAAGTCCGCTTTTACGGCAGCCATCCAGTTTAAATCTGTCTTTAGGTCTAAGCCCGCTTTTACGGCATCCTATTGACTTCCGGCATAAGTCCGCTTTTACGGCAGCCATCCAGTTTAAATCCATCTTTAGGTCTAAGCCCGCTTTTACGGCATCCTATTAACATCCTGAAGTGAAGTATAAGCATCCCCAGCGGCATCTTCTCTTCATTAAATTCTAAATCTTGAATTCGTCTTTAGGTATGAGTCCTTCTACGGCATCCAATTGACATCCTTGAAGTTAGGAGTAAACATCCCTAGTGCCATCCTTCCTCTTGAACTAGAAAGAAGATTCTAGTCTTATCAAAATCATATTCAAACTCTTACATTCTTGTCAAACTACATTCACATCATTACATCTAAAATTTTCATATCTTGACTTTACTAAATGATACTAATCTTATTAGTTATCATTTCACTAAAGTCACCATCAATGCTGACATCAACTTCTAAATTATTCAATCAACTCGAAACTCTATCAGCTTTTCATGCTAATTTTCTATCAAAGCACAAATCTCCTTCAATTCAAATACCCAAATTTTCAACTTCAATTTTGGATCTAGTTGATTGTTTCGGTCAACACCAATACGCACGATAAACTTTGGCAAGTTTATCATGCCTATTGGGGGTCCATTTGTTGACCTCATTATTCGAGGTCAATTTTTCCTGGAATTAATCTCTAGTACTTAGGTCCTCGTAGCCTAGTTTAGACGTCATCCTTAAGATCCCTTTAGGTGGATGCCTAATCATCGACTCGACTTGATAACTCGACCTAAATCAGAATCAATTCAATCCAAATCTAATTCAACTCCAAAACTAAACCCAAATCCAATTTGATTTCAAGCATGATAGTGTAACCAAAATGTCATTAGAATTAATTGGACTTAATTCAAGTTCAATTTCAACTTGACAAGTTCGATCTACCTTACATAACCCGTCTCGGGCTAATGGGAGTTAATTGGATATCAAATCAAGCTATTCGAAGTCAATCAAAAATTAAGTTCATCAAATTTTACATTAGTTGAGTCTAAATTGATCAAATCAATATTAATCCAAATCAAAATTATTCAATTTTAACATGATTTTAAATTAAATCAACTCATCTCGAAGTGCGTCGATGCAAATCGGTGCGCTATCAAGTTAAATTGTCTTGAATCAAGTCTGATTTGAACTGCGATGACTTTGAGCTATCTAAATTAATTGGTCCGAATCAATTAAAACCAAATTAACATTAATTGAATTAAATAAATTGATTCAAGCTTTCATAATTTAAAATTTTGATTTAATCTCTAAATCAGCTCTATTTTATTAAACATGATCAGAATTGAATCAATGATTTTTCTCCAACTCCCTTAAAATTCAAATAAGAAATAATTTTACTTTGACTTTGAAATCAGGTTAGTAGGAGGGGTTAGGGCTGGCTTAACCGCACCCACGATCTCTCGACTCCCTATCTATTCGCAAAACCGAACCCCCACCTCTCTGGATTCCCTCTAATTCGCAAAAAACGAAACTCCCAGGCTCGGCTCCCAGTTCGTAACTCCTCCTCTCCCTCTCTCTGGTTCGTTCGCAAGAGTCCAGCCCCATTCACAAGAACTGGCCGCGCCTCCCTCTCTACTTCGTGCGACATCAAGGCCGAATCCCCAACCGTCCTTCTCTCGGTTAGCACATCTAAGGCTGCTGTCGATCGAAGCCCAAGGAAGCCTGTCGGCCAGCCCTAGGCCGCCACCGACCAAGCCAATCTCTAGCCCTACCGCCTCTGCCCTAGCCGACGCTGGCAGTCCCTCAACTATAAGTAATTGTTCTTCACTTCTTCCTCTTCCTTTCTAAATCATGTTCATATCCTCTCCTATTTCTTGATGGAATGAAAAGAGAAACGTATCTTGATTATTTTCATTGAGGAAAATCAGAGAAAGTGGATTTCATTTTTTTTTTAGTTTAAAAACAAAATGTTAGATCTGCATTTTCTTTCCCTGAAATGAGTTTTCTAAGGATTAAATTTCTGTTAGGATTTATGAAAGTGAATGGATCATCTCCTCTAATCTCAGATGTTTTTATTCTTAACACAAGTAATTTTGGGTTTGTGAGTTTAATGGCTGCAGTGTTCTTCTTTTTATTTACTTTAATGGACACATTTTTTTTTGGCCTCAAAGAAGCAATAGAAGTCGAAATGTTAAAATCCTGCTTACAATGTGTTTGGTCTTCACAAATCTGAGAGGTTTTGTCTGTTTAAGCTTCGTTGATATTTAGTTTTCGCAAATCTGGTGATACCTACACTCTTGATGATGGAATAGGTAATGAATGTTGTGCTCATATCTATGATTTTTTTGAGAATCTTGATGGCAAATTGATAAAGTCTGTTGTCTTTATTTGGAAACGGGTTGAATTGGTTAATTGAAATCTAAAATGAGTTGTGGGAATTTTCTTCTTATGAGTTTCTCTTTCTTGAAAGATGAAAAATAGTTCCCGTTTCTATTGAGTAAAGCAAGCTTTGATCCTTTCAAATCTAAAGTAAAAGTTAAGGCTACATTCGTTCTCTCAGAGTGAAACTTATATGAGATGAATCCCTTGTTTGAAAGATATTTTAGGGAAGGAATTTCTTGCTTGAGAGTTGCTAGATTCCCCATTTTAAGAGCATATGTCTACATTGTCGTTTTGAGAATTTTGTCGATAAAAGGAATAGTGGGGTTGTGGTTATTTGTGATATCACTTCTCTTTCTTTTCCTTGAGGGGTTGCATCATTTCTCTTATTTGTGGTAGTTGATATTGGAGAGACTTTATATGGGAAATGGCATTAAATAAAACTCTTATTTATGATATAAGTTCTATGTTTGTGACTTGTAACTTCAGTACGAAATTGATATGGAATTGTCCATGTGTTCATGCTTTGAATATTCATAAATAGAATGTGCTATTCTAAAAAGGAATGACTTGAAGGGTTGATTTAAGCATTGATATTTCATTCTTGAGCACACACTCGTGGGTCTTAAATATTGTTTAGGTGATTGATATTATGGAATATGAAGTTCAATAAATCATGATCTACAATCTCATTTATCTTATATCGCAATCATGGGTATTTGTATTTGATTCGATGCAATGCTGCATATTTTATGTTGGATAACTCTCTTTGAGTTTTGGAAGAGAATTTAAAGTCTTTTCAAAATTATGATATATGCAGTGGTAGCCTAATGTGATTGAAGGTTTGTGTAAAGTGATTGGCAACATTTCAAGTGTATGTTTTAAAAAGTGGAAAAATGTATGATTTGAAAAGTGAAAAAGTATATGTTTTAAAAAGTATATATAAGAGTGATGTTGGAAGGCGAGATGTAGGAATTTTGGGAAAATGAAAGGTGTTGGGAAGTAAAATATGTGGTTTTGAAAAGTAAAGTTGCTTTGATGAGTATGTGTTTTGAAAAGTGTTGAATGCTTTGAAAAGAGAATTGTGTAATTTTGGAAATGTGAAATGTGTATGTTTGGAAAATGGATTGTGTGTTTCTTTGGAAAGTAACATGTATAAATGTTGAGAGTAAAGCATGTGTGTGTGTAAGTTGAAGTGTAAAGTGTATAATTGGTTGGAAGTTGAACTGTTTTGAGAAGTGGGGTGTGTTGATATTTGAGAGTGAGATAGTTGGATATTCATTAGAAAATAAAAGTATTTTTTAAAGAAAGCAATGCCCCTCTTTCTCTCTCTCTACCCCTCTCTTTCTCTTTCTTCTACTTCTCCCTTCTTGTGTCTCGAAGTGAAGGTTGGAGAAATAGAAAGTGTGCTTTCAAAAGTGAACAGTTTAAAAGGTAGACAGCTTGTGCCGGTCTTCGAGCCCGAAGAAAGGTACGTTTTTATTTTTAGTAATTTCAATTATTTCATTATTAATTATTAAATGTGCTTCTAATCCTTCCATATTTTATTATCTTTATTTGCATGAACTGCGAGGAATGGTACCAATCAAGTGAACAAGAGGAAGCAGACAATGGCGTCAGTCGCCTCTATCCAATCGGGTAGGGGTGCTACGGGCGAAATCCACCGGGTCATAGCCCCCGGTGTTGTAAGTTTTCTTAAAACTTAGAAAGCCCCTAGGAGGCCGTGGTGTGTTTTGTGCGAACTCCTTCCCTTTAGGTCCCTGCAGTAACTTCAATTTTATTAGGATTGTTTATTTTATTTCAGATCCTTAAACCTCTTTACACGTGCGCAAAGTCCTAAGGGTTAGTGGTAACAGAATTCTTTTCACTCCATATAACGTTAGTGACATTTAAGGACAAAAATTAAGGACCAAGTCTTAGAAAATTTAGACTTAGGATGCATGCACACTTTAGGGTAGAAATGCAGAACACAGAAAACTTAGTGACATTCCCCTTAGGATTATTGTATGTTATTAATACAACCTTAATCAAGTCTAATTAAATTTAAATAATCAATTAATAAGAAATTTTAAATATACTAGGGATAAGTCAGATAAAAATTTGCGAAAGTCATACAACCTTTAATAACCAAACCAAATAATAATTTCAACCAATGTAAATTAAACTTATGAAACGATAAATAACATATATTTGTTTAATAAAAGTAAATAAATTCTTAAATTGAAAATAAAATTTATATGTAATTAAACATTGAAATTACAGATAAAATTAACCTAATTAATAAAACATCAAAGTCATAAACTTATAACCAAAATCAAATCAAATCATAAAGAAAGGTTAATAAATGTCAATGAATAAAATAATAATAGTAATAATCTAATAAATCATTAACAAGTTAAATAAAGTCATAAAAATTCCAATTAAACATTAACACTCAAATAAATCAATTAAAATTTAAATAAATAATTTAGAATTAATAAAACATTAAGATGTTTAATAAATCATTAAAAATTCAATAGATCATTAAATATATAAAGTTAATTCAAATATACTTAAAGAACCAATCATATTAATCAACCTTAACAATCAAAATTCATTCTAAAACAAACTTCAAAACAGTAAAGACACAAGAACTTAAATCTAAACTAAAATTTCCTTTGACCCTTCAACAAATTAATTTCAATCAATTATAACTAATAGTAAACCCAGGATATCTTCAAACCACACAGCCTACCGCACACACTTAGATTTGTTTGATAGGACAACCGACTCTAGCTCTAGGTTAGGCCGGTGTTTACTTTCTTGTTGTTGTGTGACGGGCTTTCTCGGTTTTCATTGCATGCTTGTATGATTGACATTGAGTGTTTGTTTACTTTTATTGCTCTCTGTGATATGATGTGATGGGCGATAGATTACCCCTAGGTTAGGAACGATCTGGATCCTCACAGAATCTTATGCAGGTGGCCATGCTCGTGCAGGGCTAAATAAAAAGGGGGCAAATTAAAGATTTAAATTAACAATAATTTCTACAGGTGCTTCAGAAAATGCTAAGCCCCCTTTAAAATTAAAAGAGCATGGCCAAGTGTGGCTGATAAATTTAATTTGAATATATATAACTGCTTGGGAATGGTTTTATTATAAATGTCTAGGATAACCTTGCAGGTGTGTCTAGATTTTCTTTTTCTTTCTGGAATGTAATGTAAATGTAATTATTTGTTAAAGTCAAATGTTGTGAAAGTGATTCAAAAGTGGGATATCACACCCAACTCGGAATCCAAAGAGAGGAGAATGTCCCTTAGGGGAGTATTCTCTTCTATTTGGAAAGCCAAGTTAGGGTGGTTCTAATATCCAAAGAGAAAAGAAAATACCCCTTCCGGGATGAGTTTCTTTTCATTTGGATATCCAGGCCCGGCGGACCCAAGGAGCTCGTAGCGGACCCAAGGAGCTCGTAGCGGAACCAAGGAGCTCGTAGCAGATCCAAGAAGCTTGTAAAGGGAAGAAGACAAAAAGTGAAGATAAAGAAGACGAAGAAATGAAGATAAAAAGAAAAGTATATCCCATTTTGAAATCACTTGCGTCAGTCTTAGGTTTAGAATCCGGGTTTGTTGTCAGTGGTGCCCGGCCACTTTACTTTTTCAGTAGACCCTGGGTTGTAAATAAACTGGACATTGGACATTATATTTTTGGATAATTTAATTTGAGTGTTTATTTTGTTTGTGCACTAGTTTTTTTTAGGACTCTTGCATGCCGTGTTTTGTTTTAGCCTGGATACGCATCGGAGTGTTTTTTTTGGTAAGGATCACGATAAACTTTTTCTACTTGAAATTTAAAAAATAAAATTTTTTAGGCCCACATAGAAACTCTAACGAATCTAAGAAGTAAGCTCGGACCGCCGAGAGTCAGCATAATCATATTATTACTTTCTCTTCCTTGTTAGGCACCTCCCCGCCTGCGGGTTCTGGCAGACCACCTGACCTATTAGGGTGCAGTTCTGTCAAGGGGATGTTGTGCAATCTCTAGGGAAAAATCTATTTTCTAAGCCTGATTTTAAAACTGCTTCATAAATCATTTTATGCATTCGAGTCAATTAGCATGCATTGCATTAGATACAAATTAAAAGAGTCTAAAATTTTAATTGCATTATGCTCCTAGGCATCATTTACCCTACATAAGTAAAGGGGCCAACTAGATTTTGTCTTAGATGTCGGCCCCGATTCCTCAAAACTTAAATAACGTCCCTACC
Source organism: Dendrobium chrysotoxum (assembly GCA_019925795.1). NCBI lineage: Eukaryota > Viridiplantae > Streptophyta > Magnoliopsida > Asparagales > Orchidaceae > Dendrobium > Dendrobium chrysotoxum. Next base: position 87,198,546 of record CM034315.1, on the reverse strand, counting down.
CATCTTTCATAAGAGACTGGACACATGGATTTGAAGCGCCTAGGTGGTTAGCTGGCTCCCCAATCCAGGCCGGGGTAAGTCCAGATTTGCACTGCATTAGTCAGGTTCGGGTCACTACTTTGTAGTACCCAATTTAGACTTAGGTTCTGAGGCAGATTTGTGAATCTTAAGTCCTCACCCTTCGGGAATAAAATCCCAAATTTCTAATAAAATGTCAATTCAAACCTAAAAAAAAAATTTTCTCTCTTAAAATGTAAAGCCCAACATAGGGTAGACTGAGGTTGCCTCTGAGCTTCTCAGAATCCGGTACCTCCTACTTTTCTTCCTTTGACTCGTTAATAATTGTTCAATGTTGAGTTTTCTCCTTGAAAATCCCTACTTCTTTCCTTGTCTTCTACTTTGTAATCAGAGGGTATAAAATCACTGCTTTAATCGAGAGTTTTCTTAGGAGTACCCCTCCTAAGATGTAATTAACTATAGGGGCTTGCCCCTATAGGGATTTGAGAATCCCAGATTAAAATAAACCTTGTTTTATTTTTATAAAACAAGGGAAAAATCTTTGGGAACGCAGACATGTTTTAAAACCTCATTTCTAACTTTAAACAAATTTATAGAATATTATTATTATCTTTACAGGTAATATAATATTCTATTTATTATGTTCAATTTTAGAAATGATGACTTTTATAAAACCCATTCTTTCTTTTGGGTGTTTTTGAAGAATGTTATATTCGTCTTTTCAGATGATACAATATTCTCCTTATTATACCTAAATAAAGGGATGAATGAACTTTTCAAAACTATATTTCTATTTTTAAACACATTCTACAGAATTTCGTGTTCATCTCTCAAGATGATATGTTATTCATAGAATTGTGTTTGACTATAGAAATATTATTTTCTAAAACCCTGTTTTGATATTGAATCCATTATAGAATATTGTGTCAGTCTCCCGAGACTGTACTTTATTCTTAATGTAGTATTCGATTACAAAATAGGAGAACACAAAATCTGCGTGGCGACATAAATTTTCCCACCAGAGGTGAGCCTCATATTGCGCGATTTTAAACAATGGCCTTAAGTATGGTTAAAGGCATAAATTTGACATGCTCCTCAAGCATCTTTGTTTCCTACAACTCGTGCGGTGTTGTAGCCTACTCGAGCAACTTCTTTGTTTGCTCTTAAACTAGCTTCTTCATGTGCATCTCTTAAAGTTGTTTCATTGCTTACACGTCTTGCAGCTTCATCACTCTCTCCCCTATCAACTTCCATCATCTCCAATTTTCCATGTAGCTTCGTCACTTACTCATAAGCCGACTTTATCGGATGCTCTTGTGAAGCTATGACACTTCTCTATTGGCTTCGTTGCATGCTTCTTGTATTGTCCATTCTTCTGTTCCTTGTTTTATTGCCAACACCTCGTTATGATTTATTTGAATTTGTCATTGCTGGTCAATTGATTTCATCGCTAGCCCTTCAGTTCACTTCGTCAATTTCACCTCTTCTTGAAGCATTGTTGCCTGTTCTTTAGGGGGCCTCTTCTTCATTTTATGCAACTTTATTGTGCATTTCTTATCTGACGAAGTCATCTTGCACTTTTTTATGTAGCTTTGTTAACAGTCGGCCTTTTGTTGCATATACTTTATGTAGCTTTAATACCACTTCTTAACCCATTGTGTTGCTTACACCTTTTAATCTTGGTTTTTGCCACCTGTTTCTCTCATGACTTTGTGGCTCACTTTTTAGCCAACTTCATCGCTTGTTCCTCATGCAAATTTACATATAGGTATTGATTTTATTTGTTATATATTTTCACGATATTTCATATTTCGCTTCTCAATCGTCTTCTTTTCTTGTACTGATTCATCTCCTGCTTCTCGTTTGGCTTTGTCGTTGGTACATCCTCATATAGTTTTGTTGCACACACCTCTCGTGCAGCTTGACTGACTGATCCTCAGTTTGTTTTGTCACATGCTCGTTTGTCCGCTTTATCTACATGTTTGAAACCGGCGGTGCTAGGATTACTTTGATCCGAGTGTTGTTTCTTGACGAATGATGAGTCAAAGAAATTTCATGACGAGCACCACATTCCAGGGTTTGCTTTCCACCTCCATCATATATTTTTTAACTCCTTTTCCCCAATGAGTTGTGTTTCCATATTTATATTGTCCTGATTCTTCCTCTTAATGTTTGTATGCAATAGTTTTTCTCTTTTGCCCGCTCAGCTAGGCCCCAACTCCTTTTCTCCTATTTTGAGATTTGTTGCCCATGCATCCCCAAAATTTGTCTCTAAACATTTTTTTTCCTTTTCTTCTAAGTGAAGCAGCATTCTAAAATTGCTTCTTATACTGTAGTGCACGCTACTTTTGGGCATTTTATCATCATTCAATATGCCCTTCTTCGTCGACCATTAGAAATCCCCTTCTTTTTTTGGTCATCGTGGGGCCTGGGCGCTCAATGGGAAAACTCTTTTAATCAATGTTGAAGGAACCCATTCTTAACTCTTCGAGGCGAATTCTTCCAAAGAATTTGATGTTGCCAACGCTGAGGAATTATAAATATATAAATAGCTAGTGATTGAATTGAGTGTGATAGAAAGGACATGATAAGATAGCGGTCTGACAACCTAGAAAATATCAAGAGAAATAGTTATTTGAAGGGATGGTTTGAGTAACACTTCTAAAGATAAGTTAGTGTAGTAAAATTAGACCTGGGTGTTTGTGCTTGAGTAGGGATTGTTTCAATGAGATGACTGTAAAATTAATGCGAAAGTGTTATCATTAATTCAACTAGAGGTTTGTTGATGGGCTCCAATAAAATAAACTTAACTATTCATGCAGTAATAAATCTTTAGAGCCACTTGGGAAAAATCTCTATCTTAAATTTGTCTTTATTTTTTTTTGTTTTTATTTTGATATAAAATAAAAATATATTTGGCATCTTCAGTATGAATCATTTTATTTTTATTTAATATCACATATGGCGATTTATGAGGTGATCATGATGGTAGTGGCAATAGGCTCGGCATGGTGGCGGTGGTCAGCAGCTATTTGGGGTGATTTATATTTTGAAGCTAATTAAAACACCTAAAAAAGCCTACAATTTGTTTTAAATATTTCTAAAAATACTTTATTTAAAAAAAAATAGTTAAAAACACAAATCAAATATTTTTTTTTTTCCTAAAAGATGATCCCGAGTTTGCAAAAGCTAACTCCACTTACTTGTTTTGATTAAGACCAATGATTGAGGGAATGCATGTGGACATCAGTTAATTGACAGCTACTTGTATTTCTTTATCTTCAAAGCCCGATCCGATGTATTGTCATTTTGCTTTTCTCAGCTTATGGAGAATGAATAAATCAAATGGAGAGGTTTTTTTTTTCTCCTTATTAATTATTCTCTTATAGGAATCCTTTTTTTGCGAGGACGTTTGCCATAATACGTAGACTTCTAGAGTCCTAGTTAGTCACTCGGGCTTTGTGTGGTAATTGTTAATTGCTGTGCTGAATCAGAAAAAAAAAAAAAAAACAGTCGATCTACTCTCACGTTGATATATGGTATTTCCTATTTTTCATGAAGTCTTAGAGGGAATGCACACTTGAGGTAGGGATTTTGGAAGCATATTTGCACTAAAATCAAATTGTATTTTGAAAAGAACTTAAGTTCTCTCGTGGCTTTTCTAAATCTTGAGTCTCTCTTATACAATGAATGGTTCCAGTAAAAGATAGATTAAAAATCTTGTCCCAACCCTACCTGTGCTAAGATTGATGTAACACAGGAGTCCTATGTTTGGAGTATAGTTTATCATCTGTTTGATGTAATGCTATTTATTCAAAGTAGTTGTTGTTGGCTAAGGAGATCAAGTTTCGTTTAATTTTAATTTTCTTGAGGTTAATTTGTCATTTTGAATAATATCAACTATATAAAGAATAGCTTATGATCATTGAATTGATAATAATGCTCGACTTCTTTTAATGATATTAAATGATGAACTGGTGAAGTTAAAGGATTCTGCTGTTCTCTTTCTTCCTCTCTACCCCACATGATCTGTTTCTATTTTCTCTCTTCCTTACTCAGTGTAACAATGGTTTTCCTTCCTCAACTACAAGAGACTTGAAAAAGTCCTTTTGCTGCGTTCTTTAAAATGCAGCAAAGCAAAGCACCTGTAATTGTCATGGATAGTCGTCTGTATCAACATATATTTTTAGGCTTTTTTTTTTTAAACAATGTCAAGCTAAAAGTCCATAAGCATATAGTTTCGAATTTATGCATTCCTCAAGAAGAGGGAAACCTAGAACCACTGGATAACACGTATTATGTTTTTTCAATCAACTGCAGGCATTATATCCCTGAATGGTAAGATTTTGTTACTATTATAGAGTAGCTGTCCTTGGTTTGTTTCACTGCTTAAGGACTTATGTACTCGTTACTAAAGATTTTTCTTACCTTTTTCCTAAAGGTGTTAGAAGTATACAAGAGAAGACTGAACAAGTGGAGCGATGTGATGGTGAAACTCAGCACTCAAAACCTGCTCCCAATGATTCACACGCTCCTACCGAATTGGCTGAAAATCTCAGCAATAGAACCAAAGACTCCAATGTGAACTACACAGCCATATCCAATCTGAAAACATCCACACGACATGATCTAGCTATGATCTTCACTTGCAAGGTATGTGAGACTCGATCTGTGAAAACTATGTGCCGTGAATCTTATGAGAAAGGCGTTGTCGTTGCTAAATGTGGAGGTTGCAACAATCTCCACCTTATTGCTGATCACCTCGGTTGGTTTGGCGAATCTGGAAACATTGAGGATCTCTTGGCAGCTCGAGGTGAGGAGGTGCGGAAAGCTTCAATCGACACCCTAAATCTAACTTTGGAGGACCTTATTGGAACAAAATCTTCATGACTACTTGCAATGGTACGTAACATGTGTTTTTATTGTACCTTCAGGTTAGCACTTGTTAGGTTGTGTTGGATCATCTGTTTTATTTCACCCCTAAACCTTTAAATTAAAGGGTTAAGATTTCGTTTGGGATGGCTTTTTTACTGCTTCTTAAAACAATTTTTTATACAAAAATTTTAAATGTTTAACTAAAAATCTATTTTAAGAAGTAGTAAGAAAGTCGTCCCAAACATTTAAGCAATTTCCATACATTAATTGTATATAAGGAAAACATTCATAACGTGTACCAGAAATAAATCACATTTGTCGAAGTTTAATTTTCTTGTCCAGTATTAATATTATAGTATTATTTTCAGGGCAAATATCAAATTATTGGATATAAATCACAATTAATTAATTATACATTAAAGTTATTTTAAAATACTGCTATTATATTAAAATTTTGATCAGAATATTTTGATTCATCAAAACACTTGTCATGTAATTAAGCAAAAAGGACGATTCAAATCCGACAAATTGCTATTGTTTCCATATTTATTTAATTTTATAATTATTTTTTACTTTCAGGATGGTTGAGGCTGAAGCTGGCGAGCATTTCCAGAAATTTGCAATTGCATGGGTCAATCTTCCAACTTCAATTGACGTGATTGATTCAATATTTTAATTTTTTTTTTATTTTAATCCAAAATTATATATACAATATGTCGACGTAGAACATTTCTCTGCATGCCATGTGGAAGGCTTTTTTGTTTTAAGCTTACTTATGAATATATACGGAGCTCATCTTGGTCTGTTGATTAAGAATTTTGGCTATTAATGAAAATGTGTTGGGTTCGAATCCTGTATATATGATATATGTATGAGTTTATCCTAATTGATTTAGATATCCCGAAAAAGGTACAAATATGTTGATGATTTTTATGTTGGAAGAGAAATATAACAAGTGGTTTTATGTCTATGTGACAGTTTTTCATTATTTTAGTTTTTGAATATTTTTTGCATTTTTATTTAGTAATGATTCTTTGCTATAACTATAACTAAATATGTTTAATTATAATTATAATTATAATTATAAATGTAATATAACAAATTTTTTATTATTTTAAAAATTTTTCTTCTATCATGATCCGATCCGAAAGCTTGAATTAATGAGGCAGGAATAGGCGGTAGGATAGTGATTTAAATTTTTATTAACTAAATTTATTTTCAGCACACATAAAGAGCTACTAAAATTTTAAAATATATATATATACAAAATGAATTAGATACCTTTTATTCGGTATGTTATGTTTATGGTACGTATTTTCACCTCTTATATTCATTTTGATTATATTAAATTATACTTGAAAATATTAGAGCAATTAAAAGTAAGCCACAATTCCATGAGTAAAATATTCTTCTAAATTAAGGTAATTTAAGATAATTGGAACAATATGCATGAGCATTTCACTTCATATCATAAAGTAATTCAATTTATTTTTATTTTATTTCACAACTTTCAATATTATGCATATACAATATTTTTATCTATATCTTTTTTTTTCTTATGAATAATACAATCATCATAGAAGCCCCCGTTTAATTTAGTACCAATGAAGGTATTCCTTTTTTATTTCCTTTTCCTTTTCAATAACATTTTTCATTTACGTGCACGGGCATATTGCGTCCCCAATCAGTACCATAAGAGGGTGTGCTTTATTAATCAACATGTACATGCAAGCATACTACATAAATTATATTATTTACTTTTTTTATATCATTTTATTTCAAGTCTTCTAGTTTAACATGATCAATTGTCTTTAATAAAGAAAAATTATATAACATTAATAGTGCGTAATTAGATAATAACAGTACTTGATGCATCATGTATAGGAGAAATAAATATCATTACTATAATTAAAAGATATGAATATTCACCTTGAACTTAAACATTTTGTTTCTTCACTCTTACTCTTTACTTCAAGGCTAAAAGATTATCTCCTACATAAAAGACATTCTTATTAACAATTTTATCAACTACTATTAAATTCTCTAACTTAACATTTTAAAATTTCTTCTCTTTTTAAATATATTTTTATTCTTAAAATAATCATAGAGTATTTCACTAATTAAAATTTTCTTTTATTATTAGATTTTAATATATGTTATGCTCTCTCTCTCTCTCTTTAATTAACTAATTAATTTACTAATTAAAATTGAATATTTGCCCTCGTTAAATAATATTTTTTTTTAATTAGCATAAATATATATCTTATTTAACCCTCATAAATTATTATTATTTTATACTACATAATTTTGCTCTTTTTCTTTCTCTATTTATTTATTAAATATATTCAATTAGTACTTCTCTTATTATAATTTCTTTGCATAACATAAATTTCATATTTTCTTAATTAATTTAATACTCATTTTTTTATAATTATTCAAATTAATTTATGAATAAATTTTATTTTAATATATGCTCTCCATCCCTTTGTATATATCTTCAATTTATCATTAAATTATTTTGATATAATCATTAAAATATATATATAATTTTAGATTAAATTTTCTTAATACTATTAATTATTTTTCATTCTTATGAATTTCATAATTTAATAAATAATATTTAGACATTAGGAAAGATCTTAAACTTATTTTAAAATTTAATTAATATATTGGTTAAACATATAATAAAATAAAATACCTTACTTTTCTTCCTCCTAATCTCTACCAACTCAAGCCCTAAACCACAGCACACCGTTTTCCCCTTTCAATGATTGCTCTCGCTCCAAATGTCAAGGCCTTCTCCCTCGCCTCTTCTCTCTGTTATTTCTCTGATTTAACGATAATGGAAGGAGCAGAATAAACTTATCTCGCATGATGAGTCGCTGCTTTTGACACCTGTATGTGTTCCTTTGCAAAAAAGCACACTTCGGCTTTGCCAGGCCAGCTCACGTGACCTGCTTGCGTCTGTTCGATTCACATTTCTGCTCCCTCATTTCATTCGGTCCATCCGTCTGCTAAAGAAAGCCGGTTCAATTGAACCGATCAGCTGGATCGGTTCTTACAAAGGCTTCGTTTATGATAGTTTTAGATCATTATTTTTTCTATGCTTTTAAGAGATTTTTATACTAAAAAATAATTTTATAAATTAATAAAAAATTTGTCCCAAATGAAATCTAAAATGATTTACAAAATTTGAACACCTTCAAATAATATTCATAAAATTGATAATTATTAAATTATATTATGATAAACACTATGTAGTTATCAATAAATGAAAAAGGCATATATAATGAAGATGGCAGAGAACAAAACTTTATAAAAATGGTGCAAATCTTGCATTGAATGATAAATCATTTTCTTGATAGTCCATTGATACTATTTGAAGTGATAAGACAAACCTCTTTTATTTACTTACAAAGATTGTAAAGTTAAGTTTCATTTGGCACAATTTTCTTATTATTTTTTAAAACAATTTTATAATATAAAAATTTACAGTTCAAAAAAATTTTATAATAAAAAATTATTTTAGAGAGCAGTAAAAAAATTGTATCTCAAAATATTTGCATGATCACAATCATTCTATAGAACATCCATTAAAGATTAAAGAATACACACCTATAATCAGAGCCGAGAGAGAGAGAGAGAGAGAGAGAGAGAGAGGCTACATGGATATAAAGAAGAAAATATATGAGAGAGAATACTATTAGAACTAGAATAGAAGAGAGTGAAAGGCCTAGCTAGCAATGCATCATGCAACACAAATAATCTGAAAAACTGATAATATTTTACTAATTAACATTCATTAACCAAAATAAAAAATATTAATCACTCAATTATTCAATAACAACCACAACATTAATCAAATAATGAAATGAATTTTTAAAAAAATATATTTTGAGTAAATAATTAAACTACAATTAATCTGATGAATTAGATTCTTGAGATTTACTATGACCAAGCCTTAGCTCCAAATCCAAATCCTCCTCAACCACCTCCTTCTTCTTCTTCTCCTTTTCCTCCTTCGGGCCTGACCCGCCCAACCCAAGTTGCAGCTCCTCGCCGGCTTGAACCAGCTCCGTTGCTCTTTGTGAGCCTTCTTCCGATGAAGCCGGGAAGTAAACCACATAGCTTGATGAGGACTGCTCCCCTGATTGTTTGGGGGGAGGCCCAGGAGGCCGTTGGGCTCTGGAATAAGGATGGTAAGCCTCTTCGCTCTTTCTTGGACTGGAAGAAGACGGTCTGGTGGGTCGCAAACGAGCCCGATCATGTCGGTGCATGTTCATGTGCCCGCCCAACGCCTGCGCTGTGGTGAAACCTCTCTTACAGTAGACGCAGTCGTAGAACCGGGCTGAGCCCGTGGAAGTGCCCGGTTCGTCGGCTGCCGGCTCACTTGATTCGGCCTGACTATCGCCTGTTGCCTTCAGCTTCTCCTCCTCTCCTTCTTCTTCCATGTCTTACGGAGGAGGAAGACAGACGCGCTTTGACATAAGGCTGAGGGAGACTTCTGTATATAAGCTTTTATAAATATAAATGTATATGGTGGCCGGCCGGAAAAATGACTACTCTCTCTCTCTCTCTCTCTCTCTCTCTCTCTCTCTCTCTCTTAGGGTTTGGAAGAAAGCTTCCAAGTGAGTACAAATTCAGATTATAGTTCCTCGTCGTTTGGAGAGCTGTCTCCTCATATACAGCTAGTTGAGAGGTTTAACTGACAAACAGTTGAATCAAGAAGAGAATGGCATTTGCATGTAATTAACTATATGTGATATAAAAAAGGCCATCATTAAATTATTCAATCATTTCTATTATATATATATATATATATATATATATATATATATATATAGTAGAAATATTTCATAGTTTTTTATCCTTATGAAAAAGTGAGATAATAATATCTAATTGTAAAAGAAAATTTATAATAAAAGTTTTTAAATAATAATAAAGAAATTATAGCAAAATAGAATAATATATATAATTATGACAATTTTTTGAAAAATAAAATTGTTAAAAAGATATCTTATGCAATAATGCAAACACTCAATTAAAGATAAATTATTATCGACCCCTCTCAATTTAAATCCTATTTTTATTAGTATAGCATAATAGCTTAATTTTTTGGATATGATATATTAAGAGTCTATTTGGGATGATCGGCTGTGAAGCTGCTATTAAAAAGTAATATTTTTAAAAGTTGTTTTACATATATATATCAACTAATTTCTTAAATCTACCACATATCAATAATTTTAATTGTAAAAAACAGCTTCTCATCATAAAAATTTTCAGAAAGTAATAAGAAAGCAGTAATCAAACGAAACTGTAATTAAAATTTGAAAACCACGAAACTATCCCAAACTACAAAACCTAAAAATTAAAAAAAAAAAAAGTTAAAAATATTATGATCACTATTTTTAAATATTATGAGTCTGAATATCATCAAAATTAATTTTAAATAAATATATCATAAAATTTGATTAATTATTCATATATTATAACACTTCTCTTAAATAATCCAACATATGTTTTCCAAAAATTTATATTAAAAAAAAGTTACAATATCTGATTATCAAATTATTTTCCAGTACAATAAAAAAAAAAAAAAAATTTCCCTCTGACCTTCCTCTTTCTTTTATCATAGATTATGATCATTGAAGCTTTCTAATTAGCTGAAATCTATCCAGCTGTTTCTCACTACTAACTTGAATCCATCTTTGATTCCTTCCTTTATATTCTTTGCCTACTGATATTTACAGGCTAATATAGTAAGAGCTTGACTTATTTCATTAATTATGATATTATGGATTCTGATTAAAATCATTTTATTAACTGACATTTGTCTTTATTTTGTATGTGCAGTTCAGAAATAATGAAGAACATATCTCATAGAAAAATAGAAAGAAGAATTTGATCAATAGAAAAAACTTTAAAAGATAGTAAGACTTCTGCTCATCAGAGAATAAAATACAAAATTATATAAAAAATTTTAATTTTTTTTATTTTATATATTTTAAATTTGCATTCATAAATATGTGTAAATAATTGATCAGAGAAAAAAAAAAATTTTTTTCTTGATCAGAGATTCAGTATATATGAGCTTACTATTTGGGGTTTTTCTGCAGTAATGAAAGATGGCTGTGGTTGGATTGTAGTGTTGGTAGAGAAGGCTTTGGAATTGTCATTTTCATGTGAAAGGCATCTTTCTTTGGAAGCCTGAAGAATGGGAGTCTGCCATTTAGTGCATAAATAAGCTTGTTTATTCATCCAACTTCTTATTTCCTTGTTGAATTTAGGGGATATTTGGGCTTTATTTTAATTATATTTTGGTTTGAAATAAAATATATTTGATATTTTAAAGTTATGTTTTTGTTTTGTTGAGGGTGATACTAATGGTGATGTGGTGGTGGTGGGAAGCGGTGGTGAACGATGATGGGTGGCGGATAGCTGCTAGCATTGATATATTTTTTTTAAAATACTCAAAATATCTAATATTATTTTGAGTGTTTTTAAAAATAACTTGAATACTTTGTTCTAAGTTAGAATATTTACTTTGTTCTAAGACCAAGAAGTCTAAAGCATAAACCTTAAAGCTGACATTGGGAGTCATAGTTGGTGCCGATTGTGCCGATTGATCTTGTGGTTGAAGGCATGCATTGATGTTGTTGGCAACCACATGTAATGAACTAAGTGGATTTTGGGGTGTAGCTAGGAAATAATAGTCTGAGTATTGTAGCTTGAAGATGGTGATCGAAGAACCGTAATTGGGTGGCAATTGTCGAAAGATCGTAGTCGAGTGGTGGTTGTTGGAAAACCCTAGTCATGCAATAATAGTTGAATGACCATAATTGAGTAATAGTGATTAGAAGATCGAAGTTGGGCTATGGTGGTTGAAGGACGATAGTCGGATGACAATAGACATAGAGCCGTAGCTAAACAATAATCATCAGTCAAGTGATGGTGATTGGAGGATAATAATCAAGCGATATTAGTCAAAAGATAGAAGTCAAAAGATGATGGTAAGGGGACTGTAGTTAGGCAGTAATGGTTAAAGGACCACAATCAATCGATGGTCGAAAGATCACAATTGGGCAATAGTGATCGAAGGGCTATAATTATACTTTTAAATATATGGTTGTGGATTTGATTCCCAAAAATGACACCGAATTATTGTATGCTAGGCAAAGAGAGTTTAATATCTTAGTATATGCACATAGACCCAACACATCCACATAAAAGAGGATGCAAGAGTCACCTAATTTTTGTGGGGAAAACCCAAAAAAGGGAAAAATTATATGATCTGCCTTAGTTGAAATGATTTCACTTAATTATTATTGGTTATAAATAATACATTTTTCTTTGATTAAAGTGTTGATACAATATAATAGACAAAAACTATGTAAAACAAATTTCATGATGCAAGTTAGAAGAGCCCTGTGGCATAGAAATTACTTTCAATATATCATTTGATTGTTCTCTTTTGTGGGTAATGGCATGCCTTCATGCTATTGGTTATGGCAAGTGATTAAATCAACAAGTGTCAATATAGCCAATCAACAATAATCAGAAGATTGTAATCAAACTATGGTGGTTGGATGATCGTAATTAGGTAATGATGATTAGAGAACCGTAATCATGTGATTGTGGTCATAGGATGTAATCGGGAGAAGGTGGTCGAAGGATCGCAATCCAGTGATGGTGATCATAGGAATGCAGTGAAGCAACAATGATCAGATAACTATAACTAGGTAATGATGGTTGGAGGATAGTAATTAGGCGATGATACTTCAGCTGTAGTGCTCTTATGCAACTTTAAGATTCTTCAAGCCTTTAAACTTTCTTGAATTTCAAGCTTCAGTCCAAGCCCCTTTCAAGTAGAGAGTGGAAGCCTATTTAAAATTTTTAGAGTGGCATGTCTCATAAAAATGGCCAAATTTTGGAATACTTCATTGCACGACTCATATTAATTTTCTCGATTATAAACCGTTCATTTAGCATTTAAGTACCTTAAGGATGTCATAATTAAACAATGTTAGGCTTATTAGATTCATCTTATCAAGATGCTCGATTTGATTAGAAGCATGCAAGATTTGAAAATCTTTTAAATTCTAAAAATTTATAGTTTGCTTCATGTACTTGATTTGGGTGCAATTAAAGTTGGATCACATCATCTCATCGGGACATCCAATTTGACTATAAAATTGCTAAAATGAAATTTTGAATGACCCTAAATTTAAAAAAAAAAAATTACCAATTCAAATATGCATCAATATTCATGCCCGATCGAGTCACTTTTTTTGACATCATTTTTTTAAAATAAAAAATAAAAACATATAAAAAACATCCAACAACCATATATTTAAAACTTAAACACAAACATATTCACATACTTGTTGCTCAGCCATTTTAGACGCCAATCTTGTAATACATTTCCAGCTTGAGCATGCCTTATAACGAACACTTATAATATAGTAAAATAAGGATGTAATAAAACAAGGTAATAAAATGTTTTAATATGTTCAAATTTCCCAAAGTTTATCTAATGTTGAGAGGATACAATGGCATTATTGTTTGTAAAAAAAGATCAAGCACTTTGAATTTTGACAATGGTGGTCAAATAACCTCTCCCTACTGTCTTCAAGGAAAAAGAAAACATTTAGTTCAATCAATAGGACCTCATGCACATTGAGGGTGTATCAGGTCCCAAATAGTTTTGATAGTTATTGATGATAGAAGCCACAAACTGGGTGTAAGAGATAATTGAAAGTGCTTAAGGCCCCCACCACCTCTAAATAGCTTAAGTGGATCGAGTTAGATTTCATTTTGGGCAATTTTCTTACTGCTTTTTAAAGCAGCTTTTCAATACAAATTTTTTTTAAATAATAATAAAAAGTTATCCCAAACGAAACTTTAGTTCATAGGTAAATAATTCCAACCCTTTGAAAGCCCCCACCAATCTAAAACCCAAACCCTCAAATATGATTGTAATTGGGAGGAGAAAGCATCACTCTTATGGAGGAGAAAGGGTGTGAAAGTGTGATTCTATATGAATCTATCCACCTATCATTGGGACAAGCCCCCTCTAACATTGAGATAAGCTCCAACCACACACAAAACACATATACTAATGCTACTTCTATTATCAAGCCATCATAAACTCAAAATAAAAAATAATTTGTTAGCCTAACACCCTTACTTGAAACTAGACTCAAATATATTCTAGCAAATTTATCTTCAACTGAAAAATCAATCAAATTTCAAGATGAACCTACAATGGGCAGTTTAATAAATCCCTTCACAAGTTGGACTAGCCTAAGAATTTAATGGGCTATGAAGAGTTTAATTAATGACTTACTGTATTTGAGCAGCCTTCACACCTAGTAGTCTTCATCTCTTTTACCCTCTATTACTTGTCTTTTAAGCCTGAGATAGGGGATGACATTAACCGAGCCAAGGCGATTGAGATGACCAGCCTTATAATGGGTGAGACGTCCCTATGGCGAGCTCTAACTTTTCAAACCTGCTGCTAAGTAAATCGGGTTTTTCAAGGTCCCAAAAATAACAAAGAAATACAATCAAGCAGATCGGTGACTTTCTTCATCCAATTCAATTGCAGCTGAATGTTTATAATAGCACAAAGATAATGTAAGTTAATTACACAGAGACGAGGGTCCTATTTTCTGGCATTAGCTCAAATGATTGATGTACATTGAACATAAAATCTGAGTTAGGTCAAGGATCAGGATTGCCTGGAACGGTTTCCTCATCGCTGGATTCATATTCTTCATCACTCAGTACTTCATCGCTGGAATTTCCATCAGCTGCAGAGTTTTCATGCTTTGCATACCTCTCACAGTATTCTGGAACGGTGTATAGGAAAAAAATATAAGTAGCAGAGGAAGATGGTTTGTAACCAGTCATAGCGGTTATTAAATGATGATTAGTAGCAGAGTAAAGATGGCTTGTAACTAATCATATTGTTATGATATGCTCTTAGTATCATTCTATGGTCCATTCAAGCAGCATGATTTGTTTGAAAGGAAGGCCCGCTTCAAGCGTGGAAACTATATATGACCACAGAAGACGAAAAAATAACAGAAGAAACAAATATCTGCTATAAAAGTAGATTTATGTTTTGCAGAGGTCATAAGAGACTTGGACAATGGAATACAGTGTTTTCCTGCTGAGTCTTACCATTGTAGATGAGTGATAGTTGCAGGTAATAGCAACTGGAAGCCAACAATCACTCGAGGAATGAAAATGCAATGGAAGCTATCACATTACCATGAGAGTACATTTTTTGAACAGTTTGAGAGCAATTATATTCTTCATCATACAGAAAGAGCAGTCTTGTTGTATTGACGACTAGCCAAACTACAAACCAATCTATTCCGTGGGATACTGGGAAAGGGGAAGAAAACAAAATGTTGCCTTGAAATTAAATTTGACCAATTTTTGTCATCATAGTTAGATAGCTTAAAAGGTAGCATTTTGCTGAATGTTTAGAAGTCAGCATTTTTGAAGGCTATCTAGTAATTGTTTAGCAGAAATTATCCCACTAAGACAAACATCCTAATTAAGAGGATGGATACTGGTGTCACTATAAAGTCAAAATAAAACTATCAGAAAAACGATGCAGTATACATACCTTTTTCTTTACCATTTGAATTTAGCACCTTTCTCACAAGCCTTCAATAACAACTGAAAACTCTTATTAAGCGACATACGAAGTCATTACAGCTAGTACGCACAATTGCTACACTAGAAATGTTAAATATGGATCTTGCGGTTGATTTTCAAAGGTAATTAAGACCAGCATGGAATTCAAGGAGTTACTGGTGCATTTCATTTGTCAACCCTTACATGAATTGCACTTCAGCTTCCAAAAAGTTTCAAATAACTTCAATATTTCTCTATTATCATAAACAAAACTAGACAATCCATTTTTTTTTTTTTTTGAAAGTTCTAGACAATCCATTTAACAAGTACATTACTGACATGCTAATTTCATACTTAACAAGTACATTACTGACATGCTAATTTCATGCTTAATTTTTACAGTTGAGAGTCATGAAATCATCAAATAAACAAGTTTCGTAGGTTATTATATAATGTTATTTTAAAAGTACTCGTGTTCATACAGGTACATCATAAAGCAAAAGTCTAGGAAAACAGTGGGCAGAACAAAACAGAATAAACTTGGCGTTGTTGGGAAAATAGTTTTTCATTTTTTAGGGTGTTATTGATGAGGAAATCCGACCTTGGAAGGTTTACCAGAGACGAGGCCGACAATCTACGGCCACGATTGCACCGATTTATTTTTGAGTTATCATATATATTTGATTTATTTATGCATTTTTCCGTTTCTACCCTCGCTTGAGGGAATAGTTGTTTGTGACCCTTAGGGGCATGTGTGTCTTTTATTTCTTCATTGTAAACCCTAGCTATTTATATCCTCTCTTCTTCTTTGGAGAGGCTAATGAAGATTATTAAGAAAATTTCAGCAATTGTCTCTCGAGAGTTCTGAGAGAAAGCTTTGGTGAGAATCCTAGGTGAGGGCAACAGATCACCCACTAGCCGCAGGAAGCGTCTAGGCTCGTGGCTAATTTTCTCCCTCCGTTTTCCTTCCTCCTCCTTCCCCAACCGCCGGCCAATTCCCCTCTAGAAGCCGCCATCCAAGCCCTCCCACTCCTACTAACCGCCGGCCCCAAGAAGCCCCCACCTCTCCTCCTCTAGCCGCCGGCCACCTAAAGTCCCTCATCCCTAACTGTCGGCTAAGCCAACTCCAAACCCCACCACCACCTAAACCCCAATCCTAATCCCAACTGCCACCCAAACCGTAACCCTAATCATAGCCGCCGGCCACCCTAATCCTAATCCTAAGCCACCAGCCCCCAATCCCCTTTGCCTCCAAAATTCAAATCTCCATTCAACACTTTTCATTTATTAGACATCTTAAATTAGGAAAGTTTCCAAAATTCAAATTTAAATTAATTTGAATTTGAAATCTTTTCCTAAACTAAGAGAACTTATATTAGAAAGCTTTCTCCAATTATCTCAATCTGAATTTAATTAGAGTTTAGCTCTAATTCCACTTTCCCTTATTAAAATCCCATATTTGGTAACAAACTTAAATCCCCAAATCAAATCCCCCTTCCCAACGCAAGCCGCCGACCCCCTCTCTCCTCCCTTTCTTTTTGATTCCACCTCCTTCAATACCTCCCCAATTAATTCCCTTGCCATTTAAGAGATATTTCCTCCTTCCCATAGCCGACCACATCAATCCCCAGCCGCCTTGATCCACTAGCAACTGCTGTCCAGATCTCTGGACTAGGAGATTGCTGTCCAGAACTCCCAAACCAGCAAGATTGCTGTCCAGAACAACTCCTGCTTGCTGTCCAGTAACAAATCAGGTGTTGTCCTCAAATTCTGCATCTTCTCCTGGCTGTCCTTCAACTCGAGAAAGTTCCCGGCAGCTGTCCAAAGGTTCCCGAACCTTGAAGTTGCTATCCACTGATGTATGGCGGATCTAGAACGTGACCACGGGTTCGTTTACAACGATCAAGGTCAAGTTAACATCCTCAACTCACCGTTCTTCGACATCAATCCGAAGGTTGATCAAACCGTAGAGGAATACGTAGAGAGGATCGTCTTCACCCTCGTCGCCACCATCGACGAACAACTCTCTTCCGTCCAGTGGCAGATTGTTTCCAAATCTTGAACAAGGTGAATTTCTCTTCCAAATCTTTTTCCTTTCTAAATCTTACCTTAATTTGTGGCATCGTCAAGGATTGTGCAACCTATCTTCGTTTAACCTACGTCAAGAGTGTGAGTGAGTAGACTCTAATAGTGCCTAATCTTATTGTTAATTTAGGGATTTCTTTTGAAACTCCCCCATGCTTGGCTAATCTTCATTATAATTGATTATTCGTGTTTCTAAACTCTTACATGTAGTTTGGCCTAAGCTTTAATCATCTTTCTAATGTTCTAACTTTTGTTTAAGTTACGAGAAGCTGACATATTTATTATTTCCCTAATTCAAAAAGGCGTGTAATTTTAATATTGCATAACCTTCATACATTCTAGACCAACATCATTTTGGTATCAGAGCATGGTTGCATGTAGGTGCTTGTTTAGGAAATTTTATTTCTTGTATTAAGCATCAAAATCGCATCCTACAAGCATCATTTTAATTGCTTGTAACATCATATTACTTTCTTTTGTTTTCATAAATCTGAGTCACCCTTAGACATAGGATGGACCCAGAACAACTTCACAGAACTTTAGACCTGCTGGTAGGTCAGATGAACACGATTAGCCAACAACTTAAAGAGAACTAATCCGACCTAACTGAACTCCGTCGTCAAACAACAGAACGATTTAACTCACTAGAACGAGGTAGGAATCACCCTACACCTTACACACCTTCTAGACCTCCTTCGTTGTATGGGGACTATACTTTACCGGATGAACGATACCATCGTGGCCTTTATCGTGCTCCTCAATACGGCCATGACCTCCATAATGACCCTGATATACCTCTGTTAAAAAACAACAAGGTAGATGCCCCAACCTTTGACGGTACCCTCGATCCCCAGCTCTTTCTGGACTGGATCAAGGGCATGGATAGTTTCTTTAAGTGGTACAACATTTCTGAAACTAAGAAGGTCAAATTCGCTGAAATGAAACTCATTGGTATGACTAGTCAATTTTGGTCCAACTTAGAAAGCCTTAGGGAATCCCACAACGAGTACCCCATCACTGATTAGGCTTCTATGAAGCATGAGCTTAAACAAAAGTACTTACCTCCCTCGTACTTCCCTGGGCTCCTTGATAGGTGGAATAGGCTAACCCAAGGTAGTAAACCAGTAAAGGATTACATTGTAGCCTTCGATGACTATCTAATTCGCTACAAGGGGGAGACCTCTCTTACCCCCGCTCAAATTCTATCAATGTTCCGTACCGGGCTGCGCGAGGACCTGCGCAACGAACTGTTTGCCCGGAACGTTACCACTCTAGAAAATACCTACATCCTAATGCTAGACCTTGAGGAAAACCGTCACCAACACGCGAGTCGACACCAAGACTTTAGACCTTCCTATCGACTCTCCAGTGGTGCGGCCCCTAACCACCCCACTGCTCGGCCAACCTCTAGAAACACTACCCGACCACCTTATAGTCCTCCCACACCCCTTCCTGATTTTAGGAGTAAACCTCCCACCCAGGAACCAAGTGCTTTCGATGCCAGGGATATAGACATATGTCCTCTCAATGTTCGAGTCCTTACAAAGTCACTATTATTGAGGAGATCACTGAAGAAGAGTCTGAACCCGAGGTTGATCAAATTCACCAAGTTGAAGAAGAAGGTGAATTCTTTGAGGAGGACGTCGCCACTGCTGTCGTTCACTGTATACAGAAAATAAACACCCCTCCCATCTGCGTGGTGAGATGCGCAATATCCCAACCTGTTGCCACTGATGACTAGCGTAGGACTTCAATTTTTCACTCCTATACCAAAATTAAGGATAAAAATTGTAAAGTCATAGTGGATAGTGGCAGTTGCATCAATGTTGTCTCCTCCAGCATGGTGTCTAAGCTTAGTCTGTCTGTCGTTCCTCACCCTAATCCCTACAAGGTATCTTAGGTCAACTCCACTGCCTTAGAGGTGAAAAAATGAAGTCTCATACCCATCTCATTCGCTGACTATAAGGAAAATGTATGGTGTGATGTAATGATAATGGATGTTGGACAAATCATCTTAGGGCGTCCTTGGCTCTTTGATAATGATGTCCACATCTATGGGCGCTCAAACAACTGCGTGTTTGAACATGCGGGCAAAAAGATCAAGCTTTTGTCATCGCAGCCCTAAGTTAAGGATGATCCTAAACCCAATCCAATCAAGCCCAAGAAAGGGCTGAACATTGTAACCGCCAAAGTTCTGGATTCTGAATTAGCCCAAGGCCCACCCTTGTATGCCTTGGTTGGCCGTGAGACTTCCACTGAGTCTAACGAGCCTATCCCTCAGGAGATCCGATCCATACTGAGTGACTTTGTTGGTGTCTTCCCTGATGATCTCCCTGATCAATTACCTCCGCTTAGAGACATCCAGCACACTATAGATCTTGTCCCTGGAGCCTCCCTTCCCAATCTGGCCCACTACCTCATGAACCTCACGGAACATGCTGAACTTAAAAAAGACAAGTGGATGAGTTACTACAGTGGGGCTATATCAAAGAAAGTCTCAGCCCGTGTGTTGTCTACTTTGACAACATCCTTATTTATAGCCAATCCGTGAGCCAGCACTTAGACCACTTGAGGCAAGTCTGTTAGGTCTTAAGGAAGGAGCAACTTTATGCAAATCCTAAGAAGTGCACCTTCCTTGTTAACAATGTAATCTTTCTGGGCTTTATCGTCTCTGTGCAAGGGGTCTCTGCAAACCCCAAGAAGGTGAAAGCCATTGTAGAATGGCCTATTCCTCAGAACATCCGTGAAGTCCACAGTTTAGCCACCTTCTATAAGAGATTCATCAAAAACTTTAGTACCATCGTGTCTCCTTCACTGATTGTTTAAAAAAAGGTGAGTTTCACTAGACCCCGACTGCCACCAAAGCCTTTGAGGACATTAAGAAGAAAATAGTGGAAGCCCCAGTAATGAGACTTCCTGACTTCTCCAAGGTCTTTGAAGTTACCTACGATGCTTTGGGGGTCGGAATTGGATGAGTCTTATCCCAAGAAGGCCACCCTGTTGCCTACTTTAGCGAGAAGCTAAATGACATCCGGCAGCGCTATTCCACGTATGACAAAGAATTCTACGCGGTGATCCAATCCCTTCGATATTGGCGACACTACTTACTCCCGCAAGAGTTCATCTTTTCAGATCACGAGGCTCTTCGTTATATCAACTCCCAGAAGAAGCTAAATACATGTCACGGTCATTGGGTAGAATTCTTACAAGAGTATACCTACACCCTTAGGCACAAAACGGGAGTTGAAAATAAAGCTGTTGATGCCCTCAATCATCGTATGATGACTACCACAGAGATGAGTGCAGAAGTTATTGGATTTGAAAAAATCAAAGAAGACTACGTGGAGTGCCCGACTTTAAGGAGATTTACTCCCTCTTGTCCACAAGTAACACATGCCTTGTGGATGATTTTCTCTTGGAAGATGGATACCTGTTTAAAGCCCAGAAGCTTTGTATCCCTAACACTTCCCTTAGGGAATTCCTTGTTTGGGAACTTCATGCCGGAGGTCTTGCTGGACACTTCGGTCGAGACAAAACTATTGAAGCCGTAAAGTATCGCTTCTTTTGGTCCAGCCTCAAGAAATATGCGAGCAAAATGGTCAGTAGGTGCCACACTTGCCAACTGGCCAAACAACGTAAACAAAACACCGGTCTCTACACTCCGTTACCTATTCCCAGCTGTCCGTGGCAGGATGTTAACATGGACTTCGTCCTAAGCCTGCCCAAAACTTTTCGTAGGAATGATGCCATATGTGTAGTAATTGACTGCTTCTCCAAGATGAACATTTCCTCCCCTGCTCTAAGGCATCCGATGCCTCCCATATCGCCAAACTATACTTTAACAAGGTCGTTTGATTACATGGTTTATCCAAAATCATTGTAACTGATAGGGATGTTAAGTTCACAAGAAATTTTTGGAAAACCTTCTGGATGAAAATTGGCACCAAACTCCAATTCTTTATAGCCTTTCACCCTCACAGACCGACGGTCAAACAGAAGTGGTCAACATAAGTCTAGGAAACCTATTGAGATCATTAGTGGGTGAACACATTAAAGATTGGGATTCCAAACTCCCCACAGTCAAATTTGCCTATAATAATTCTGTGAATCGCACCACTGGTTTAAGTCCTACAGAAATTGTATATGGGTACAAACCTAGACAGCCTTTAGACATCATACCCATGTGTCCTAGGTATAGGATTTCTGAGTCTGCATCCTCATTTGCATCGCATTTGCATTAATTACATAAAAAAATTGCACGCCGAATTGAACAGAGCAACATTAATTATAAGCTTCATACTGATCCTAAACGAAGATTTAAAACATTTGAGGTTGGTGATTCAGTGATGGTGCAGATTCGTCCGGAATGGTTTCCACTAGGAGCCGTTAAGAAATTACATGCTAAGAGTGCAGGACCCTTCAAAATAATCAAGAAAATCAATGACAATGCTTACGTGGTGGATCTGCTTGCAGAATTCAATATTAATCCATCTTTTAATATAGAAGATTTAGTAGCCTATGAGGGTCCAGAATTTAACCCATCAAATCCACTACAAACTGAGCCTTGTGTGACCCCACCCTGTAAAAATCCAAGCCTACCTCCACTCCCAAATGTTTCCAAAATACCTATGGCGAAGAAGGTTGACATGATTCTAAGTGATATCATTTCCACAAAAGAGGGTGGGCGAAGAAGATATTTGATAAGGTGTAAAGGTAAACCCGAGTCAGAGGACATCTGGTTAGAGCGTGAAGAGCTTCAGTAGATTAACCCAGATGCATTAGAGTTTTATGAGAGCACCCGGGACGCGTACTCGACGGAGTCGAGCTCTTTTCCACCCCCGGGAATGATGAGGACATCCGACCTTGGAAGGTTTGCCAGAGATGAGGCCGACAATCTACGGCCATGATCGCACCGATTTATTTGAGTTATCATATGTATTTGATTTATTTATATATTTTTCTGTTTCTACCCTCACTTGAGGGAATAGTTGTTCGTGACCCTTATCGGCATGTGTCTTTTATTTCTCCATTGTAAATCCTAGCTATTTATATCACCTCTTCCTCTTTGGAGAGGCTAATGAAGATTATTAAGAAAATTTCAACAATTGTCTCTCGAGAGTTCTGAGAGAAAGCTTTGGTGAGAACTCTAAGTGAAGGCAACGGATCACCCACCAACCGCAGGCAGCGTCCGGACTCGTGGCTAATTTTCTCTCTCCGTTTTCCTTCCTTCTTCTTCCCCAACCGCTGGCCAATTCCCCTCTAGAAGCCGCCGGCCAAGCCCTCCCACTCCTACTAACCGCCGACCCCAAGAAGCCCCCACCTCTCCTCTAGTCGTCGGCCACCTAAAGTCCCTCATCCCTAACCATCGACTAAGCCAACTCCAAACCCCAGCACCACCTAAACCCCAATCCTAATCCCAACCACCACCCAAACCGTAACCCTAATCATAGCCACCGGCCACCCTAACCCTAATCCTAAGCCGCCGGACCCCAATCCCCTTTACCTCCAAAATTCAAATCCTCATTCAACACTTTCCATTTATTAGACATCTTAAATTAGGAAAGTTTCCAAAATTCAAATTTAAATTAATTTGAATTTGAAACCCTTTCCTAAACTAAGAGAACTTATACTAAGAAGCTTTGCCCAATTATCTCAATCTAAATTTAATTAGAGTTTAGCTCTAATTCCACTTTCCCTTATTAAAATCCCATATTTGGTAATAAACTTAAATCCCCAAATCAAATCCCCCTTCCCAATGCAAGCCGCTGGCCCCCTCTCTCCTCCCTTCCTTTTTGATTCCACCTCCTTCATTACCTCCCCAATTAATTCCCTTGCTATTTAAGAGATATTTCCTCTTTCCCATAGCCGACCACATCAATCCCTAGCCGCCTAGATCCACTAGTAGCTGCTATCCAGATTTCTGGACTAGGAGATTGAAGTCCATAACTCCCAAACTAGCAAGATTGTTGTCCAGAACAACTCCTGCTTGCTGTCCAATAACAAATCAGGTGTTGTCCTCAAATTCTGCATCTTCTCCTGGCTGTCCTTCGGCTCGAGAAAGTTCCTAGCTGCTGTCCAAAGGTTCCCGAACCTTGAAGTTGTTGTCCACTGATGTATGGCGGATCCAGAACGTGACCACGGGTTCGTTTACAACGAGCAAGGTTAAGTTGACATCATCAACTCACCGTTCTTCGACATCAATCCAAAGGTTGATCAAACAGTAGAGGAATACGTAGAGAGGATCGTCTTCACCCTCACCGCCGCCATCGACGAACAACTCTCTTCCATCCAGTGGCAATTTGTTTCCAAATCTTGAACAAGATGAATTTCTCCTCCAAATCTTTTTTCTTTCTAAGTCTTACCTTAATTTGTGGCATCGTCAAGGATTGTGCAACCTATCTCCGTTTAACCTACGTCAAGAGTGTGAGTGAGTAGACTCTAATAGTACCTAATCTTATTGTTAATTTAGGGATTTCTTTTGAAACTCCCCCATGCTTGGCTAATCTTCATTAGAATTGATTATTCGTGTTTCTAAACTCTTACATGTAGTTTGGCCTAAGCTTTAATCATCTTTCTAATGTTCTAACTTTTGTTTAAGTCACGAGAAGCTGACATAATTATTATTGCCCCAATTCAAAAAAAGGCATGTAATTTTAATATTGCATAACTTCCATACATTCTAGACCTACATCAGTTATTCTTCTAGTCAAAATTTCAAAGAGAATATAATCAAGTTTAATTATTTTTTAAGAGCTTTTGTTTTATCATTTAAAGTTTTTTTTTTCCTTTTTTTTCACCGTTTATAATATACTTGGCAATCTCTCAAATATCACCAACTAGGATTAAGATATTGTGACCAACTTAGAAGGTTTACTGAGCAGGTTCTTGAAGAAGAGCGTGGTAAGTTGCCTCATAAGAAGAAAATACACGTTATTCTTAATGATGATGATGATGATGATGATGATGAACTGGAGAAAGCAAAGAATCTAGGTTGAATTCTTGAGGCGAGGTTCTAGTCCAAGCTGCTGGTATTTTACTAGAGATGGAGGTATCAAAAACCTTGAGAGGAATCGACAAGGAAAAGTTGGCCACAAAGACAAATATATCTGACGAAAGGAAGGCTAAGATGCATTCTTATGTTCATTTTAATAAAGACATTCAGCAAAAACATAACGATGAAAGGGATAAGTCATCCTTTTGATGGGGGAAATAAGGACGAGTAGTGGTTGATTCTGGCCACCGTTTATCTTGATCCTATTGTTTTCTCTGACTACCTCCATAAGCATTTGACCAAGTTTAAGTTAAACGACTTGAACATGTAAATGATGAGAAGACCAATGTCGACTTGATAGACTGCCTATTTCCTGGCCAACAACCACAAAAAATCAGTTGCAAAAAATATCAACTTGAGGGGCGAGTTAGATCAAATTTGTAGGGAGAAAGAAAGTGTATTCGCATTTTTAGAAAGATTTGGAGATTGAACCAAAGAACAGAAATTTGCAAGGGAATTGGAGAGTCATAAATAAAAATTTGAATATGCTCTGGGCACAGCAATCAACAAAGTATTGAATTCCAGAATTATATCAACAACTTGAGTAGTCTTGAGCATAATCATAGATTTAAAAAAAAAAAAAAACTCAGTTGCTCACACCTTTCTTTTCAAGCCAAACTGGCTAAGTTAGAGGAACTTTTGAAGAAATCACATGAAAATTAGGCGGATCTGACTTCTCAATATTTCTAAGTCACCCTTATTAAGGAGTTGATAGAATTTGATGAGTACAAGCACAAGATCAAAGCCAAATATACAACAACAACATCAAGCCTTTATCCCACTACGTGGGGTCGGCTACATGAATCCTTTTTCTCCATTGTGTCCTATTAAAAGTCAAATTCTCGTTTAAATCTAATAAAGAAAGATCATTTCTAATATTTTCTAACCAAGTCTTTTTAGGTCTACCTCTACCTTTCTTAACATAAGTCAAATCTAAGACCTCTACTTTCCTAACCGGGTCATCGGGAGGCCGCCGTTAGGTAGTCGACAGCCAGCGTAAAACTTGTCGAATAATAATGACATGAATCCTTTAAGAAATCAAAGCCAAATATGAAGAAGCAATTTTTTTCTTGGATGTTCTTAAAGAAAAATGACCGGTTCTATCCCGTATGATAGTACGAGAGGGCTTGAATTTCTTATAAAACAAAGCATTAAACCAACCAAGCAATAATGATTTTTTGCAGAAAGCGAATAGCAAACATTCCTTAAAATATGATTATTATAGTAGCAATGTTTTTTTTTTTAAGTCCTATTTGGATGACTTCTTGTACTTAGATTAATGAAATACATTTGTTCTTTTAAATTTATATATTTTGTGTTTATTTGTGAAAACGCTTGCATATTCCAAATAGGAATAAATTGAATAGTTGATAGTGATGAACTAAGTGTAATGAATGACAAATCAAATTTCTAACTCAGTAATTATGAGTCAAGTTCTTAATAAATATTGTAGGAATATCAAATTAATATCCAACAATATGTCTGAGTAGAGGCATATCTAAAAATATGTCGAGCAATAATATATCAAAGTATATGCTAAGTAGACACATATCCAAGAATACGTCAAATAAATTTAATCACTTCAAAAATATCATTGCCAACTCTAATTCAATATCTTTCCAATATATATCTTTTTGGATACGTAGTCGTCTAGTATGGGCATCACCTTACGCCAAAGCTTTATCTTCATTAGATAATTATCTCTAGACTTTCCATGAGAAGGGATTACACAAACTCTTAATATGGATTTGATCATAAAAGGGAGTCTAAGTTCTATAGCTTCATTTTTCGTTCTTTAGATACTTGGCATTCTAGCTTATGTTTTACTTTATGTGGTTTTGAGAGAGATCAAAACTCACCGCTAGAAGGAACTTCGCATAAACTTAGTATGGATCTTATCACAAGAGGAAGGGAGTCCAAGTTTCATAGCTTGATTTTTTCATCTTCAGATACTTAAGATTTTAGTGTGATGCTTGAATTATGTGATTTTGAGACGGATCAACAATATCCTTCTAGAACAATGATGGAGTGACAAATAGCTGACTTGTCAAATAGCCAATTAGGTGAAAAACCAAATTGTTGAATGGCGGATAGCCAATTAGATAAGATTATTGTGTTATTTATTTCATAAGAATTTATCAATTCCTTGAATGAAACTCATGCTTTATGTTAAGTATTAGGGCGACTTCATTAACTACAAACTATCCATCTTACTTGGGGTTTGTAGTTTTCCTAGAGAGAGTAGAAACAACTTTTAAAGTTCATCATAAGCCGAGATCACTTTAATCCTAAGCTTAAGTTAGTCTAACTCTTACTTAACTAGTGGGGTTGCATTTAATACTCAAGTTTTTTTTTTTTAATTTTAATGAAATCCCTTAATATTTTTTTAAAATTTGAAGTTTCGCCAATTTCATTGAATAAATGAATATTTACTTCAAGATCTAAAAATTTCGGTAATTCCCAATTAGTTGAATTCCAAAAAAGTCAAGCATTTTGGTTCAGTTCCCCAAGTGTATTGTTGAGTTCTTATGATGAGTTCCCCAAGTATATTATCGAGTTCCTAAGCAAGTTCCATGAGTGAGTGTATTGTTGAGTTCCCAATGACGATTGAACTTGCTATCAAATTTCAAAGATAAGCTTATGAGTATTCTTTCAGTCAAAATTAAAGTTTCTTCTGCAAGGAAAAATCAAGTTAATATCTTATAACATGCTTTTATTAGAAAATGCAAATGAATAACAAAGTTTGTAAAGTACAATTCCCTTTATAATTAAAAACTTTTATATACAAACTTAGGCAAAATGTCAGGCACCTGAGATTACGAATTGTCTCGATGGATAAGAAGTGCAAGTCTCAACTAATAACAATCACATAATGCCCATATGTATGTTATGAGACTCTCTGATGCAGGACTACGATGCTTTTAGATAAAAATAACAAGGATCAACACGACTTAATAAAGAGAGCAATTATTGACTAAGTTACTAGTAATTGAGACGACAAAACAAAACAAGAGAGGGGTGCTTGCGCTTAGGCTAAATCGCTTGCAAAATGCTTGAACCAACAAATAATTTAGAAACTCAAAATCATCCTAACATAATAGGCATTCAATCATTATCCCTCAATTAACAATGAAATAAGTAACAAAGAAAGTGCACTAAAAAACCCTACGTTTACTAAGCTTTAGCAAATTAAGCGGAGTTGATCCTTCGCGATTCCGTCTATCACCTACAAGATTAGGGAATGAAGAAGTAATTGAATAGGGAAGAAAAGTTCACCCTTATTTGGAAAGGAATCGCCGCCGGATGATGTCCGTTTGATTGCTAATAGTACCGGTGAGGAGTTGTAGAAGATGAATGACGTAGTCTTTGATTGAGTATGATGAAGTAGCCGGAGTGATGGAAGTCGTGGCTCGGCCGAAGATGGCCCACCGTTCTTTTGCCCTTTGATCGTCAATCACATCAACCAAGGTGATGTGGATCCGGTTGATGTATTCTTCGACGGTGTTGTCGAAGTCAAAGCCTACGTCGAAGAATGGAGAACGGAGTATGTCGATATTGTCTTGATCGTCAAGCACCAAACCATAATCCCATTCGCGGGCTTCCATTCATGTTGATTGTGAAGAAGAGGGGTTGGTGAAGATGATGCTTGCTGTCCTTGAAGTTTCTTCACAAGAGATGGGAGATTTCCTTTGAGAAATAAAGGGAGAAAGGGTGGAAGAGGTGGCCGGCTAAGGGGTGGCTAGGGAGGGGATGTTAGCTTTGAGTTGGGAGGAGCTAGGGCTAGGAAAAGAATTCTAAAATATGAATTTGATTTTAGAGTAGAATGTGGAGGAATTAGGGATTTAAAATTTGAATTAATTCCTAAGGGGGTGGGGTTTTAATGTGGAGAGAGGGAAATTGGAGAGAGGGGGGGGCGGAATAGGGTAGGGAGGGGCCGGCGACAATAGAGAGGGGGAGGAGATTTAGGGATTTGATGTGGGGTTACTTACTTTAAGATATGAGTAATTGGAAAGGTATAAATTAATCCTATCCAAATTAAATTCAAATAGGAGTTATTTTAGGCAACCTTCCAAAAATAGATTTAGTAAATTAGGAAGATATTAAATGTTGAATTCAAATTTCAAGGCTTTCCAAATATACATCAAAGTAAATTAGGAAACCAAATTAGAGGAGGAGGGATGAGGGGGCCGGCGGCTTGGTGAGGTGTGAGGGGAATTGGGTGGCCGGCGGTGGAGGGAGTGGGGTGGTTGGGGGGGGGGGGGGGGGGGGGGGGGGGGGGGGGGGGAATAGGGGACTAGGGCCGTGGAGTTGGGGGTTAGGCTAGGGCTGCAAACGAACCGAACTGAGCCGAGCCTCAACCGGTTCGAGTTCGAGCTCGTTTGTCAAACCCATGCTCAAGCTCGGTTCAGAGCTCGTCGAGCTTTTTCGCCATTTGTTCGAGCTCGAGCTCGTTTAAAAAAACCATGTTCGAGTTCGGCTCATGTTCGGTTTGAGCTCGTTTAAAAATCACCTTATCGAGCGGCTCATTAAGGAGGCGAGCGGCTTGTTAACATTGATAAATTTTTATTAATCATAATAGAGCAGTAGTCACCAAGCCGGCCCGCAAGATCTGCCTGCTCATCCGTCAACCCGCTGGCTAGCGATTGAATGCCCCATGCATTTGTTTTTATCTAGCAAAAAAACTTTTTACCAGGCGGTGTGGGACTAAACGTCCCACAGTTTTTTTTTTTTTTGCTAAGTGTTGATGCCACGGAGGAGAGAGACGTTGGGCGGGAATATAGAGAGGGCGGGTGGGAGAATGAAAAAAGTTATGAAACTTTAGAATTTAGATATATATAGAGAGAGAGTAGGCGGGAATATAGAGAGAGAATATTTGTTTAAAAAATTGTTAAATAAGTTAATCAACTTTCTATTTTAAAACAAATAATATATATATATATAGTTAAATAATATGAGATTTAATTATCCTATTAATCAAATAAGATAAAATATTTATTCTTAATCAAATATGACATAAAGAGCTTTTTTTTATCAAACTTCTTAACGAGCATGTTCATGAGCTCTAAACGATATTATTCATGAATATAAATGAGCCGAACGCGAGGTTGTTCAAGCTTGTTTATTTACCTATCGAGTATCTATCAAAGGTGTTCAAACTTGTTCGTTAACCTTATCAAACGAACATAAACGAGCTCTTATCGAGTCGAGCCACGAGTAGCTCGTCGAACGCTCGGTTCATTTGCAGCCCTAAGTTAGGCCGTGGGGTGGTGGAGGGAGGAGGCCGGCGGTGAGAAGTGGAGAGGGGAAGAGAAGAACACTAAATAAACCACGAACCCGACACGTCTAGGTTGGTGGGTGATGCACAATTCTCCCTCTCCTAACGATCTTCTTCCAAAGCTCTCAACACTCAAACTCTCAAAACAAGATTGCAGGAATTTTTCTTAATAATTATTCATTAAGCAAAAACGATACAACAAGGGCCTTTAAATAGCCACAAACAAAGACTAGAAGAAAAGACTACAATGCCCTCTTGGGCTTACAAACAAACCACCCTTAAGTAAGGGCAAAACAGTAAAAGAAATAACATCATCAGATAAAAGAAACAACAATACAATAAGACTCAAAAATACAAAGACTCGATCGTGGCCGTAGATCGACGACCCCGCCTACGATAAACCTTCCATGTAGTGATGTCCTCATCACTCTCACCATTATGATAGATGTAATTATTATAGATCATAATTGGAGGGGTTACCATAAGCAAGAAGTTAAAGACTCCAAGCCCCCGATGACAAGCAAGGTTATCAAAGATCATAACCATAGGGGTCAATATGCGCATAAAATTCAATTGCTAAAAATACAGAGTCCCTCGAGGCTCAATATCTTTTACTAGTCAATTAACTTCGATGAAAAAGAAAAAAAAAAAAGAATTCCAAAGCTCGCAAAGTCTCATCAAATCTAGTTGAAAAAGTGAGATAAGGCCAGTTCACCAGCCTAAGAATAAGTAGGATAAAGTGAATGAGTTATTTGGTTAGATTGAGAGCATAAATATTTGTGATCATTCTTTAGTTCACAAGCATAATTAAACAAGATTCCTATCAAGTTTAGTTTTAGACACACACGAAGGATCAAACTCGATGATTTTAGGGTAGGTCAAGTGAATTCCATATGGATGAGGGTGTCAGTAAATAACACAACCAGCCAACCCAACTCGACCCGACCTAAAAAATCTGGGTTCGGGTTGACCCATTTATTTAGCAAGTTGAGTTTTCCTACCCATTTATTAAACGTGTCGGGTTCGAGTTGACTTGCAAACCGTTTTTGATTTGAAAATGACCCATTTTATTTTCTTTTTTTTTCTTTTTTTTCTTGTGGGTGTAATCTTCCTATTTTTTATCAAATATTCTAAATTTTATAGTTAATAAGTTATTAAAAAAAACTTAACCAAAAAGGGTTAACATGTTGGATTCGAGTCATTCGGGTTGCTAACAGGTTGGGTTTGTGTTGATATTTTTGACCCGTTTATTAAACAAGTTATATTTGGGTTGACATAATTTAGGTCAAGTCAATTTCGAGTCAAGCCCAAACCCAACCCATCAACTCGTTTCGACATCCCCTAATTATGGACATGTTGATAATCAAACATAAAATTTGGAACTTACGAATCTGACCTATATGCAACATAGCCCATTTGAGAATTTTCCCTATTCATTCTTTTAAAATTGTAAGTGACATTACTTTCTTTCATGAAGGATTGGGCTGAAAAGCTAAAACTTACAACCCTTCCCTATAGGTAGAGTTGCGGGCTCTAACACATGTGCACTGAGTGATGATGATTTTGAATAATAATGAGTTTGTGTATTCTCTAGGGTAATAAATTTGAGTTGTATCTCTTAATGAGTGCACATAGCGCTTTCAAGTTGTCCTAATTTTGATTGAGAGATTGGAATGTTTGTAGGAATGCGTGCAAGAGTTTGCTTTTAGTGATTTAGCACATTTTAGAGGACTTGTAGTTTTTTTTCAATGTGCTAACATAACTTATGAAGTATGTCGACCTCGAAAGCCGCTCCAAGAAGGCGAGAATGACCTGATCAAATATGACAAAGCAACAAGCAAAAGACGTGATGTTGATGTTGAAGCTAGAAAAAACGCATCCACCAAAGGTTGAAATCATCCAAATGGAGTCCATTTATGGAAAAAAAAAGCACTAACACATTTGGGACAGTAAAGATAGCTTAAACAAACTCTTTGATTGCCCGAGGTCTCTACATGGCGGAAATAAAAAAAATTGTGCTCGTGCGAGGACAATGTGCCTGTGATTTATGCAATGCGAACGACGAAAAATATGCAATAATAATAATAAAATCAAATCAATATATATTTTATAATATTTTTTATTATTTTTAAAAATATTATAAGTAATTAGAAAAATCATTAAACTCCCTTTCTCGTCTATTCCTCCCCACAAATAGCTCCTCCCTTACACATCCTCATTGTCGCCCACGATACATGCGCAGAACCTCCCCCCAACTTCTTCCCTACCTTGCACACAACTATTCGCCATTTTCACTCTCTTGATCTCTCTTCTCTCCAATGGCCCAGCTCATTTGCACGCCTAGCTTGCGACCCAATCTCCTTATCCATCTTCCTTAGCCCGTGCGACTCGCCTCCTTCCCTCTCCTCTTCATCTCTATCTCCTGAGCACACTCAGCTGCCGCATACCTCACAACTAAACCCTTCACACCCTATTCTCGTGTTCAAGCAGTCGCAGCCCTAGCTGCCTCCATGTCATCGCCCCTACCAACTAGGGGTGTCAAAATGGGTTTTTGGGTCAAGTTCGAGTCCAACCTGAAACTATCCCGCCCTCAATTGATCCAACACGATTACACAAATGGGTCAAAAATATGAACTCAGGCCAACCGAACCCAACTTGCTGACCCTGGCGAGCGTAGAGCAGGAGAGCATCAAGCGAGCCGTTGGGCGCAAGAATGAGCGTGGGTGCATCCGCGAGCAGGCGAGGGCGAGGCCGCAAGCAGACGAGAGCGCGACCGCGACCGGGTAAGAGGGGGGCCGGGGCAAGGCAAGCTGCAGGCGAGCCGTAAGAGTGAGGCGGTGCGGGCGGTCATTTCTGGTTTAGCAGGTTGACCCGGACACGACTCGATTTTTCAAGCGGGTCGGGAATTAAAACTCGGACCCGACCCATTTGTTAAACAAGTCGACTCAAAACTAGATTTTTCGAGTCAGGTTCATGTCGAGTTTTTGGGTCATGTCAAAAATTGATAACTCTACTGCTAACTCCCATCCTAGCAAAAATTTGAGAATGACTTAAGCTCAAAAAAAGCTAATGTCTTGTCGAGCATATTGCTAAATACATTTTCAAATATTCTCCAGTCAATAAGTATGTGGCATGTGTCCTTTAACTAATATTTTCGCCGTCAAAAGGCACCACAAGCAAACAGTATAATCAAAGCCCTCTGATCAAGTGGTTTTATTGCAAAATGGCACCGTCAAATTATGGTATGATCATAGCCCATAAGTTCCCTAATGAATAAAAAATCCTTGAGTAATGAATCATATGAGATGTTTGATGGGGGCAGAAAGCTCTTTGTTATCTAAGGTTAACTTGAATTTGTCAGTTAGACAAGCATCCATCCCAATTCTACAAGATAACCTTGGATAAAACAACTCATGGTTGTCAAAAATGAGCCTTCAGTCAAGTTGGATCAACTACCTCCTCTAACTAAGCAAACTAGAGACTATAACAACCCAGGATCAAAGAAATATAGAATCATGAGATGGTTCATCTTCAATAACCCCCACCATCCACTTGTAAGTGCAATGTGGTCAACTTGAAAATTATAAAATCAAATTTGTTGCTACTATATGCTTAGTACTTAGTTTCAATTTAATGACTAGCCTTATTCGAAAATTCTCTGACGAGGACATTAGCAAGAAATTTTGGCGCGTTTATCAGAGGAAACACCGAAGATCGACGACTACGATCAGGAGCCTTTATTTTTTATGCATTGTTTTATTTTATATTTCAAATTTTCCTATTTTATCCCTATGGGTAGTTTAGCTTGATGTTGTAGCCCTGAGGGCACTTTAGTCCTTTTTTCTTTTGTTATGTCGAGGCCTATATATAAGAGTCCTCTGTATTGTATTTGGATGATGATTGATTATTAATGAAATTTGAAGCTTTCTTTGTTCTTGATCTCGTTGTGAATTCTTGAGGGAAAGGAACCCTAGGAGGGCCAAGCATCACCCGTCAGCCGCCGGTAGAGTCTGGGACTCGCGGTTAGTATTTGTGTTATCTTCATCTTCCCCTCCCTTTAGTTCCATCGCCGGCTTACCCTCCCTCCACCTTCCCTATAATCGGCCGCCCCCATGCCCCCACCGCCGGCCTCCCCTTGCTGTCCCTACTATCGATCCAAGCCCCCACCACCCCTCCCCTAGCCGCCAACCCACCCAAATCCACCCTAGCCGCCGGCCATGCAAACCCCAAACCCTAGATTTCAAATTCCAATAGCCAATTCAATACCTTCCTAAAATATCTTTCTATTAATTTGGAAATCTTTTTTATTTGAATTCAAAATTATTTGAATTTCAAATTCTTTCCATATAAATAAATCTTATTTTAGGAAATCCCTCCAATCTATCAAATCTGAAATTAAAATCAGATTTAATCTAATTGCATTTATTGCTTGGGGGACCACATACATTGAATGTGGACATATTCCCTCCCACCTCCTTTGGCCGCCCCCTTCCCTTTCCTTTTCCTCTCCCCCCAATTAAATCCCTCTCCACCAATTAAGCCCAATAATCCCTATTAAGCCCCCTCCCCCCCCCCCCCCCCCCTCTAATTCTCCCTAATTAATTTCCCATTAAGGTATTTGAGATTTCGAAATTTCCTCTCTCCCCACTTCTAAAATCTGAAATTAATTTCAGATTTTTATTTCTTTCTTCTCCCTCTTTCTCTTTTCCCCTTTGTTCCACCAAATCGTCAAGGAAGGATCCATTACCAATTAGTCGCTTGTCCCGTGTATGGCCGATCCTGAAGTTGACCACGGATTTACATATGATTCACAAGGACGAATATACATTCTTCTATCTCGTTTCTTTGACCCCAACTGAGAGATAGAAGACACCGTCGACGACTACGTCGACCGCATCCTCTTCAACTTGGCCGAGATTATCGACGAGCAACTACCCTCAGGACAGTGGTGGATCATCGGACATCCACCAGCTTCTTCCCCTTCGGCTACCTTCCCGTGGATCAAGTCCGTAGGTGTCCTCTGTCTTTCAGTGGCATCCCTAGGATTGTTGAAGTTCTTCATCCGCTAACCCCACCATCAAGAGCGAACGAGAGGGAAACTCAGAGGTGAAATTTCTATTTGTTAGATGAGGGATTTTTGTTATCCGCACATTTAGTTTTATTATATTTTGTTGTTATTTTGAGTTGTTCTGTTAATCTAAATCGTAACCGCATGCTTAATCAATTTAACAACTACGAAAACTGAAAATCTTATCTTAGTGAGATATTAAATCTATAATTGCATCGCTTAAAACAACTTTCTTATTAAAATCCTGCAATTCCCGTTGTTTGTTTTACATCATTCTCTCTCAACAACGAGAGGAGTAATTAATCATAAGGGTTTGCACATATGAAAAACCTAGAAATAAATTATAAAGTTCTCATAAAATGAGAGAAAATTCTCTAGGTAGATAATTCGGCCAATAGGTTAAGCCATATCATGACCACCTATAGAGCTACATTAATGATTATAAGATGGATACTTTAGAAAACTATAAGGAAAGTATCAAGAGGAAAGCTCATCCAAAATGAAACATTGCCATACCACATAATCAAGGAGTTTCACAACATGACGTGGTCCACCACAACATAACTAATCCAAGGTTTTGTTTGTCCACTTCATGACTCTATCTTTTATCTTACACATTATCTATCAGTTGAAGTTTGTCCATTTTAACTAATAGGATTAGGTGGTTAATCCATGTGGCATAACAAACTTATCCTTAAAATAAAAGCTTAGTAGTTTTCTCACACTTTATACATCTATAAATAGAGATGTACATATATAATTTAACTTATGATATCATAACTGAAAAAAAAATTATTGTCCTCATCTTCAAACTTTTATTTGTTTTTCCTCGATCTTTCTCGCAACCCGTGGATTGATACCAGGAGCAAGATAAAGAAAAGTGGGTACACGCAAGTAAAAGTTATATCCAATGATCTAATCAATACCAATTTGTTATATTCTTCTTAATCATATTACGTTCTTTACATATGTTAGTTTGCCCTCTCATTCCATAAGCAGATAAATCTATGCCAAGTGTTTTGCATCTAAACAAAACCTTCATATGCTTGGTCAAAAATCAATACTCACTGGGACTGGCTTTAGTTGCTAAAATGCATTAAACCCTCTAAATTTGAGATTGAGGATACACATTGATTCCTTCCTTAATTTTGGATCACTACAGGCAACAATATTAAATCCAGAATATAAGAGAAAAACGCAATCGTGAAGATTATAACGCAATATCAGCCTATAATAGAACTTAAA
Source organism: Dendrobium chrysotoxum (assembly GCA_019925795.1). Classification (NCBI taxonomy): domain Eukaryota; kingdom Viridiplantae; phylum Streptophyta; class Magnoliopsida; order Asparagales; family Orchidaceae; genus Dendrobium; species Dendrobium chrysotoxum. Next base: position 87,162,276 of record CM034315.1, on the reverse strand, counting down.
CTTTTGCTGCATGAAGACCTCTTTAGCTAACCCAAGAAAATTGGAAAAAAGTTTATTGAACTAAAATAGCTTCTTAATGACTAACTAAATAATGTCATAGAATACCCTTAACAACGGATACTCTTTGAATCATATTTAAGAAAAGAATATAGCAAGCATCAAAGCTACAGCCTTTGAAGAAAAGAATTGATCGAGTGGCAGTGGCAAAAATCAAATGCCTTGAAAGAAATAAGGCAAGTAGCCTACACAGCAACCCAAAAGGAAGAAAAGGAAGAAGACTTTATTAATCTTACTACAAACATCCATGTCACTTCAACAAAAACTACTAGAAACTACATACAAAAAAAAGAACCAAAGAGGGAGAACAATTAAGGAAAGCAAGATGTTGTGACCAATGCAACAGATCTGGATAAGTTATCAGATTTGGCAGTAGTTCCAACTTTATCCTTGATGGACCAGGACCATAGCAGGGAAGAAGGAATGGAAAGATATGCTACTCAACATTTAGGAAAGAATATTCATTATTGCAATTTTGTAATTGAAAAGTAAGAATAATTTTATTTTGCCTTTACTTAGAAAATTGGATTTATCCACTACTTGGCATCCTAAATCTTAATCCTTAGATTGGTTAAGAACAACACTCAATATTTAGTCACCAAAGAATGTAGTACAAAATTTGCCAATAGTGAGAAATTCATAGATTAGTTCACTTATGAGGTTGTTTTATTAGATGAGTGACACGTAATTTTAAGAACATATTTGTTGGACAATGGCATACATTACAAGGGGCAGCCAACATACATGTCTGAAAAGATAAAAGAGAAGTTCATCTTTACCAAGACTGTTAGAGATAACTTCAACAGCCTAATGGCTGATGAACAAATCCTACTCCCTCTTGCATAAAATCATAGAAATGCCAAATTCTTCTAAACGCAAAAAACAAAAAAAGAAGAAAACGCTCAAGACGCTGCAAGACCAATAAAGGACAATTAAACCAAAAAGTTAAGCGCCAAAAAGGACACATATGAGAACTTAATGATCAACAAAAGCAAAAAGTTCCCCAAAGAAAGAAGAAAAGTTGCATCAAAATTTTTGGTCTCACCCATGCAGGTGAAGGCCCAAAACAACAGTAAAAAATTAGATAACTATCTAGATCCAATTGGATAAAAGGATACCTCCATTTTTAATGCTTAATTATAAAACCAAACTATTTGAAGGGGAGAGATAAAATCCAAGAGACTCCTACCAAATTGGACACCAACCAAGAAGAGCTACATTGGCTCAACTTGGCTAACCTGACCAATGGGCTAAGCTAACAGAAGCTAACCTCACTGAAGTGTTAAACCATACAAAACCAATTAGGTTTCATGGACGCATTGAGATATGATTAGTTAAATGAAAAAGACTACAACAAGGCCACAATAAAGGCATTAAGACAACTAATTTAAAATGCCACATCATCAAGAACTTCCAAGACATTATGTGACCAATTATATCATAGCTCATCCATGCCATGGTTTGCCCAATAAAATCCTTACCTTTTATGTTCTACATTAGCCAGGGTTTATCATTTTAATTAAAATAATTACGTTGTTACTCTAAAATACATAACAAATCTAAATCTTATATCATTTCATATATCTACAAATAGGATATATTTACGTAAGCTTTTAATTATAAAGGAACTGTTGGATGCATGACATTACTGTACTCCAAACTCTCTCTTTTTACAACTGCATCTTCTCTCCTTTGATTTCTCTCACTAGCTTTCCCCCCCTCACCAAAATCTCTATGGACATGTGGCATGATCAAAGAAACAAGAATAGAAAAAAGCAAGTACAAACATAAAAGAGTTCTTTCCAATTCAAGTGAAAAACAATCAATACTCATTTGAATAACCTTCAGACTAATTCTATGTTATCCCATATGCATTCTAGTTTCTGTCTTCTCATTCCAACCGAAGCTAAGCATCTTTCATCAAACCCAAACCTTCATAAGATTGGCAAAAATTCCAAGGTGCCTTGGCATTTTGAGATTGTAAGACTCCACATAATCATTAAATCGATAGTTTGAGATTATAAGGATGATCAACACAGAATACTCCCTTAACTTTGGATCAATTAGAGACATATTGAGTGATTCAGCCACCAAAAGTTGAGTTGTTCTAGCTTAGTTTTTGGGGCAAGTATGATTCGTCATGAAAGACTAATTTCTCTCATTCTCAAGAACAGAAGTCTACAAATTTTTACGTCACATACACCCAGTAAGAATAGCCCCTCTTCAAAAAAATGTGAGGTATCAATCTTTAATCGGAATTTAGTCAAAAAAATTAAAATAATTTCATCTTGCTACAATATCATTCAAATAAACTTTTTTCTCTCTATATTTAGGAACTCACATAGAGCGGTGGTGCCATGTGAGAATGTGGAATGTCATTCTTTTATAATTCTTAATCATATGTATTTAATATTCATTTAAAAGTTTGCCTTGTTCTTGTTAGTCTGGGACGTTCTCACTAGACATTTGCAAGAGGTTGTACCCTGATGTATGCTTTTTGCTGATGATATTCTTCTTGTTGATAAGACTAGAGAGGGAGTTGAAGGTAAACTTAAATTATGGAGATCAACCTTAGAGTCTAAAGGTTTTTTGTTTGAGTAGATCTAATACCGAATATATGGAGTGTAATTTTAGTAGTAATAGATCTCATGGGGGGATTGTGACTTTGGGTGATCAAGTCATTAATAAGAGTACACGTTTTAGATATCTTGGATCTATTGTTCAAAGTGATGGTGAAACAGGTGGGGATATTATTAGTAGAATTCAAGTTGGATAGTTGAAATGGAGGTTTGCATTGGGCTTGTTGTGTGATAGAAAAGTCCCCCTCAAACTTAAGAGAAAATTCTTTAAGATGGTGGTGAGACATGCAATGCTTTATGGTGCATAATGTTAGCCATTAAAAGAGAATCATAAAATTAAGTAAAGTGTTGCAGAGATGAGGATGCTCAGGTGGATGAGTGGCTTTACTCTTAGAGACGGGATACGAAATGAGTATATTCGTGAAAAGGTAGGAGCAGCTCCAGTCGAAGATAAGATTAGAGAGAGTCGTCTTAGATGGCTTGGTCACATAAAACGGCAGCCTTCCGATGACCCGGTTAGGAGAGTAGATGTATTAGATTTGGTTTATGTTAAGAAAGATAGAGGTAGACCAAAAAAGACTTGGTTAGAAAATATTAGAAATGACCTTTTTTTGTTAGATTTAAATGAGAATTTGGTCTTAACATGACACAGTGGAGAAAAAGGATTCATGTAGTCGACCCCACATAGTGCGATAAAGGATTGATATTGTTGTATTGATGAAGCAAAAAATATAAACCTACAAACAAATCGTTATACTTCCACCGAAAATTCACCTCTCAAATTACGCTCCTGACCCCATAACCCATGCTCCTCTATAAAGGGCAAATGTTAGAACTAAAATCAATCTAATTTGGCTTCCACAATGTAAACATAAACTTTAATTCTTTTAAAACAATTTTTTTAAATGTCAAGCCATACGTAAAGGTAAATGGACAAATACATTATGTTCTCCTGCAAGTATGGGTTAACAAGACTTTGACCCACCTCTGATATTTGGACAAACCACACACTTCAGGATGATATCAAAGAACCTTCCTGCCAATGCTCGGAGAAAGGAAATAAGTACCAAACTTTGCTCGGAGAAAGCAAAAAGATACCAAGCTTATTTGAGTTCATTTTATCAATAGTTTTCCATCTTAACATACTTATTCGTTTTAAACAACTCTGTTAAGAATTGGAATTCTTTAAAACAAATTTATCCATGTGAAGGAACAAAAGTAAATAATAATAATAATAATAAGAAGAAGAAGAAGAAGAAGAAGAAGAAGAAGAAGAAACAACTGAAGGAAAATATAATCTAAAACAAGTCTATCAATGTGGGCTCTGGGGAGGGAATCATATATACCACTTATATGACAAAGAGTATGTTTTCATAATTTGAATTTGCCCTTCAGGACATAATGGTAGCAACCTAAGCATAGCTCTTAGGACCACCTTCTCAGGAAAATACCATTTACTAAAAGAAAAGTTAATTTAAAGGGAGCATAAGCTATAAATTCCTCACTGTCAGGGTATGCAAAGCAAAGCAAGATAAGTTGTTAATCAAATTGAAAAAACAAATCCTTTCAAGTTACTGGAGTTGGAAAAATAAGAACATCATAAGATAACATTAGACCAAAAAAAAATCAATAATCTTACAAGAATTACTAAAAAACACTGGTACAATAAATCAAGTTGAATTTTTTTTTTTTTTTTTTGGAGATAAACTGAGCAGAGGTATAATAAAATAGCTTAATTCATTATGCCATAGAAGATACTAAGTTGCCCAAGTGGAGAAAAAGAAGCCAATTCACCAAAGTCATATTTATCCAGTATTTCTGGAGTGCCCAAATTAGTTTACATCAGCTGGTTAATAGTCATGAAGCATGCATACATGATGAAATTAGGTAATGGTGGAAAAACTTTCTTTGGAGGTTCGCTGGTTAAAGTGAATATTTGTTGATGAGAAATTTATCTTTGGTTTGAACTTCAAATGAATTACAAATAGACATGGGATTAGTTAAGAATTAAATCATAGATTGATATGCATGGGATTGTCTAAGCTTTAGATCATAGAATGACATAGATGAATAGATGATAAGAATATGAAAATAAAAACACAACACACATATCATGATGTACAAACGATTCCAGGAACCCATAATGTGGTGCTGAGCAAGCCTTGGCGTTATGTCAACGAAAATTGACCTGATATGATGCCAATGGAACTCTACCCCTTCCTACCCCAAATCCTCCTTATCTCCTAGCTGTGCTACATCAAAAATTCTTTCGTTTGATGAAGCAATATGAAAATCATATTCAAATATTCAGAAGAAAACCATATTCAATACATTATAAATGTTTTAATAAGGTTGGTATCACCTATGGAGATCAAGATACACAACCATAAAACAAACATACTTAACTAGTATTTCATTGTCATATATGTTAGCAATACTGTCCAATAGGAGAAATTATTCTGTGGGAGTCCGAATGCAGGGTTGTGTCCGAACTGTGAGTGTACACAGTGTTTATACACTATACACTTTTATTTTTGTACACTGTGTACACAATGTATACACACTATGTACACTCATATGTCCGGACGCAACCTGCATCCAAACTCCGCATAAAATAATTTCTCATCCAACAAACTCCAGAAGGGGTGACATGCCAAGGCAAATGTTTAAGCAGATTAAAGGGCAGTTTTAACCTTTCACTTTTAGTTCATAAGCTTGTCTATCACGCATCATTAAAGCAGCAGCTTCTCCGTTCAACGGATCTGAAGGATTGGGATACAAGAGAAGTTGTGGAAGGAAGGTCTCGAAGACATTCAGAAGATCTGAAAAGGATTATATCAATTGCCATCTCTTTTTCCATTCACAAGGAGCAATTAACATTCAGCAGTATAGAAAAAAATTAGGTGAGTTCACTAACCAAACATTGGACTCCAAGTCTGGTTGATAACATCCAAGCAGACCGAGCCAGACCTGAACTTAAGATGTGTATGCGGTTATGCAAAACAATCCCAAAGACAGTAAAATGCTTTAAAAAAACAGCTATGGTTCGCTTAGCTACCACCACACCAAACCCAAACTTCAGAAAAATAAAAAAAACTCACATTTCATCAACATTTGGATGATATATCTTGGTAACAAAACCAATGGATGGAGACTTGTAAGGGTAAGCATCTGGAAGTTCCACTCTGACCTTCCAGACTCCACCTTGATAGAGACCTGATTAAGTTTCACAAATCATCAGAAAATTTCAAAATTTCTTCTTCAATAAACATAAATACACACTAATGTTGCAGTCGCAAAACTGAAATGCAACACTCCGTGACCCTATAAAATACACTAGCTAAAAATTACATCAAAATTCAAAGTTTTTATGCCTACAAAATCTAAATGAGGACTTTTACCACCAATCACAGATCAAACGAACAAAATCAAGCACCCAACGATGCAATCAACGGAAAAAAAAAAGTTAAAAAAGGAAATTAGAAAACTAAAAAATAAAATAACAAAGAATCAAGGTTTCATTTCTCCTTGCTCTACATCCACTTGCCACCAAGAAGAACAAAAAACAGTCACATACTGTCATTGGGCCCGTGAAATTCAACGTAAAATTCCTGCATCCCGTCATTTATCGTTTCCACCTTATAATCGCTCATCATCCTTCGTTCCCATCAAAAGAACAAAGGCAACAAACATTAGTAACTCGTTTTACAACGCCAGTATTGGAGATCAGTGAAAAAACGGAACAGATCTAAGAGATTCACAGTTTCATGAAGTCCATCTCCCTCCGCTTGCTCGGAGAAGACATCGGACCCGCTTTAGACAGTACAGAACGGCAAGAAGAGAAACCAGAGGGAGGAGAAGAGATAGCGTCGCAAGCCGGAGAAGAGAAAGGGATCGGACAAAGCGCGAGAGGACAATTCCAATAAAATAACCTGTTAAATTATTCTACAGCCATATCTATCTCGCACTCTCTTATTTCGTCGCCACTGAAAAGATTCCGCGCATTCTTCTCTCGCATTGTTTTATTTATTTAATTAATTAATTATTTTAGCTTCTTAAGAGATATCTGAAATAAATTGGATTAGCTAAAAGTATTTAAAATTATGCTAAAATTAGAATGAATAATATTAATTTCAAAATAAATTTAAAAGCTTTTTAAATTATTTTTACATAATTTATTTATTTAAAACTTTCACCTGAAAAAATGGTAAGTTATTGAATTTTTTGAATTTTATCATGATATATTTTTAATAGAATATTCTCAACAAATTTTTTTTCAAATGATTATTGTAAATACATCAAGTAAATATTAATATAAAAATTTATAAACTGAAAAATTAATTAATCAATGATTATCTTCAGTTTTTTTTAATATATGTTTACTAAAGTTAAAATTAGACTATTTTAGAGTGATAAAATTATTAAATAGTAATGCTTTATATTTTAAATTGAACAAATAAAATAATTTAAGTGTATTTTATAATAAATTATCAAAATAAAATAATTTACAGATAATATGGGTTATCTTTGAAGAGTTCAACTATTGGACACTTGAAATTTTATAATATAATTTATGCTTTTAAGAAAATTATAAAGTGGGGGGAGAGTGAGCCTTGGGGAAAATGCCAACTAATTCATCCTAGGATGCAATATGGTGAATTATGCGGGTTGCGAGTTAGAATATTCACGGCAGTAAAGTAAGAGAATTTTTTGTTCTGGCATTGCATGGATATCAAGCACACAACCAGAGAAAAACACTAGAAATTTTACGTGGAAAACCCACGGGGCCACGTCCAGTTGAAATAATTCCACCAGTGTTCGAATAGATTACAAAGATCGTCCCTAAACTTGAGGACGGTCAGATTACAATAGTCCGGGAAATGAGTTAAACTTCGTGTGAATGATGACGGTTGGGCAAAAGTTCGATGGTGATAGAGCAGAAGTTTGACGACTGTTGGGCAAAAATCCTACGATGGTCGGTGGCCGGACGGTGGCCGGACGGTGGTCGAGGAGGAAAAGTCTGATGGCAAGAGAAGTCCCTAATTTCTCTTCCTCTCTTTTCTTCTTTATCTTACTTTCTTGCTCCCCTTTCAATGAAGAATGAGGGATTTATTTATAGTTTTTTAGGAGTTGTATGACTAGTAAATAGAGAGAATATCAAGAGCATATTGGGAGTGTTTTTGATGGACAGTCGATATTGATTCCCTCGATCATAAACTATTTATTGAGCATTTGAGTATCTTAATGATGTTAGAATTTGACAATCTCAAGCTCGTTGGATTTGTCTCGTCGAGCTGATCGATTCGACTATAAGCATGTCACATTTGAATATCATTTAGTTATCTAATTTATGCTTTGAACCTTCTAAATGTGCTTCGTGTCCTCGATTTGGACCCATTTGGGCTCGGATTGGATCGAATTTGGTGTCGTTGGGTTCATCTCCTTGAGATTCAATTCGACTATAAGTTTGTTGAAATTGAAGTTCAAATGGCTATGAATTTAATTTTGGAAATTTCCAATTCGAAATTGCCTTGTGATTCGTGCTTTATCAAGATACTTTTTTTATGATATACCAGTTGCGCCCCTATTATCAAACGTTAAAGCCTACGAATTTCAAAAATATGTGTCAGAGCATTTCAAATTATTTAAATCCAAAATTATAATTTTTGGATAATTTTGAGGTGCGATTGCTCCTTAGAAGTTATCGTGGGTTCCCCTCGGGGTCGTAAACTAAGTAAAATAAAATTTATTATAAATTTAGTATGTCTGGAGGTCGACGTGTTGATTGAAATAAAAATTATTAAAAATTTAAGCTCCAAATTTTTTAAAATTGCTCGAAATTGACTGTAGAAGCTTTGTTTTGCTTCAAACATGTCAAAATTGAGTCCATAATGTAGAAAAATGGTCACAGGGACCCCAAAAACGTCTAAATTGGATTGGCATGGCAAAAATTGGGCTCCGACATAACTTTACAGCCAAACCCAAGCGCCCGTCGCTAGCCACTCGTGCACCTACCTGCAGCTGCCAGCATCACTCGCCTACCCGTGCTACTACGGCTCGCGCCGGGGTGTCGTACACCTTTTGGCGTACTAATCATAGCCAACTGACTGTTGTTAATAAAAAAGTATATATTTTGTGTATATATATGTGTGTGCGTGTGTATATATATATACATTTTTAATGGAATATTTGTATAGACCCCTATTATATAAGCTTAAAAGTATGTGCATAGTTTTCTTTGAATAGACTAATGTCAATGTTGTTTTGTCTATCAGTGGATAGCATCCCTATGTTTTGGATAGAATCTTACTGACATAATATATGGGATGATATGCAGTATTTTCTTTTCGAACCAAGATCGAGCTTATGGCATATAAAGAGACAACCAAATATATGTATAACTTTTCTCCATGTACTAGTTTTAAAAGTAGTGGCGACGATGCCAAATATTTTTGCAGCTGTTCGAAAGCTTCTTAGCATTCGTCAGTCTATTGAAACCCCAAGCTATGAGCACCTCTCAGTATCTTGAAGAAAGATAGATATTTATCCCCTAACAAGACCAAAAAAAGAGATAGCACTACAATCTTTCCATTCAGTTTCTGAACTTTCTTGATATCTCTTAGTGCCTTGATTTTTTTAGGATTTCCCTTAATCCCTCGGTGGGTTACCATGAATACAAAAAAAATTTCTGAAGCAACTCCAAAAGCACACTTAGCAGGGTTGAATCACATGTTGTAGTATCGCAGAAGGTGGAAGCATTATTCTAAGCCAGAAATATGTTGTGATTTTTTAAAACTTTTTACTAACATATCATCGGCATATGCTTTCATAGTGTGCCTAATAAGGTCTTTAAAAGTCTTATTCATGAGGCACTAATAAGTGGCTCCAGTATCCTCGAGTCCGAATGGCATAACTAGATAGCAGTATAACCATTTATCTATTCGAAAGGCCATCACCTCCTCATCTATTGGATCTATCTTTATCTAATTGTAACCCGAGTAAACATCCATAAAACTCGGCATTTGGTGTTTGAATGTAGTATCAACCAGTTAGTCAATACGAGGAAGCCAAAAACTATCTTTCGGGCATGCTTTATTGAGGTCTGTATAGTCCACGCACATCCTCCAAGCTCCACTAGCTTTTTGCACCATGATGATATTTGCCAACCAGGTGGGATAGTGTACTTTCTGTATAAATCTATCCTCTATGAGTTTATCTACTTCATGTTTGATTGCTTGCTGGCAATCTGGTGTACACTTTCATTTCTTTTGGATAATCGACTCACATGTTGGGTTTACTTTGAGGGATTGCACAATTATCTTAGGGTTGATTCCATGCATATTGACTATACTCCATGCAAAAATATTTTGGTTTCTATGTAGGAAGTCTACGTATTTTTCCTTATCTTCATCCAAGAGCAAAGACGTAATCTAGATAGTTCTTGAAGGGTGTTTTTCTGATATAGAGACAGAAGTAAAATCTTTCACGAAGAAGCCCTCTAAGGGATATCTTTATTTTGGAGATCGAAGTGCTCAATACTTAGGGTGACTGACGAGCGTGGCTGAGCCTGGCTAGGATAATAGGATTGCGTCACTTATTGATCTCCGTGCACCATACTGTTGACCTCATTTATGTATGAGGTCACTAAGACCTAGTTGGATTTTTTCTAGTGACTTAATGATTGGCAGGTGTATATTTATCAATCATATATGTTCCAATCAAATTTCAATCCAACTCTTAATCAAATTCCAATCCACTTTCCAACTCAAATCTTTAGTCCAGTTTTTGACTTCTAAACTCCAGTCCAGCTTTCAATCAACCTTCAAATTATGTCCAATCAATCTCAATCACTCATTTGATTGTCATTGATATGGGTGATTCAAACTCAATCATTCAAACCCAAAATCCAATCCAAATCCTGAATTTGCAAACTAAAGCTCCGGGTTAGGGACCCAGGTCCTGAAACCCTTTTTGAGTGATTTTTCATTCACCTTGAAATCCAATTAATTGACCTTTGAATCATGATCTATCAATTGCATATTTATTAGGCATGTCTCTATGGTCAACCCTTCAAATTTGAGCTTAATTTGAGGTCTCTAACTTCAAAAACTGAATTGATTTCTAAATACTGTAAAACCTTCAAATATTTATAGCCTACATCACTAGAATTGCCATTTACTGGAATTGACCTTGGGACCTTCCCCAAAACCTTTAAACATGCTCATAACCTCAATTATGATATGTTGACCAGTAATCCACACTTTGTTGGGTCCAATTTGACCCAGAGTTAACTAGGGGTCAAAATAACCAAAATATCCTTTAAGGGGATTTTTGGACTTTTTCCCAAAACTTAATATGGTTATATCATGTCAAACCTTAAAACTTCTTCCAATGCATCCCAAACATCATTAGGAGTGCATTGGACTCAAACTCACCCTTTGGTTTGACCTAGTTGACCAAGTCAACCAAGTTTGACCAAGCTTACATACACCTTTAATCCCTTCAAACCCTTTGACCAAGGTCTTGATAAATCCACTCAAACTCTTGGGATGACTCCTTTGGTCCCTAGAAGATTCCTCTTAGAGGCCTAAGCCTTGAGCCCACTTGGGTTAGCCACATGGCTTGACTCAAGTGCTCAAAGAGAGGTCTCCCATGAGCTAAGTCTCTCCCTAAGCCAAACTAAATCAAGCTAATGGTTGCATTGGGTCCCCCATGACCCAATGCACCTACCCTAGTTGACCCAACCCTTGGGTCAACTTAGGTTGGGAATTGGGCTAGCCCAAAGTGGTCAAAACCACTATGAGTTGAGCAATTTCCCAACCTAGGCTTCACCATGCCCAACCAACACCTCTGGGCGGCCCTAGGTTCAACACACCTACCCTGGTCAGCCCAACCTTTGGGTTGACTTGGGTCAACCCTTAGGCCAGCCCAAAGTGGTCAAAACCACTTTCACCTGAGCCTATTCTTTTCATAGGTTGAACACTTGACACTTGTATTGGATAGGCCTTGACCCAATGCACCTCCCACATCAATCCCATCACATAACTTGACCCAGGTTGCAACCAAATTGACACAAACCGTACAGGTTTGGGTCAACCTGAGCCCCTTTATTTAATTGGGCTGCCTCATGCTCAATTGAGCTCACTAGACAACCAATGGCCTTTCCACCTAAGCCTGACCCCAGCCAGTGGCCGGCAATGGCCAGACCGAATGAGAAAAACCTATGGTGGTCCCCTCTATCTCAAGGCTCTTCCAAGGCTACCAGTGGCTCATCCCATTAGTTTTGAGCTCATAGACCTCTGACGACGTGTCCCCTTCCACTTGGTACCCATCTAACCGTCCACTCGAGCGATCCCAGTCATTCATGGCCGCGGAAATGGCTTGAGTAAGGAAGCCCATCTCAGAGCTTCTCATTCGCATCCAAGCTTTCAAAATTCTTCCCCAGAGCTCCCCAAGTCTTCCTCTCTTGTTCCCCAGCTTCCCAGCCTTCTCCGCTCAACAGTTCGAGCGAGCTCCGACGAAACCCGTCCACATCTCGCTCGAAGTCCTACCTCCGGCGATCCTCTAGGTTCGGTGTCTGAAGGAGAAGTGCTCCTCATCCCCCCTTAAAGCTTCTCAATAGAAAAACCCATTTGTTGGGGCTTTCTACATGGTGAGAACTTTGACCTGAGCTCCCTAGATAGCTAGATTGGTCAAGTGTGAAAGAAACTTTCAATCCAATGAAATTCCACCGTTTGATTGAAAGCTCTAGCTATCTTGATCCTCTCTATGAAATTTTGTGAAACTTTACCAGCGGGATTGCTCGGATCATGTCGGAGAAGCCATACGGTTAAGGAGATACACGGGAGGTTGAAGACGCAATCAAATCCGTTGATCTCAATCAATGGCTCTGATTATATCTCGCGGTCTCGGGCCACTTTAAATCCTAACCGTTTGATCCTTCATCGGACAGCCCAGGTTTAATCTACGTTATCCAGTCAGCCGCTAATCATTGCCCTACCAATCGGAAGGCACGACATAGAAAACACGCAGCTAACTGGGTAATTAGGCAATTAATTTCATAGAAAAATCAGGGATCTTTGAAATTTATATCTCCTAATCCACTTGACTAAATCAAGAGTTCTTAATCCATGAAAAATAAAAAGCCCCATGATCAGATCATTAATTTAGGATTAATTTAATATTTAATGAAAATTAACCTCTAATAATTTTAATTAATTAAAAATATTTAAAAATTTAAAAAATCCTTGGACACTTAGGATTATCCCCTTATGGCATTTATGACCTTTGGGGGTAATTTTAAGGAGTTTGGGATAGATTTGTATCAAAATTCTCAAATCCTTTCTAATTAAATAATTTTAAAAAATTATTAAATATCCAAACTTTTGAAAATTCATAATTAAATTCAGAAAATTCTAAATTAAACAAATTCAAAACCATTCAATCCCACTTAAAATTTACTATTTTCTAAAAATATCAAACCTCCAAATTTTAGTCAAAGTCAACTCTCCGGTCAACCATAATCTAAATCTAGGTCAAAACTTCAAAAAATCAAGATAATTTTTTGACTATATATCAATGTTATCCTTAAATCTAATGCAATCACAAATAAAATAATAGTATATCTTGATATATTTGTTGTGGACATGAAAGATTAGATGGTTAGCTATGACAATAACAGAAAATATTGTGCCACATAATAGTTGTAAAAGGGGTTGAGTAGTAATCTGAATGTTTTGGAGGAGGTTTCATAATCTTATAAGGTCTAAAGCAGGCATGGAAAGGGTGCCATAATTAGTCTTCGTGGATGAGTACACTATTATGCATTATTTCTTAACACACCAAGATATTAATGAATTGCCTATGAGAGAACAATATCCCATAATAAATTTATGATCAGCAGGATTGGGCCCTTAGATAGAATCTGAGTACATGTCGAGGTGCAAGTCACTGTGATAAATTGATAGTTCTTTTGGTATATCATTGTAATCATTTGAGATATTTGAAGAGAAGATTCAGGGGATGATGCATGTGTTGGAATAAGCGATTCACTATGGAGGAGATGCCTGCTTGTATGATTATAAGATGTCACACTTCATAATCTAAATTAAAAAAATTACATCTTTTTATTATTTTCTATCAATGACTAGAGCTGCAAATTGCATTGAGAAAATAAAATTAACGGAAAACATAATTACACATCTTTTCACCAAATATTTACATCATACCCCAAAATAACATATACATGATCATAATGATCTACCAGAATAATTCATCTCTAAAATAATATATCATGACTATAAAAAGAAAGAGAAAGATCGGCAGATGCAGAAAGAAACTCAAGCCTGCAGCCCGGAATAGCCTCAATCTACAAGATACTTACCCTTGCTCGAAAACATATAAAAAATATATAATGAGCACATAACTCATCAAGTAACCAATATCCACAATTGAAGTCAATGCTTTAAATAGAAATAGTAAACATATAACTGTAGGAATATGTAGCAGTCAATATGAACAATATCATATATATCATGTAACTCATATGCAGTCTTATCATATACATATATCAATTATATTTTCATAATATATCTATGATCATATCAGTACTCTATCAATCTAATGATATCAATCATATCAATCAATCAATCACCTTATATCATATCTTATGTATCAGCAATCTTATCAGTCATTAGTTTTATCAGTCATCAATCATCAGTCACATCTATCATCAGTCTTATCTATCTATGTGTGATCAATCTCATTCATCATTTCTATCATCAATCTTATCTACCATTTTTATATCTATCATATCATGTATGCAATAATATATGATGCCATGTATATATATTCATGTTGAATTCAACAAGGTTGGACATCCAGCTTTTAAAGTGATATTTTCCTCCTTCCATCTACCTTATTAATCCATCATCAATCAATTATATCTTTCAATTATTTCTATTAATTATTTATTTAAACATGTGACTTTCAATAAAATAATAAAAAGTCGTCACTCTCTATCCATCGGCATAACCGATCAATCGTTTATAGGCTGACACCTAGGATTACGCTACAAACCTTTTATTTTAAAAAAAGCTCGTCAATCCACCCTCCCGTACAATGTATTATTATTTTAATAATCAACTAGTTTTAATTATAATGTTCATAATCAGTCTTCCTTACTTACATGTCAATGTATTATATATCAATCTTATCATTTTTTTTATGTAATTCAACATTCAATTTCATGTATAAAATGCAATGATCTATAAAATACAGAGAAATCTATACACTATTCATTAATTTCAAAAAAATCATAACTATCAATTTGCCGGGTGAAAGTTCCATATAAATGAGTTCAAATATTCAGATATGGCTGGTGCAAATATATTTAGCATAAAATATACTCTTTGAGATTATACTCTTATGCTTGGTTGGCCATTGTTAGCGGGCTGAAGACTGTTGAGGCCGTATTCATTCACAATATTTCTGTCGATATGAATTATTCCCTCTGTTTGGAGCATGTGGAAAGCACAAAACATCTATTTTTTCTGTTGATATGAAACCCCTACCAACCTTTCATGCTTCCCATGGATGGCCATTCTGACAATCTGGGTTGATATAGCTTCTACCTTGAATGTTTATGTAATTCTGGAGTGATTTCTGAGTCCAACTTTGTGCATTATTCACTAGACAAGTAACAAGAGCTATCAGCACTTTTATTATGATAGATTCTAAGTACATTTGGGACAAATTTTCCATTATTTTATTCAACAAATCATTGCAATATTTTTATTTAAACTCCTGCGATGAGAAGTTTTTTACAAATAAAATTTTGTTGGAATGAGGTAGCTCTAAAGAAAGCTACAATCAAACTTCTTTTTCTGTTAAAAAGTCTATCATATTCATAATAACTTGTAAAAAAATCTGTTTTTGTCGCAATAAACTATCTCCAAGATGCTAATTTCTCTAGCTTACAGGGTTTGCCTCGCCACCCCACAATCGCACGCGTGATACAGCTTGTGCAGCCTGCAATTTGTGCATTTAGGCATTTGAGAAAGACAGAATAGAGTTAATGAGAGTAAAAAGAAGAAGAAATCAAATAATGAATAGACAAAAGTTAATACCTCCTTCTTCCAGTTTGTCCTCCAAACAATGAACAGCAGAATTGAAGTCTGCAATGCAGTGCCACAAAGCATGCCGACCCAAATACCCTGTGAGAATTAGTCATCAGTCATGTACTCATGTTTGTTCAATGAAGGTTTCAAATGAAAGAAAATGAAATAGTTTCTCCTAAATTTAGAGAGGATAACAATTATACATGTGAGAATCAAGAGGAAGGATTTGTTAAGGTAAATAAATGCAAACAATTAGGACACAAAAAGTGATAATAATGATGATTAATAAGAATAAATCCTTTTATTTGGAAGATCATTAAAAAAAATCTTAATTGTACAGATTACTTATATTTCATTTAAGAATCTTAAACCATTGAAAATGGTTCTTAGAAAAACTTATTACTGGTGAATTATTGTAAAGCTTCCTCTCCGCTTTCTATCTGGAATTCAAGCAAATCTTATGACTCTTCATTCTGATGGTAATAGAAATTTGGCCAACTGTTTTCCTCAGCTCTAACTCTTGGTCTATCTCTTTTCAGTTCAATTTCGATACTAACACTTGTTCTATCTCTTGGAATCATGTTCTTCCTATGTCTGTTAAGCAATCTGTTGGTAATCTGGATCTCTCTCTTTTATTAGATGGTTATATAATACCCGGCTTGTGGATTAAAATCGTAAATCACTGCACGATTTCACTGTTTGTTTCTCATGTAGCTCATAATTAAGGTAAGGAGATAAAAAATCTAGACCATTGGATGGTGATCGAGAGGACATCCAGATTCAGATGAATTATGAGCTTAGTTTGGATAAATTTGTATTTTTAATAAATTTAAATTTAATTAATTAATGAAGTTAAAGAGGGATAAGATTCCTCTTGATTTGTGGAGTTAGTTTGATGGGATAAATATGGAGTTTTTAGGAAAAGATAAGAATAAACTGATTGCTCTATAAATAGAAATTAATTACATTTCCCCCAAATCTTCACTCATTTCTTCTATTCTTCTTCCATAGTTGTTTGCCCCTGACAATGACCCCACAACTACTAGTTTTCCCTTTGCTACTGCCCAGATCTTGCTGTCAGCTGCTACCAACATTGCTTGCTACTGCCTAGATCATGCTATCAACTGCTATGAACATTCCAGCTACACCTACTACCATGCGTCTCTACTACTTGTTCAAAATAGAAATATACAAAGAAAAAAAATACAGATTATTGTTTTCGTCGATCTGAAAGAAGTCCTCAATAAATTGACTTGTTGTCTATTGGATGAATGCTCAAAAATAGAGAGAAATTCTGATATCCAAAAGAAGAAAGAGGCAAAATTACAGATAGGAAGACATTAACCTTGGATAGGTGGCACAAATGTTCTTAGACTAATCAGAACAATTGTATGGTAGCACTTGCCATGGCTGCTGGTGAGAGCTATATTTTCATCTTTATGGTGCATCTTGATTGGTGATATCGAGAGATATATTAAAAAAGATCAATGTCAAATAGTTGGTTGATGAGTTTGTAATTAATAATGGGCAGGAGTCTCTTGGGCATGTCTGGCTCTTCTTTTTGAATTTCACGTACATCTGCTACTTTTAGGTGGACATTGCCATCATGGCATTTAAGATCCAAATATCCAGTTAGAGTATTCAATCTCTTACTGAATACTACTGCATGGAACTTAGCAACTTTGGCTTAGATCTACTTTCTCATCTCCATTGCTTTCTGTCTTTATGGACAAGCATTCAAAGTGGATGGTGACTTGTCATCAAAATGTCCATCACCAGTATCTTTGAAGGATTCCAAGCATATACATCCTAGTTATTTTTAAATAAATTGGCTAGCTCGATTTCATAGCACCTTAAGATAGCAAGTTGATCTTAAAGATCCTTATTTGATAGTCATCACATGCTGGGATCTCAATCTTCTTCTGAACATTGGAGACCTTCTTTATAGTATGAGCTTGTTCCGAAGATATTTGTGTTAGAACTTATGAGTATGTGGAGGCAGTAATTTAACAACTACATAAGTTTGGTCCAGAATTTAACTGATAGGCAATAGGCAAAGATGATCATAAACTATTCATTGGGGAACCAACTATGGATTTGTAGGCGAAGGAAGCTCCTATAATTGTAAAGTCAATTGAATGTGCCTTCTATGACTACTTGAAGCCCATATATATATATATATGTATAACACCACAAAACCTTAAGATTTTGTTCATACTGTAAAAAACATATAAGCAACTTCGTAGGGTGTGTTAGCTACGTGGAATCTGATTGTGCGATCAATTGAGTTGTACTATTGCCTCGGATCTCAATTCCATCGGTTAAGCTCGCCAGTGGTTGGGTTGGTTGCTTTGCACCTAAATTTTTTTTCCCGTGCAACTGTACAATGTTGCGGTGCTGTATAGTTTGCTTGGAGACAGACAAAGAGTGGAGCGTTGTGGCACTCTAGACCCTGGCATTAAGGTGCTGTCGGGCAAACATGAGACATAGAGTTGAGCGCCACTGTGCTCCAAACTTGACGCTGCAGCACTGCACGGCGGGCTGACAATTTTCTTACTCGTTTTTTTTAGTGGTTGCGTCTCTTGATGGTTTTAGTGAATTTCTCTTTATTTTGTTTGTAAGAAAATGATGCAAGGGTGTAGAGAGACTAGGAGAGAGCAAGAGAGAAGAGAGATTTATACTATTTCATCCAAATTTTCATAGTGAATTTCTTGGTGTGGTGTGGCTTCGTAATTTTTTTCTCGGTTTTGAGTTTTTCCCTATTAAATCCTAGTATTTTTTCTTTCCGCTGCATTTTTCCTTTCTTGTTAGTGTTCGCTACGTGATTTACTTCCCCAGTAGGGTGATTCTTGGGATTGATGTTAAGTCTCCATGTTGTGGTAAAAAAAAAAAAGGATATCCTTAGAACTCCTAGAATAGGTGAGTACTTTAATTATTGCTTTTATCAAAATGTCATCATTAAATTTTTTTTTCTTTTTTAAAGGATCCTCATTAAAGAAAATTATGAAGCATGCATAGGTAAAAATATGTCTTATTGTTCTCAACTCATTGAAGGATGACACAATGGTGGCTTATCCCTTAATGCCCATGAAATGGTCATGATCATCTCAACGATTATAATGGTGTTTGGCCAAAAGACCACATCCTCTTGGCTCTTCGTATTTGTCACTCTTGGTGTCCATAAAAGAATCTTCAAGTTGCCCCTCCCTCCTAATAAGTTAATCAAAATTTTGAGGTGCATGCAGCCATTGATCCTATAGCAAGATCATGGTGGTATAAACAAAATTTGGAGTTTTCTCTTCCTTTTAGTGGAGCTCATAATTTTGACAACTATTTGAAGTAGTTTCGAGTTTGGATTGGCATTAGCACCTCTAAGATCGAACAAGAATGAGAAGGAAGCTCCCAAGTCCCAATGTTGGTTGTGCTAGGAGAAGCAAGTAGTCCTAATAGTCTTGACACTGAAGGACCTAATCTAGCTTGACTAATAAGCAATCTCTAGGTAGGATACTTTTAATACTCATAGTGAACTCCTCAGCATAGACGGACTTATTAACCTTGGCCAATAAGCTTCTTGTCATCTTTGATAGGATCTCTACAATGACAAATTGAATCGACTGTCTTTAATGCTAAGAGTAAGGGCTAAATTCGATGCCAAAGGCTCTAAGTCATAGCGCTCTAGTATTTCTCTAGTAAACATCATAATATAAAACCTCAAATTCTCATTTTCTTAGTCAATCAATAAGAAGAGTTTAATGGAATCTCTTAGGCTTCTAAAAACTTGAGAATGGCGAGATAAGCTACCACTTGAACTCATCAAAAGATGGAAAACCACCAAAGAGTGACAGCCTTGAAGATGGAGAGCATACAACATTTAATACATCAAATATCACATGGAGAGCTATTATGATCTCATGTCTAATAAGATGCTTTGCTCAGTCAGTATGCCTTTGTATATCCAGCTGAAGAATCCTGAATTTAGATGGGAGAGGCTCTTTAATAAACTTTGACACAAATGTATAAGTAGAAACTACAAGTTTTGCAAACTCCACTTGCACCAACAAGTCTTTATTAAGGATGTCTAAACAGACACTCATTTGTCATAAATTAACTTCAAAATTAGGAATTGTCTCATCCCTGTGTTCTCCCACAACAACTGACTATCGGGTGGGGATAAGGATCTTTTTCAATATTCCCCTTGCTTGAGAAGTGGAGAAAGGATGATTAGCCTGATTTGTAAGCAAGAGTTGAATTAGGTTAAATCACGGCAAACTAGACTTAGGTGACATAAGAAAACCATAATGTGAAGAAGTTGCATATGACATTACCTCATCAAGGCCCTCAATCCTCCTTTGCCTTCTACGGTCATATCGAGAAACAAATGTTATTATTAGGTATAGCACCATAAAGGTTTATATATATATATATATATATAAGGGACTGAGAAGACAAGTGAAAAAGAACTAAAACAAAGAAGAGAATAACACATATGCGTACACAAAGAGGGAGAATACTTGACTTCCTCTTTGCATTTACTCCAACCAAAAAGAATTATGAAGGGAGCACTCGACACTTGAGTCTCTCCTACATACTATTCGCTCCAACATAACTAAGGTTCTCCAAGGGCTGAAAATTTCCTATACTGTTAAAAGGGGTACTTAAAGAGTTGTATAAGGCTGAAATATATGAGGAGGTTATTTAGTTATGATGCGCTTAGACATTTCTTTGGCTCTTCCTATAATCACTTCAATTGCAGCACATCTTTTTCATTATCAAATTGGCGGATAATAAAGAGGCATGCTTGTGAATTGGCTATGATCACGATGCCAAGGGCCGCTACATGGATGGAAGATCAACTAAAAGGGCAATGTGACTATTGGTTGGCTATTGTTGTCAGGACAAGGGTAGTGAGGTTATTATGCTACAACTATATGGGGGTTCTAGTAAGGAGTGGCCATGTCCTAGCTGTTGGGAGGTCGGCATATATTATTCAAGTCATGATTTGCAATAACTATCAATACGTGTCTTGTTAAAGCCTATCAAGTGTAAGCAAAGATTCCAAAAGGAAGCCAATAGTTGTCCTCTCATTTTGAATTGCTAGTCTCCCTGCTCACATTCATTCCAAAACTTAAGTCTTAGGTGTTTTCAACTGGGTTTCAATTGGGCATATCCAGGCACTAGGTTTGTTGTGTCCCTCAAGTATTAACATTTCAAGCTCATTGGGCCTAACCCATAAGGTGATTAATGGGCTTGAAACTACATGAACTCCATTTGATTAATTTATTCTGAAATTTTCACGTGAACCTTATTGGGTAATGCAAAATATGCAAATTCAAAGAGTAAAATGGGATTCAATTTTGAAATTCACAAAATATGAGATGAACCCTATCAACCATTCACAATATAGTTTTAGGGCACATTTTGTTAATTGAAAATACAAAGTAAGTTTTAACTTTTAATTTACAGCCTCAAGTTCATTATCACTTGGTTGTCGCAATCTAAATAAAGAATAAATTAGTAGAACCTACAGCTTATCTCAAACTTAGACTTTAATCAATAAGATATGCATAATCAGTATCCTCAACCCCACTTTAGTTTATGCCCAACCACCTCCATCATGATATATTGTTTTGTTTAGATTTTGTTTTCTTCATTTGTTTTGTCAAATGCATCATAAAAACAAAAAATGCTCTTCTTAATTGTCTGATAAATTATTGACCTTATTTTTATAATTTAAGAGGTTATTGAAAGTTTTGTACATAAGTAAAATGACAATGGATAATTAAGACTAAAACTTACCCGAACTCCCCAATGCAAGACATATCCGAGTACAAACCCTAATGGAAGGCCAAAAATATAATAACATCCCAAATTAATGTAAGCCACCAGACCTTGCCATCCACCTCCGATTGCCACTCCTGCCTCAACCAAAACAAATAGAGGAGATAGAGAGATATATAGAGAGAGAAAGTGAGAGCCAAAAAACAAATATCAATGATAACAAAGGTCTACAAAACCGAATTTATGTTCAATATTGAGCATTAAACTAATAATCCTCACCTGAAATCACTGGCTGGATGCTATTGAGCACCATTGTAATCCCGAGAAGATAAGCAATTCTTGTGACAGCTTGCTGCATCTCTTTATCACTAGTGAATAATACTGGAAAATAATCTCTTGCAGCAAGAATGACAAACATGAAAAAGAGCCCAATCACTAGAGACGTAGCCACCACAACCGCAACAGCATGCTTGGTTGCCCTTGGCCGTCCTGATCCAAGTTCATTCGAGACCCGAACACTATCAAAATTAAATAGATCAAGCATCATAACAGTATCATTTGAGAAAACATTGAAGGTTTTGTTAGATTCATAGACATCTCAACGAAATGTCATATTATTAAAAGATATCAATTGCTTGATAAGTTGAG
This sequence comes from Dendrobium chrysotoxum, assembly GCA_019925795.1. NCBI lineage: Eukaryota > Viridiplantae > Streptophyta > Magnoliopsida > Asparagales > Orchidaceae > Dendrobium > Dendrobium chrysotoxum. The sequence goes on along the minus strand of CM034315.1, from coordinate 87,140,096 downwards.
ATGCCTAAATAATAAATTTATAAATGATTGTTATATAGTGGACATGCAAACATTTTGTTCTTCATAATCTTAAAAATCATAACATCTATAGACACACAGTATGTGACATGTATCACTAGCATCTCAATAATCATAACAACTAAATAAAGTTTATTCAATTCAAAGTGAAACACTACCTTATGGCTGCATTGATACCGATGAATATCATCCCTTCCCATCCATTTATGTTCATGCTGCAGTCCATTCAATAGATAAAAGAAGATACAATTAGGCATAAAATCTGGAAAAAAAAATTTTTTGACAGGAGCCTCACGCATTTTTACGCTAAAAGTGCAAGTAAATGATCAAAACAAAAATTCATTTATTAGAAATTCTAGACAACACAATTCATCTTAAATCAAATAAAGAGTTTGGGAGTTATTTTATGGTATTAAATAGTTATCATGTTCTCATTGTCTTAAATAGTTTCTTCACAAGAGTACTTAATTAGAGTGACTACAACTTCTAGCAAAACTTAATTTTGTCGAGAACTAATAATTTCCAAGAATGTACCAGATGGAAATGGAGCCAACGGCAATCTCAGCGTTCTTGAGATGCCCGGTGAGCACAACGAGAACCATCATGTACCAAATCTCTAGACAAAGCATAACCGCGGAGGCGAGCGAGAGCTTGACGAAAGCCCATAAGTCCCTAAAAGCCGCCCAGGAGAAGCCAGTCCACCCATCCCTACACCATCCCATTACATAGACGAGTTGGGAAACAGTGACTGTCCACTGAGAAATGTTGAAGGCGGCGGCGGCACCGAGAATGCCCCATCTGAAAACGTAGATGAAGAGGGAGAGAAGAGCGATGTGCAGGAGGACGGCCGCGAAACCGATGCAGGCGAGGACTCCGACCTTGCTCTGAGCTTGGAGGAACTTCTGTGTGGGAAAGTTGATGGCCAAGGCGAAGACTTGGGGGATGATGGCGATGCTGAATCGGCCGGCGGCGACGGCGATGTCGTCTTGTTGGCCGAGTAGCTTGAGGATGGGGGTGGCGAAAATGTAGATTGGGCAGAGGAGAACAGCCGACGCTAGGAGGATGATCCATGACCGCTGCATATACACGCCTAGTTTCTCCACCTGACCGGCGCCGAAAGCTTGCCCGCATAGTGTCTCCAGAGCGCTTCCCATACCCAGCTATTAAAAAAACAAAAAAACATTTAAATTATATAAATTTATAAAAGGATTTACATTCATACCATTAAATTTTAATATTTATTTACATAAAATTTTAATATTTTAATCACCTCAAAATACAAATATAAAAATTATGTATTTATATGAATGATATTATATAAATATAAATATATATATGATTCAATTTATAATTATTAAGAATACTAATTCTTGAACTCAATATCACTAATGAACATATAATATGTTAAAATATCTTTATATTTTGATTAATTATTTGTCAGTTTAGTATTAAAAATTTGGATAAAAAAATAATATTCTATTGCAAAATAAATAAGCACTTGGTGTAGAATTTTTTTAATTGGTGTTTTTTAATTTTTAAATTTATTTTATTTTATTTTCAAATTATTGTATTAATTAATAAATTAAAATTAAAAATTAAAAATATGTTTGTGAAAAATGATGTATTCAAGAGGAAAAAAAATTCAAAAATAGAGGATTTTGTGAAGGTGGTGAAAAAGAAATGCAGATTAAAATTTCTGTGTATTTGGAATGCGCCCTTTTGTGCAATTTTGAATTATTTGAAAATCATCTGATTTAGGCGATTTTTAAATACATCATAAATTCTTTATCTTTGCAGCCGTATGATTATTTGAGCAAAGTTTAGGACTCTTACTACTTAGAAATGTGTATTTTCATGATTTTGAAACATGGATTGAAGTATTTTGGGATTATGTCCGAGCTATTAAATGGCATCAAAGTGATGGGAGTCTTGTATATATTTCAGAAAATAATATTGAATAATTAGGAAGAGTCGACAAATGTAGAGCTAAGATCATCTTAGTAATTGCTAAGAAGCAAATCTTGCAAGAAGATGTCCTTGGCTAGGCCATTGTATCCCATGAAAATGGATGTAATTTTTTGTTGATTGTAATTTTAAGCCTTTTATCTTTGAACTTTAATATTTTTTTTGTTAGAAATATAGCCAAGGTTTTAAACACTGAATCAGATCGGCCGGTTCAACCGGTTAAACCGTGAACCGACTGGTTCGGTCTATTGATATAACCGTGTTTGCTTAAAATAGGAAGAAGGCCCGTGGAACTGCGGTCAAATCACCCGATTGGAGAGCCGGCACCGGTTTTTCAAAACCGGGCTCTCGTTACAAAAGCCCTTTCTTCCCCAATTCGGCGTCTTTCCTATCCTATCTCCTCTTCGATCTCATGATCCAAGCTCGAACGCTCAAGGGATTTCTTCTTCTTATCAAACCTAAACCTAGAGCAATATTTTTGTTGTAGGTCAACAGTCATGGCGCTGAATCTACGACAAAAGCAAACAAGTATGTCCTCTTTTACCTCCTTTCAAATTTAGACTTCGTTTGGGACAGCTTTCTTTCTACTTTTTAAGTAGCTTTTTAGTACAAAAAATTTTAGTTCAAATTTTTTTTGAACTAAAAAGCTGTTTTAGAAAACAGTACAAAATCTGTCCCAAACGAAGCCTCGGTCTCACGGATGCTTCTTCAATCGACACTCCAAATTAATTTATTTTGTTCTACGTGTTGTATCATTCGAATATTGAATCTGAACCATCAACCGAATCCCAATGGCACCACAGGCAAGGACATTCAAGGAATGGTTGATAATTTGATGCAGGATGAGAATGCTGCTGGAATGTCAGCTAATAGCTGTGGAAATTCTTTGGATTAAGCCATGCATGATGCTCAACAAGCAACTCAATGCACCCAAGGTGTTTGTGCAAATGCCTCCTTAATTTTTCTCAAAATTATTTAATTAGATTGTCATATTATTATGATTTTAAATTCTTAGAATTATGAGGTTTAGGATTAGAATGTTATAACTTATAATATTATGTTAATTTTATTAAATTTAATAATATTATTACTTATTATGTCATTCGGTTCGACCCCGGTCGAACCAATCGAACTGTGAACCTCTCCTTTTTCCGGTTCGATGTTCAATCCAATTTTCACAACCTTGAATATAACACTCCATTTGAAATTAATGAAAGAATTTTATTTTTAAATTTTGAATCTTTGTTGTTAATGTTTGTACACATGTATTAAATTTTCTTAGACGACTTTCTTTCGAGTTGTCAAAATTAATTAGAGAGAACCCTAAGACGATTTGATGCATCATCAATACAAATGCCAAGGAAAAGATCATAAATTGAAACATTACATCAATATTAGGGTTCATCATCATACACAACTCTCAAAATAAGTGTATTGTCATCCCCTATTCTCTCAAAAGTCATTAAAGAATAATTAGAAAGCTTAAAATTAGATCATTTGATACTAGGGTTAGCCACACCAAGCAAGGATAAGAGATTTTTAAAGATTTCATGCACTCAAATTCACTCCACCACCACCTTTTTTAAGATTTGGTTTAAATCCTCCCCTTCTTGAAGTTTTTAAATTTTAATTATTTAGCTCATTTTTTACACTTTACATAGTACATGTCATTAATCAATATACTAATAATTCGTTGACTAATAAGGATTTTCACAGAAACTTCAGTCCATCATATTTATGAATATTGAACAAAATTATCTTTTGTTTGTGCAAATGCTCTATGAAAAAATTTCGGGTTGTATTACTCTTAGTCTGTTGGTTGGAAGGCTCGGCTACTTAGTGACAATAGGCGACAACATTCTGCCTAAATAGTAGACACAGGTGATAAATAAGAGTATACTGAAGATTCGACCCATAGAATTTCTCAATTCTGACACAAGATGCTTATTAGATCGAATAAAATGATTTTGATGTATCCAGAATAATACCAATCCAATTCATTTTATGAATAAAATGTGACCAATTAACCAACCAAGAGGTCTTGGATTTGAATCTTACGTGCGAGTTTGACTTTATTGACCTAAATCTCAAAAAAAAAATGTTTTTTTTTCTTAATAATGCAACAATGTCTCACCTAAGAGAATCTTGCTGATACCGAATTAACAGATTACCCTATAAGAATCCAAAATTGCCAATTAAGTACTTTTTTTTAATTTAGTTATTGCATTTTTATTTAAAATAAAGATATTCTGCAATGCATATATATTTTTATAATAACGAATCTTTCAATCCAAAAGTCAGAGTGAGTGAGTGAGCGACGTGGCTTAAACTAAACTGCATAGTGATCTATCTTTAATACTAACTTTTTAGCATTAATATGTAAATTTTATATTACAACGTGACCCTCAGGACCGATTTGTAAATCCCCACACCAAAAAATTTACGTAAATATATCCTTCTTAGTAAAAAATATTATCGGAATATTATTGTATAAATATATATTTAAATATTATTATATTTATTTTTTAATTAATGAGAAATCGTACGAGATAAGCTTCAACTAAATCACTCAACGGATAGATAAATTAATTTAATTTTTAATTATTTTTTGGAAAATGGACTTACGAGAAAGCCAAAGGAGAAATTGGAGATGACGGAGAGGCCAATAGCCACCGCGGAAAGCTCGAGGTTGCCGAGATGGCCGGCGAAGATCTGAGTGGCGGAGTTGATTCCGTAGAGGCAAATGATACTGAACCCGATAGGGGCGGTGATGGCCCACAGCTTCTTCGACTCCCGCGAGAAGGCTTCCCAGGCGTCGCCGAAGGACGTTACTAGCGGCGCATCGTCCAGCTCCGACAAGTCGCCGGAGCTGTTCGACGGGGGCTGCATGCCGCCATGTTTGTTGGAGAGAAGCGGCTTCTCTATGGATGGTTTGCTCGCCATTTCTCCCGTCTCCGGCGAAGAATCGAATGGCGGAGAGGGGGAGTTTGGTTTCAGGCCGGAAGAGATTGGGGAGGGAAGTGAGCTAGCGCTTCACGTGATTATGAAAGCACATGAGAAGTGGGAACTGGGTATGACTGAGGTCGGTCCCAACTAATGAAAGCAATGAGTGCCGTGACTATTTTTAAAGCTCTTTTATAGTTCAAAATAAAAATCATTGCGGGCTAGAATATACACAATGGTTGGGCTAGAATTTTACGTCTAAGTATTGTATGGATATCTAATATACAAATATAGAACATAAAATTTTTTACGTGAAAATTTCTAAAAAGGTGGAAACTCACGGGGCTACGCCCACTTGAAATGATTCTACTAGTTTTTGAGTAGATTACAAATGATTGAAACGTCCTTGAATTAAGAACGATCATATTACAATAATCAACCGTCGGGTTGAACTCTAGTGATGAATGGTTATTGGATGGAAGTCTGGTGATGTTCATTGATCGAGCGAAAGTCCAGCGTCAATCAGTGGCTAGGCAGAAGTCCGGCGTCAGTTGGTGGCTAGGTGGAAGTCCAGCGTCAGTCAGTGGCTGGGTGGAAGTCCGGCGATAGTCGATGGTCTGGCATATCCGGCGACAGTCGGTGGCCGGGAGAAAGTTAAGCGGTAGTCGAGGAGGAGTCTGGTGGAAAGATAACTCTAATTTCTCTCTCTTCCTTATTTGGGGTCCCCTTCCATGAGAAACGAGGGGTCTATTTATAGTTATTTTAGAGTGACATGGCCAGTAAATAAGAGAAAGATCAAAGATAAGTTGGGAGTAGTTTGAACGGACAGCCAATGTTGATTCTCTTAATCGTGAACCATTTATTAGGCATTCAAATGTCTTAATGATATTAAAATTTGATGATCTTGGGCTTGTTGGATTCGTCTCGTCGACCAACTCGATATGATTATAAGAATATTGCATTTGAAATCGTTTCGTCATCCAATTAATGATTTGAACTTTTCAAATACGCTTTGAGACTTAGATTTGGAACCAGTTGGCCTTGAATTGAGTCGAATTTGGTGTCATTGGGTTCATATTTTTTGAGCCGTTCAGTTTGACTATAAGTTTGTTGAAATTCGAGTTTAGATGGTCCCATATTTAATTTCAAAAGTCTTCAACTTGATTTTGCCTTGAGATTCGTGTCCGATCAAGATAATATTTTGATGATATATCAAAAATTTTGCCTTGAAAAATCACTTTAAGAAATAGTACGAAAGCCGTCCCAAACGAAGCCAATGAGATATCACTTTTTTTATAAGAATTGAAAAAATTCATTTCATAAAAATAAAAAATTAGGTGGACTATCTTGAACTAGTGATGATTTGATTGCCACAACATTCTTAAAGCAACTTTCTAATTCAAAATTAAAATTCTCGTATTAGAAAATCACTTCAAGAAATAATAAGAAAGTTGTCCCAAACGAAGCCAAAGAGACACCACTATTTTTTATAAGAATTGAGAAAATTCATTTCATTAAAAAAAATTGGTAGACTATTTGAACTAGTGATGATTTGGTTGCCACGAAATTCTCATAAAATTATTTTGAGTTAAATTCTAAATATATTTGTTGTGGGCTAGAAGATTCGCGGCGGCAGAGTGAGTAAAGTTTTCGTCTTAGCGATACATGAATATCCAGCACACAAACAGAAAAAGAGAAGTAAACACCCGATCTTTTTTTACGTGGAAAGCCCGAAGAGAGAATAACTACGGGGCCTCGTCTAGATAAAAATATTCCACTAAACTTGAGTGAATTACAAGGGTTGACTCGTAACTCGACTTAGAGGTGGTCAAATTACAATAGTTCGGAGAGTTAGACAAATGTCTGACGACGGTCGGGCGAAAGTCTGATGGCGCCCGTGTAGGAGTTCAGTTAACGAGGAATGATCCGATAAAGGTCGGGTAGAGGTCCGGTGGCGATCAGCGGCTAGGCGAAAGTCCGGTGGCGGTTGGTGGCCAGGTGGAAGTCCGGCAGGGATCTACGACCAGATGGAAGTCCGGCGGCGGTCAGTGGCCGGGCAGAAGTTCGGTGGCGATCGGCGACAAGGTGGAAGTTTGGCGGCGGTCGGCGGCAGGGCGATGGTCCGATGAAGGTCGGCGGCCGGGCAGTGGTCTGACAAAGGTCGGCGTCCGAGCGGTGGTCCGACGACGATCGGCAGAAGGGTTAAAGTCCGGTGGAGGTCAGCGCCGGGCGATGGTCCGACGAAGGTCGGGCTGAAGTCCAATGGCAATCGACGATTGGCGGTCGGGCGGTGGTCCGACGAAGGTCAGGCTGAAGTCTGGCGGTTGTCGGCGGCCGGGTGGAAGTTCGGCGGTGGTTGGCGATTGGGCGGTGGTCCGACGAAGGTTGGGCTGAAGTCTGGCGGTGGTCGGCGGCCGAGCGGTGGTCCGATAAAAGGTTGGGCTGAAGTCCGGCGGTGGCCGACGGCCGGGCTATGGTTCGATAAAGGTTGGACTGAAGTCTGGCGACAGTCAGCGGCCGGGCGGTGGTCTGACAAAGGTTTGGCTGAAGTCCGGTGTTTGGTCGTTGGCCAAGTGGGAGTCTGACAACGGTCGGTGGCCGGGCGGTGGTCAGACGAAGGTCGGGCTGAAGTCCGGTGGCGATTGGTGGCCATGCGGTAGTTCGATGAAGGCCTGGTGGAAGTCCGGCGGCGGTCGACGGCCGGGCGGTGGTCCGATTAGGGTCGACGGGGGTTCGTCGGCGGTGGCGGTGGTGGTGACGGTGGCGCTGGAGCTCCGGAAGCCTTAGAGCTCTTTCCAATCTCCAGCCAAAGGTCTCCCTCATGTAGAGAGTGGGGGTCTATTTATAGATTTTCATGAGTGGCACACCCCATAAATATAGAGAAGATCCAATACATGTTTGAATTGCTCCATCGGATGGCTCGTATTGGTTCCCCTGATTATAGAGAGTTTTTTAACTATTTACGTGCCTTAATGATGTCGAAATTTGATGATCTTGGGCTCGTTGGATTCGTCTCGTCGAGCCGCTCGATTTGACTATAAGCATTAGGGCTGCAAACAAACCGAGCCGAGCCGAGCCGAGTATGTGAGTGTTCATGTTTGAGTTCATTTAATATCAGCTTGTTCATGTTTGGTTCATGTTTGTTCGAGCTTTATTATTTTTGTTCATGTTTGGTTCATTTAAATTAATGAGTGTTCATGTTCGGTTCATATTCAGTTCATGTTCGGTTTGTTTAGTTCTTATCGAGCTATAAACGAGCTATACTTTTAGATGTTTATTAACTTAACAAACGAGCTTTATTGAGCTTCCTAATAAATGATTACATCGAGCATGTTCATGAACATATTTAACGAATTTTTTTAAGCAATCAAACAAACATGTTCATAAATATATCTATGAACAAACATATTTATAATAAAAACAATTGTCTATGTAAAATGAAAATAATATTAATCAATATGAATACATTTTTAAATGAAGCTTAGATGTTGCATTTCTCTCCATTTGGTGCAACAGTTGAAAGATTAGGGCAAGTCGGGAAGATAACGAGGGAAAATAGATACCGAGAAAAATTATGAGTTTGCCACCTCTCTTTTTGTCCTTGATATTCAATTATTCATTCACTAAGATTTAATAAGAATATTTAATTATCATATAATATAATATTTATTTACTTTAAATTTTATTATTTAACAATAATTATATCATTATATTATAATAAACTTATATGGTTGTTAATTATAAATTAAATAATTATTATTAGTAAATAAATGATAAGTAATAATATTAATGAGAATTAATCGATTCATATCAATTAATATATAATAATAGCTTATTTATTAAATATATAATAATAATAATAATGAGAATTAATCGATTCATATCAAACACATTGTTGCTCAAGCTTGTTTATTAACACATCAAGTATTTACGAAAGTGTTCAAGCTTGTTCAACTAACTAATTGAACGATCAGGCACGAGTTCTTATCGAGCAGCTTGTCGAATGCTCAGTTCGCTTGCAGCCCTAATAAGCATGCTATATTTGGATATTATTTCGTCATCTAAATAATGCTTTGATCCTTTCAAATGTGGTTCGAGCCCCTGATTTGGACCTATTTGGGCTCGGGTTGGACCGATTTTGGTGTCGTTAGCTTCATCTCTTTGAGATGTTCGATTTGACTATAAGTTTGCTGAAATTGGAATTCAGATGATCCCGAATTTAATTTTGAAAGTTTCCAACTTGAATATGCCTCAAGCTTCGTGCTTGACCAAAGCAATTTTCGATGACGTATCAGTTATCCCCCTATTTTTTGATGTTGAATTTGATATATTCCAAAAATATATCTGTGATTTTAACATTCTGCGAAGTCAGAGCGTTAATCGGAGAGAAAAAAGTCAAAAAAGTTTACTCCAAAACTTTTTAAATAGCTCAAAACTCATCATAGAAGCTCTTTTGAGCTTCAAAAGCATGAAAATTGAGTCATGAATATCGAGAAATGATTCCGAGGAGCTCAAAAATGTACAAATCAGACCTTTCGAGACAAATTTGTATATATAAATATATATATAATTAGTTAAGTAACAAATTAATATTAATTAATAAATAAAAAAAATCTATACTAATACTTATATATAACATTATTAAGGAATATAAGTTATAATATATTCTTATTATAATGATTACTCACGTTAATATTTTCTTTATTTTATATATAAAAATTGAAAAGAGACATCTAAGGAAGGCGACTACAATAGCCTCCTCAAAGAGCCTATTTTTTTAAATATAAATCAATTTAATTAATTAAATTCTTTAATATTAAAATATTATTTTTGGCTTCAAATAATTCTAAAAAAATCTCAAAAAATCTTAGAAAAATCTAAATTGTTTTCTTGAAAGGAAACAATAAAATTTCTACATATTTATTTTATTTTTAAATAAAATTGCTCTTAATTTATTTCCTATTTTATTTTTTCAATAATAGAAAATTATTTAATTTTTGGGCATTAAAAAATTCCGAAAATTAAATAAAAATTCAGAAAATTGCTTTGCAAATCTCCTTTGAAGAACTATAAATACACTCCTTAGGGGCTAGGAAAAAGGCACCACCTCTCTTTAGCCGGTCCCAAAATTTCTCCTACAAAGTTAGGAGAAATTGGACTGGCAAAAATAAATTTTTTTTAGCGGCGGCGATCAAGATCTGGTACTCTTACGCAGGCTCTAGTTCACTCCTGATGGGGGAAAAATTGTCCGACAAAAGTTAAATACCGGAAGTGGCGATCAAGACCCGGTACTCTTACGCAGGCTCCAGTTCACTCCCATTGGGGAAAAACTGTCCATTAAGAGTTTAAATACTAGTGGTGGCGATCAAAGCCCGATATTCTTACGCATGCTCCAGTTCACTTCTGGTGGGGAAAAAAACTGTCCGGCAAGAGTTTAAATACCGGTGGCAGAGACGATCAAGACCCGATACTCTTACGCAAGCTCTAGTTCACTCCCATTGGGAGAAAAACTGTCCGGCAAGAGTTTAAATACCGATAGAGGAGGAGGTGATCAAGACCCGGTACTCTTACGCAGGTTCCAGTTCACTCACATTAGGGGAAAAATTGTTCGGCAAGAGTCTAAATACCGGCAGCGGAGGCAATCAAGACCTGATGGCTATAGTTTTTTCCCTGTTGAGAGGCAAATGTCGTCCGCCAGAGGTGAGGGTGCCCGGAATAGTACACAAAAATGTTATTCTGGCTCATCTAATAGGAGATGAGTTCCAAAAAGCCAAGAAGATCTTCTAGGTATTTTCTTTCCCCCTTCTTCTCACTTTCTTATCATCGTTACATTAATCTTCAAGCATATCCATTTATTTATGTATGCCCCTTCAGGCGGCAGGCTACTAAATGTGCTAGATGTTGCTCCTTCTACCTGAGAAGTGGTTGAGTTGGTGCGAGCTCCTCGAACTACGGAGGTCGATCAAAGTAGGAGATAGACCATCAATTACTTTAGATGGCTTAATTATTATTCGTAAAAAATTTTGTTTGCCCAATGACTTAGTGATGGCTGTTCCTAAAGAGTCTGATAAAGCATGATATCCACAAAGTGGGTTAATCACTGTGTATGAGATGACGTTGCGCGCTGGTTTTAGGTTTCCTCTAGCCCCTGAGTTGCTCGAGATTTTTAGAGCATGTGGTGTTCGCTTGGCCCAATTCTTATGCAGGACAGTTACTATCATTGTGGGCTTCATGGCTTTTTATAGGGAGCGCGATGTCAGGCTAAATGTCAACCAATTATCCAAGATGTGTAGGCTTACAAGTGATTTTCAAGGGCGTATTTTATATAAAGGTAAAAATGGCTAGACTTTTCAACACGCGATCCTTCTAAGAATTGGTCCAGTTCACTCTTTTTTGTGAAAAATGATTGGGGCCTTTCTAAAAAATGGGAAAGGTTAAAGGAGCTACCAGACTTCCCACACCTAGGGGAGGAGGAGATATTAAAAACTCTTAATTTTTCTAACACAAAGAGCCTTCAGGAGGAGTTACGTCATATTAGTCAGTATGTGATGGACGAAAAACTTTTTAAAGTTGGTCTTTCTATTCAAGCGGGAAGTTCTCATGTAGTTCAATTGAAGAAGTCTAGAAAGATTCGTGAAACAAGTCCCAGTGCTCTAAGGTTTTCTTCCAATAATCCTTCAAGAGGAAAAGGAGAGAATGGATTTTCCCTTGTAAAGAAGAGAAGAGTGGATGGTGCAGTGGGCTTGCCAAGCGATGGTGAAGCATGCAGGGAGGTCATTCGCCCTTTGATGATCGATATTGCTGCCCTTAATTCAGATAGGGAGATTCGGCCCCTAAAAATACCAATCCCCGAAGAGGTATTAAGATATGCATGTATTGGACGACAACGTGCAAAAGAAGTGGTTAGTTATATTGATCTCCTCTCTTCCCCCACCTATCTTTTTTTTTAAGTGTTCGTAATCATATGTCCACTGCAGATGATACGGAAGATGGATGTGGAGTCCCAATTTGACTCAGCACTGGATGACTGGAATATAGAGTTTGTGAAGGTTAAATATATGTAGGGGGAGTATAAACAAAAATTGGATATAAAGATCAAAGAGATGTCAGCATTAAAAAACCAGCTAGCGGAGTGTCGTGCTGAGCTGGTGACGATATCCACCACTCTTTCCCTTCAAAATCAGGAGGCTGATCGCTCTCACACCGAGTTGATTGAGGCTCGTACAGAGACTAATCAAAAGAGTGAAGTCTTAAAGGCCCTTACAGCAGAGAAGAGCGCCCTTGAGATAGCGAATAAAGAGTTACAAGATCATCTTTTGGAGAAAGAGGAAGCCATACTAGATTTTGATGCCCGTATAGAGGCCATATTACAGGAAGCTGTGGAAAAATTCAAGAAGTCTTCAGCTTATCGTCGAGAGATCCAGAATCGCATCCAAGAAGCATATAATCACCCGACCGTCACCAGACCTTTGCCTAACTCTCCAAACTAGTATAATTTGACCGCCTCTAAGTCGAGGGACGGGTCAACCCTTGTAATTCATTCAAGTTTAGTGGAATATTTTTATCTGGGCGAGGCCCCATAGTTTTTCCCTCTTCGGGCTTTCCACGTAAAAAAGATTGGGTGTTTTATTTCTCTTTTTCTGTTTGTGTGCTGGATATTTGTGCATCGTTAAGATAAAAATTTAATAAAAATATTATAATTCAGGACAACATCAAAATATATAAATACTTATTGATACATCATCAAAAATTTATTTTGATCAGGTATGAATCTTGAGACAAATTCAAGTTGGAAGCTTCAAAAATTAAAATTGAGATTATCTGAACTCTGATTTCTGTAAACTTGTAGTCAAACTAAGTGTCTTGGAAACACGAACCTAACGACACCAAAATCGACCCAATTCGAGCCCAAATGAGTCCAAATAAAAGACTCAAAGCACTTTTGGAAGGATTAAACCATAATTTGGGTTACCAAACAGTCTCCAATCGTGACATGCTTATAGTCGGATCGAGTGGCTTGATAAGATGAATCCAATGAGCCCATGGTCATCAAATTCTGATATCATTAAGACAGTCAAAGGTCCATTAAATGGTGTATGATCGCAGGAATCAAGATCAGCCATCCATCCGAACCACTCCCAATCTACCCTTGATATTCCACTTATTTACAAGTCATGCCACTCAAAAATTCTATAAATAGAACTCCATTTCCTAGGGATTGAAGCCAAGAGAGAAGATGGATGAGAAGAAAGAAAGCTCCAACCGCCTAGCTCCTCCTCGACCACCGCTGGAGTTCTGTCACACCACCGCCTGAGTTCTGTCGCACCACCGCCGGACCACTAAGGGACACCAGAGTTCAGTCGAATCACCACCAGACTATCAAAGGTTGTCAAAGTGCTACCGGAAGCTGGAGTTCCACCTGACGCTGAAGTGTCACTGCCAGACCATCGCCTGACACTAAAGTGCTACCGGACCACCACTTGATGTTGGAGTGACGCTGAACTTTTGCTAAACTTTTAGTTGACATTTGTAATCTGGTCATCTTCAAGGACGAGTCAGACCATTATACTTTACTCAAATTTTAGTGAAATCATTTTCAATTGGGTTAGGCCCCGTGGTTTTTTCCCTTTCACAGGTTTTTCACGTAAAAAATATTATATTCTCTATTTGTGAGCTGGATATTCATGTAACGCTAAGACATAGAATTATAACTCTATCGTCATGTATATTCTATACCGCAACACTTATAAATAACAACCCATAAAATTTTGATTATTAGGATATGTTTGTCAAACATAGACGAGGAGTTGACTCAAATAGAATTGTGCACTCTCCACTCGTGAATAATTATTAGATCAATCCATTTTCTCATTTATAGTTGGGTCAAATATAAGGGTTCATTGAGCTTGATTTAATCAAACTGATTCAATTGGGCCAATATTGGGTCAAAGTAGGCAAAATTTGGGATAATTGGGCTCAATCAATAATCATTTGAGTTCAATTATAATATGATTAGCCTATTTGAATCCATTGTAATGATTAATTTGAGTTGATTTGTTCATTTGAGTCAAAAATAGTTTTAACAGGTCAAATGGGTTCAAATGCTTTTAAATTGTGGTAACTTGGGTAATTTGTATCAACTGGCTAAGATAAGGGGTCGTCCTAAAACACAACAAGATGTTGACCCTCCCGACACCACTAGCTTTACCCATCCTTTTTGCCCCAATTAGTTAGTCTATATTCCTTCGGATATTCCTGAGGACGTGGCCCAACCTCACATTGCTGACTTCCCGCGTAATATCCTACGCCATGAATTGAGGCGGTTGATCCTAAAAGAGTTCCCCAGCAAGGGTGGAAAATAATCTCTCCATCAGTGGGACTTCCAGGAGACCTCACCACTGACTGAAGCCATCCTTCAACACCCCATTCTTGCAAGGTTCAAACTACCGAGCATTGATTCTTATGATGGGACGTCCAACCCCTATGAGTACATCGATCACTACAGAACTATTATGTATAGCAAGAGAGCCTCAGATGCGCTCCTCTGTCAAGTGTTTCCTGCTAACCTTAAAGGGCAGGCTCGAACATGGTTCTACTTGCTTCCTGCCAGAACCATCTCCAAGTTCGTTAAATTGGCCAAAGTGTTCGTTAAACAATTTGTTGCCAATCGAATGATGGTTAAAGATTCTTCCCATCTCTCAGGAATTTGACATAATGAAAATGAGTCCCTCAAAGAATACTTTCAAAGATTTTCTACGGAGGCTTGACAAATTCCAGGGGTGGATCCTGAATTGCTTAGATGAGTTTTTTATGGAAGACTTCATCATGGACCTTTTTATTCAGCACTTATGCGAGATACAATCCATTCATATGCTAACTTAATTCATCATGTAGAGACTCAGATCTTGGCAGATGAGGCCATAAATGCTCATAAGAAGCAATTTGAGCAAATTTCACTTTCCAAGTTTTCCACGTAAAAAATATTGTGTTCTCTGTGTGTGAGCTGGACATTCGTGCAACGCTAAGATATAGAATTATAACTCTATCACCATGTATATTCTAACCAGCAACACTTATAAATAACAACCCATGAAATTTTGATTATTAGGATATGTTTGTCAAACATAGACAAGGAGTTGACTCAAATAGAATTGTGTACTCTCCACTCGCGAATAATTATTAGATCAATCCATTTTCTCATTTATAGTTGGGTCAAATATAAGGGTTCATTGAGCTTGATTTAATCAAATTGATTCGATTGGGCCAATATTAGGTTTCATGTAGGCAAAATTTGGGGCAATTTGGCTCAATCAATAATCATTTGAGTTCAATTATAATATGATTAACCTATTTGAATCCATTATAATGATTAATTTGAGTTAATTTGTTCATTTGAGTCAAAAATATCTTTAACGGGTAAAATGGGTTCAAATGCTTTTTAATTGGGATAACTTGGGTAATTTGTATCAACTGGCTAAGACAAGGGGTCATCCTAAAACACAACAAGACGTTGACTTTGCCGACACCGTTAGCTCTACCCATCCTTTTTGCCCCAATTAGTTAGTCTGCATTCCTTCGAATATTCCTGAGGACGTGGTCGAACCTCACATTACTGACTTCCCAGGCAATATCCTATGCCATGAACTGAGGTGGTTGATTTGAGAAGAGTTCCCCAGCAGGGGTGGAAGACAATCTCTCCATTAGTGGGACTTCCAGGAGACCTCACCACTGACCGAAGCCATCCTTCAACACCCCATTCTTGCAGGGTTCAAACTACTGAGCATTGATTCTTATGACTGGACGTCCAACCCCTATGAGCACATCGATCACTATAGAACCATTATGCATATTCAGAGAGCCTCAGATGTGCTCCTCTGTCAAGTGTTTCCTGCTACCCTTAAAGGGCAGGCTCAAACATGGTTCTACTCGCTTTCTGCCGGAACCATCTCTAAGTTTGTTAAATTGGCCAAAGTGTTCGTTAAACAATTTGTTGCCAATCGAATGATGGTTAAAGATTCTTCCCACCTCTCAGGAATTTGACATAATGAAAATGAGTCCCTCAAAGAATACTTTCAAAGATTTTCCATGGAGGCTCGACAAATTCCAGGGGTGGATCCTAAACTACTTATAGGAGTTTTTCTTGGAGGACTTCATCATGGACCTTTTTATTCAGCACTTATGTGAGATACAGTCCATTCATATGCTAACTTAATTCATCATGTGGAGGCCCAAAGCTCGACAGATGAGGCCATAAATGATCATAAGAAGCATTTTGAGCAAATAATCAGGAAACATAAAAATACGTCAGGGATAGATGTTTCATCATTACAATGAAAGAAGCAAGGAAACTATAACTTGCCCCCTCGACCCTCACAGTAATGACGAGAGCCTCATCAAGAGAAGGAGTATACGTCACTTAATGTATCTCGGGCCAACGTGTTGATGGCCATTCGGGATCAAGAGAATGTAAAGTAGTTGAATCCTTTGAAGCCCAATGTAGGAAATCATGAGCAATATTATCATTTCCACCGTAGTCAGTGTTGACCTCACTTTTGTATGAGATCATCAATACCCAACCAAAAACTCCAAGTTAATCTAGACCCTCAGATTTCTAGATTATAGGACTCTCCTAGATTTTAAACCCTAGGACCTATCCTAGCTCTGGATCAATCTAGACTTTAGGATCAGTTCAGATCTCAAATCATTCCAGTCTCTAGACCCCTTACAGGATTTAGTATAGATCTATATACTAAGCTCTTCTAGCTCATGGACCTTAGAACTCCCTAAGTTCTAGGTTCCTCCTAGACTCTAGACCTTAGGAGCTGTCCAGTCCCTCTTATAAAACTTCAATCTTATCTAATCATACACAACAATGTAAATGATTATAAATGACTTAGATAATCCTAAATCAAGCTATTCAAATCCAAAAGTCCAATCCAAATCCAAGACTAAAGGTATAAGTCCAGAAACCCTTTCTGGGCGAACTCTTTGTCATTTAGAAACTTAATCAAATGATCTCCGATTCATGACCTATCAGTTGCATATTGACCAGGCATGTCTCTAGGGTCAACCCTCCAAATTTGAGCTCAATTTGGCACTTCTAGCCCCAGAAATTGAATTGAAACTTGAAAACTGCAAAACCTTCAAATATTTATGGCCTATGCCACTGAACCTGTCACCTAGTGAAGTTTGACCCTGGAGTCTCCTCCAAGCACTTTGACCACTTCCAAACCTTTAATGTGGATATGTTAAACATTAATCTATATTTTTTGGACCCACTTCAACCCAGAATTGACCAGAGGTCAAAATGACCAAAATGCCCTTTAAGGGGATTTTTGGGCTTTTGACCAAAATTCAATATGGTTCAACCTCATCAACCTTTGAAACCTTATCCAATCAATTTCAAACATCACTGGGGACCTATTAGACCCAACCTTAGACCCTGGGTCAATTTGGTTGACCAGGTCAACCTAGTTGACCTAAAAGGTTCCTTAAGGGTCAAAATAGTCATTTTGACTAAAATGATCTCCCCATGCTTTGGGACCATTCCCAACACATTCAAAATGTCTTTTCAAATTTGTTGATCCCATACATAGCCCTTGGGTTCCCCTAGTTGACCAAGTCAACCTAGGTTGACCCAATGACTCATTAAGGGCCCAAATAGGTCATTTGACTCAAATGACCTTTCCAAACCTTGATACCACTACCATTAGACTCCAAATATCCAAACAAATCCATTTGACTCAAAATTAGGTCTTGGGTCAACTTGGTTTGACCAAGTCAATCTAGGTTGACCCATTAACCCTTAAGGGGTTTAAATAAGTTAACTTAACCTATTTGGTCTCTCTAACCCTTATCACCCCTTCAAATCAACTCCTAATCATAGCCTAAGCATGACTTAGTGTTTGGTCAACCAAACTCAACTTGAGTTGACCAAGTCAACTTTCAATCCTTAGTCAAACTTATATGTCATATGTTCTCACTCACCATAGCTTTGACCTTGCACCTTTGACCCTTTCTTAAGTTGTCCCAAATAATTCCCTACATTCTCTAACTGCCACATCATCATCCTTGACCTTGTTGACTTGTCAAAGCAAGTCAATAAGGCCATTTAGACCCTTCCTTGAATTGGTCAACTCCCCCTTTGACCCCAAAAGCATTGACCCTAGGCTTGGGGTTCACCCAATATGCTGCTCTCATCCCTCCCTTACCATCTCAGCCTCCCTTGACTGGTTGACTGGTTGACTGGTCAAAAGGGTCAAACCAAGCTTAAACCCCCCTCTCTCATGGTCAAGATCACATGCAAATCCTTTTTCTCTAATCTTGGCGGCTGGGGTAGTCCCAATTATGACCTAAAGCTCTCTTAAGAGCTCTCTAACTAAGCCCAGGCCTGGGTTTAGCCTTAAGTGACAGTGCCCCCCCCCCCCCCCCCCCCCCCCCAAAGCCATCCAATGGGAGCAAGGCCACTCCGGCCTTTGGCTCAGCCTTCCAACAGCCTAGGACACTTGTCCCTCATTAGAGCAAGGTCTCTGATGCATCAGGGCCGTTCCTTTCTCCCCAGATCGTTTGAGTAGGGAAAATGATCTAAAAAGAGCCACATTCAATCACACACACTCTCTCACTCTCTAAAGCTCCTCCATCCTAGTTCTCTGTTCGTTCAAGACCTCCTCCACTTCCCACACATTTCCCCAACCAAATCTAGGTGGTTGCACGTCACCGGCGGCGAGATTGCCGGCGAACTCAAGCTAAACCCGTCCAAGGCTCCCCCCGGGCGATTCGTAGCTTATCAGACCATGGATTCAAGAGGGAAAACATACGTGGACAGTCTACAAGCTCAACCGTACCAAAACCTTGAAAATCCAATGGTAAAATCACTCAAAAACTCTAGCCCTAGGTCACTAGCTTTAGATTTAAATAACTTTATACAAAGTGCGTTTTGAACTGAGATTTTGTTTCCCCATGATTTCTATTCGTACACATAATTTAGGTTTAAAATTTCAAGTCAAATTGTCCATCATCCGATCGAGAGAACAAGATAAAAATAGGTTTCTAGGGCATTTTTGCAGTCTAGCCCAGGTGTACGAAATGTTAGTTGCTGATCTCGTGATCAACGGCTGAGATTTCGTCATACCGCACTCTGTTTTGATCGTGTATCCCGCTGTATGCCAAGATTTTTGTCTGGCTCGATCTAGGCCCTTCGTCTTGAACAGCGGAGATAAGTCTTTCGCCGTCAGATCTCGCTCGATCGAGATTAAACCGCAGGATTCGATCTTCGCCGTTGGATCGAACCGCGAAAGATCCTACAACTACGGGTTGAAGCTGACTCGGATAAGTGATGCGCGCTGCCGGGGCACCGCGTTTGGCAATGATTCTCCATTAATGCGGTTTTGATCCCGCGGTTCAGACGATGCCGCGTGGCCCGCCGTTACCCCGGACTTGATCCGACGTCCCGGAACGCGCTGCATGACCCACCGTTACTCCCGCCACTGTTAGCTCGTTTTAATTAATATAAATTATATTTTAAATATTTTTTTAATTAACAAAACTTAAAAAATATTTAAAATTTTAAAAATATATATTAAAAATAATTATTTATCCAAAAATTAATATTTTATATTAATATTTTCATAAAATTAAATACTTTATTTTAAAATTAAAATATAGTCCAAAATACCTAATATAATTTATATTATTTTTTTAAAAATTTAATTAATATTTTATTAACTAAATAATTAATATTTTCAAAAAAAAACCCTTAAGTTCATATTAAAATATTTTAAATAATTATAGAATTATTTTTAATATAATTTAATTTGCAATTAAACTTAATTTCAAATGCATTCTATATATTTTTTAAATAATTTAAATATTAAATATTTAAATCTTATTTTACTTAATTAAGTATTAATCTAAATTTTTTTTACATTTAAATAATACTTTAAATGTTATTTTAATTAAATTAGTAAATTATACTAAGATATTTTAAATTAAAATTTCATCAAAAAATAAATATGTCAATATATTTTAGATAATTTAAATTATTTAAATATCTTAAATATTTAATTAATAGTTAATTTAATTAATTATGTTTTAAAAAATTTCATATTAAAATATTTCAGATAATTGGATAATTGTTTTAAAATATTTTAATTAAAAAAAATCTTTTACATCAATTTACAAGATTATATATATTTTAAACAACCTTTAGATAATTAAATATTAACAATTAATAGATATCTAATTAAAATTAACCTTAATAAAATTTTTTTTTTGAAAATTAGAAAAATATTTCAAATTATTTATTGATAAAATAATTTTAATTTAAGATTTATTGCATATTTTAAATAATTTTAAAATATTTAAATATTTTAATATCTAATTAACATTCAATTAAAGTTAAATTTAAATAATCTTAAAAATATTTAATAAAATTATTTTAAATTATTTTAAAATTTTAGAAATAATTAAGATTTAATTAAATTTAATTTAAGAATTACTTTAATCATTAATTAATTTTAAATTAATTTAAATACCCTTAATTGAACAGGGGATACCCATCTAAACAGAGCTAGGGGAAGGCCTCTGCTTGAGAAAGAAGAGAACAGAGGGAGAGGTGGAAATTTTCATACCCCAAAGTGGGATATTTATAGTTGCAAGGAGGAAGATAAAGAGTTGCTCTAGAATTTTCTATAATAATAAAAAAAAATTAGAATTCTAAGAAGCAAAAATTAATTATCTTCATTTAACATATATATAAATATAAGAATTCAAATAGTCATTTCATAATTTTTATGATTTTTTATTATTATTTGGAAATTTATAAAATCAAAAAATATAAATAAATAAGAATAATTGAATGCATATTAAATACTTTCTAATAACTCAAAAGAGGCAGAATTATTATAACTTAAAGACAGAACATTAATTGATATATATATATATATATATAATATTAATAACGTTTAATGTTAACTAATAAAAATAAATTTAGGAAAAAAAAAGCTTTGAGGCGGCGTAACAACCACCTCATTCAAAAGCAGAAGGCCAAAAGGCCTAAGTTTAATATTAATTAATCAATAACATGTCTATACAGTTACAACATTATAACTTCAATAGTTTAACATTAATGAATAATTTTTTAAAAGTTATAATAAACATAATAACAAAAGTTGAAATCTTCAATTTATTAATAATAGCACAAAAATATATATATAATTATAAATTGATATATACTTATAAAGTAAGTTGATGATTCTTGATATCACATGAATCAACATTAAAATTAGACATAATTCATAGTATTATTTGATCTAATGACATAGGATATTATTTATTAAATTTTATATATACAACTAATTTATTTAATAGATGTATAATAATCACCTATTAAGCAAAAAACGAGAAAAAAGTCCCAATTTATCAGGCTTAACATCATAATAAAAATTATTAGTCACAAGCAGCTCAGAAAGGTACAAATATATATTTTCAGACTCTACAAGCTTCGACGTCCAAAAATAAGGGGCAACTGATACATCATAAAAAAATTATCTTAATCAGGCACGAATCTTGAGGCAAAATCAAGTTGGAAGCTTCAAAAATTAAAATTGAGATCATCCGAACTCTAATTTCTGCAAACTTACAGTCGAACTGAGCGTCTCGGAAACACGAACCCAACGACAAAAAAAATCGACCCAATATGAGCCCAAATGAATCCAAATCAAAGACTCAAAGCACTTTTGAAAGGATCAAACCATAATTTGAGTTATCAAACGGTCTCCAATCGTGACATGCTTATAATCGGATCGAGTGGCTCGACAAGACAAATCCAACGAGCCCAAGATCATCAAATTCTAATATCATTAAGATAGTCAAAGGTCCATTAAACAGTGTATAATCGCAGGAATGAAGATAGGCCGTCCATCCAAACCACTCCCAATTTACCCTTGATCTTCCACTTATTTACAAGCCATGCCACTCAAGAATTCTATAAATAGAATCTCATTTCCTCTTGAAGGGGGATCGAAGCCAAGAGAGAAGAAGGAAGAGAAGGAAGAAAGCTCCAGCTACCTAACTCCTCGACCACCGCCGGAGTTCTGTCGCACCAACGCCGGACCACCAAGGGACGCCAAAGTTTTGTCAAACCACCACCAGACTATCAAAGGACGTCGAAGTGCTACCCGAAGCCGGAGTGCCACCTGACGCTGAAGTGTCACTACCGGACCATCGCCTGACACTGAAGTGCTGCTAGACCACCATTTGATGTTAGAGTGACGTTGGACTTTTGCTAAATTTTTAGTTAACATTTATAATCTGGTCGTCTTCAAGAATGAGTCAGACCATTGTACTTTACTCAAATTCTAGTTGAATCATTTTCAACTGGGCTAGGCCCCGTGATTTTTCCATTTCCCAGGTTTTCCACCTAAAAAATATTGTGTTCTCTGTGTGTGAGCTGGATATTTGTGCAACACTAAGACATATAATTATAACTCTATCGCTATGTATATGCTAGTTTGCAACACTTATAAATCAAAACCCATGAAATTTTGATTATTAGGATATGTTTGCCAAACATAGACGAGGAGTTGACTCAAATAGAATTGTGCACTCTCCACTCACGAATAACTATTAGATCAATCCATTTTCTTGTTTATAGTTGGGTCAAATGTAAGGGTTCATTGAGCTTAATTTAATCAAATTGATTCAATTGGACCAATATTGGGTCAAAGTAGGCAAAATTTAGGACAATTGGGCTCAATCAATAATCATTTGAGTTCAATTATAATATGATTAACCTATTTGAATCCATGTAATGATTAATTTGAGTTGATTTGTTCATTTGAGTCAAAAATAGTTTTAATGGGTCAAATGAGTTCAAATGCTTTTCAATTGGGGTAACTTGGGTAATTTGTATCAACTGGCTAAGACAAGGGTAATTGGGTCCAATTTGTTATTGTAACCTTCTTGAATGAATTGATGACTTGATTAAGGTCAATTTGGCCAAGTTGGTCAAATATGCCCTAATGGGTCAAGTAGTGTTCAATTGAGTTTATCCTAGTTCAATAGTCAATTTGGTTGATACATTGATCAATTGGACTTGAGTTGAATATTGTTGATGAATTGAAATCTATTGCATCGTTTGGCTAAAGCCAATTTAATCAAGTTGGTTAAATTGTCAAAAAGGTTTAATTGTCTCAACTTGGGTTCAATGAATAGTTGGATTAATCAATGATCCATTGGATGTAATTAACCTATTGTTGACATGCTAGTATTCAATGCCAAACTTCAATTCAATCGATTTGGCCAATTTGAAGATTTAGATCTCTTTGAGTTAGATGAGCCAACTTGGGCTAGATTAGGTTCAAAGGTTTCTATTTAAAGAAAAAATTAGGCTCCGCTAACTCATGTTTAAATAATTAGGATCTATCTGCATCAATGGTTAAAGTCAGTTACATAAATTTCAAAGTTTCGATCATATTATATTAATTGGTCCAAATTGGGCTGGCAAGGTTCTAAGTTTCTAAAATAATTAATTTGGTGTAAGACCTTAAGCATTTTAATGGTTAATTTAGTCAAATCTCGGATCACATTCAAAACAAAATGATCTAATAGTCAATTAAGATTAATTCAAACATTATTGAGTTAGTGGAATGAGCAATTAAAATCCATAGCTACCGATGGAGCCAATTAGGATTAGTTAGGGTTGAATTGGATTATGTTTGGCCTAAGGTTGACCTAAGTTAACCTTTTTACAAACCAAATGGATTGAATTGAGTTTTATAAATTATAAAGATGAACTCAGTGGATATCTTGATTAAATTGAGATATTGTTAATTAAGGGTTAACCCTAAGTGCAACACTTTATTGCTCATACTCAATCTAGGCTATTTATATGATGTTCGATAAGAATAGTCAAAGATTGACCCAGCAAACATCAAGCATGACAAATCAATATTGATCTTGTTTCTTATCCATTGTGTTTATCAAAGAGGCTCATCACCTGATCCCTATGTTATGATAAATATACTATGAAAAGATCCATGGATCAACCACCTTACCATCATGAGACTCCTATTAACCCACTCAACAAGGTTCACTAGGATACAACCAGATCACCAAGCATGCACTCAACCTAGCCAAATTGATGGTGAAGAACGATCTACCAAGATCAATCACCCATGACCAGCTTTATGAGAACCAAGTTAAATAGCTCTCAACCAAAATGATTCAAATCTAGTTAACTAGCAAGTACATTCATCAAGCTCCAAAATAAGAAGTGATTATTCTGTGCGGACGCCGAACGCAGCTCTACGTCTGGATACCAATCAGAATGAGCCACGTCAGTAATACCGAGCCTTGATACACGGTACCGAGCAGTACCTAACCACGGGCTTAGACATTCAGATGACGTTCGGTTTCTGCACAGAATTTTTCCATCAATCCGAAAAACCTCCACTAAAGGTCTAGCACAAAAATTTCAGATTTGGAACCAGTTGGCCTCGGATTTTAAAATTGCAAAATTATCTGTCATTGTTTGTGCATTTATATCAAAATTTCTTTGATAGCCTCCCTCTTAGCTGTCGAAATAAATTAGAGAGAAATTCGGGAGGATTTCGTGAAGAATTTGAGAAGGACTTCTCAAAAGAACTACGGACTACGCTATAGCCGGGAAAGGAAACGTCGCGATCACTGATCCAATAACTCCTTACGTAAGCGAATATTCTATACATTTGGCAGACAACTTTTTGGCCTTAAAATGCTTTGCGATTCTCAAAACTCCAAATCACTATCATTGATGTGATTGCATTTAATCTCATAATATAATTTCTATCAAAATTTAGATTTCATATGGGACAGCCTTTTTATTGTTTTTTAAAATAATTTTTTAGTAAAAAATTTTATTTTTTATAATAAAAAAGTTGTTTTAAAAAACAGTAAGAAAGTTATCTCAAACGAAATCTTAATATACAAAACAATGCACTTTTCTAAATCTCTTTTTTCCTTTTTTCGGGATAAATTTTTTTTTAAGTAATAATTAATAAAAAAGTTTAATTTAAAAATTTTATGTATTAAAATTTTATTTTTTAAAGCAATAAAAAAACTATACCTATGGTGCTTCAAGTAAATAGATTTTTTAAAGCAGTCGTTAGTAAAGATAATTTTTTAAAGCTGTTTTAGAAAATAAATTTTTAATGAAAAAATTTAACTTTTCAAAAAAAAGTAAAAAAGAAATTAAAATAATAATAAATAATGATAAATAAAAATTATGATTACGGTCTAAAAAGTAGCTTAGTAAGAAAATTATCCCAAATGAAGCCTAATGGTCTATTTGAGGAGAAATTATTCTGTGCGGAGTCTGGATGGGAAGAACCGTCCGTACTGTGAGTGTACAATACAAAAATTTGATACACGCTATGTATAAATTTGTACACTGTGTGTATACTCATATCTGGATGATTCTTCTCATCCTGATTAGATACAGAATAATTTCTCCTATTTGGGATAACTTTCTAGCTGCTTTACTTCTTTTGACTACAAAGAGAATTTAATTTGACCATTGCTTTCAAAAATTTTTGTGATAAAAAGATTCTTTCTATAATTATAGCAACAAAGTTTTCCCAAATAAATCCTAAATTATAATTTGATGAAGACTCAGATAATTTATTTATCTCCTTTTTCTTTATAAGAAAAGCAAAAGTAATGGAAAAATAAATCTAAAAATAATATATATTTTTTAATTTTTAAAATAAAAAATGCGGCTTAAACTAAACGCGTATTAATTTCTTAATTTTTTTTTTTTTCATTTCTAATATTTACCCACATTGAATTCGTTAGAAAAGTATTGAAAATATAAACTAAATAATTAAAAAAAAGGTTAGATTGATCATAATATCATTATATTATTTTTTTAACATAAATAAAATATATGAACAACCAATTATATTCATTTTACATTTATTTTAATAAATCAATAATTTTAAAATTTATCCTAACAAAAATTAATAAGAATATCCTTAAATAATTTTTTTCATAACTTAAGAAGGATTTGCATGCATACTATGAATTCTTATTTAATTAAATATATGACACATAAAATTTTCTATTTAATTATATTATATTTTAATTTCTAAATAATATATAATGATTTAAATGCTATTATATTATATAAATAAATATAAAAAATTTAATTAATGAAATAGACATAAATTTGTAATTAACTTAGCTAAAAAAAATCTTATAATATAAATAATTAGAATAATTTGTAGGAAGTAGGGTACTTACGAGGAAGCCGAAGGTGAAAATGAAGATGACGGAGAGGCCGATAGCCACCGCCGATAGCTGGATGTTGCCGAGACGGCCGGCGAAGATCTGAGTGGCAGAGTTGATTCCGTAGAGGCAAATCATACTAAACGCAATAGGCACTGTGATCGCCCAAAGCTTCTTTGACTCTCGCAGGAAAACTTCCCAGGCATCACGGACAGACCTTACTGGCAGCGCGTCCTGCACCACCGATGCATTACGGGAACCGTTCGATTCCGGAGCCGGAGGCTGCTGGCCTCCCGTCGGCGGTGGCTGCTCCGCCATTGATGTATAGTCCGTTCTTTCTCCTCCTGTATCCGGCGAGCATAAGGCGGAGAGGGGAAGTTGGGGGAGATCAAATACGAGATCTGTGACTTCTTCAGGGGAAGATAAAGCGAAGGAGAGCGAGCAGCTCAGTCATTTTATGGGAAAAAGTTTGCGGAGAATGTTTAGCGCCATAAGCCAATAAATATATTTAAAATTGATTTTTTTTTACTATAATAAATAAATAATATCAACATATGAATTTAAGAATTTAGTTTAAATTAATATAATGTAATTCCTCATTATTTAACATTAATTTCAAATTTTAGTTTGGGAATTTACGTACATACCACTTTATATTACTCTATTTATATATCTAACATCTAAAACTTTAATATTACATATATAATACCTTACATTATTTTAATATCAAATATGCCACCCATGTTTCTTTCCCATCACCCATATATTTCATTTATACCATCCATATTTAATATGAAAGTAAACTATGGGTAATATGCATGTAATATTAAAATTTTAGATGTTAGATATATAAATATAGTAGTATATAGTGGTTTGTATGTAAATCTCCCATAAATGGATTATTTTAAAATCATTTTGATATTCTTACATCATTTTTATTAAAATAAAATTAAGGAAAGTCGTCTTAGACGGTTTGATCACATAAAACTTCAACCTTCTGATGACCTAATTAGGAGAATAAATGTATTAGATGCGACCTATGTTAAGAAAGATATAGGTATATCTAAAAAGATTAGTTAGAAATTATTAGAAATAATTTTTTTAATTTGATTTAAATGAGAATTTGACTCTTTTTTTTATGTGAAGTGAGTTTCTCACAGTAGAATTTGACTCTTAATATGACACAATAGAGAAAAATAATTCATGTAACTGATCCCATATAATGGGATTAAAGCTTTATATTGTTGTTGTTGTGCTAAATAAATACAAAATTTAAAGTCCTTCATATAATTTATCTATATATTTAATAGATTTATTTTTTAATAAACAGCTCTTTAAAAATTTAATATAATAACATTTAAAAAAAATCTAAGATATATAACATAGTATTTTTAGAAAATTATTATAAATATTATTAATTTAATTATAAATTTTAGGGAAAAAAAGTAATTAAGTATATAATTTGAATTTTAAATATCTTAAATTATAATATATTATACTTTAAAGGAGTGTAGCGTTGGGCGAAAAAAATAATAAAAAAATAAAAAAGGAGTGTAGCGTTGGGCATCCTTAAAAGAAACTGAGATTTGAAGCAACCAGTCCGTTGGGTTCGGTAATGAGTCTCTTTTCATGGTTTAAATAAGCTAAAAAATACAAAATAGAGAATCGTTAGCTAGGGGACGATTTGGACATTTGGCAGTCCCGAAAATTTTTTTATTTAAAAATTTTTTAATTAAGAAAATAATTTTTAAGAAATTAATTTTATAATCTAACAGAATATTGACACTATTTTTTTATTATTTGATTGAGAAAAAAATTTGAAAGAGGCAAATTTGACTTTGTATGCTCCATGATGTATATATTTAAACTAATATTTTTATATAGAGAAAATTTCTTTTTTTTTTTGAATTAAAATGTCCTCAATGATGAATAACTCTTTATATTCATGATCAAATCATCGGAATCGTAGTTGTGATATGATTCTAATCTAATTTAAATCAGACATATTTGAATCAAGTTCTCTCGACCAATGCTTTGGCCTCTTTCTAAAGATCTTCAAGGCAATGTCGATCTCGTATATTGAACACCAACATCTCACTCTCTCCCCCCTCTCTCAAATATGTCACATTACTTCCTCACACAAGCTCCACTCAATCTTCGCAACAATCATTGTCAACCCCCTTCAAGCTCTTACGACCCTCCTCTTGTAGCTCCAAACCACCAACCATTGTTGCTTCCCGAAATCGCCTTCTCTTGCCATCTAAGCCCAAACAGCTGGTGACCGATGTTGTCCTCACTAACTAAACATGATCATCTTCTAATTTGAGTAGATGACCTCAATCATTACTAATTACCTCTACATCAAACATTTTTTCCTCTTATTTACATTGTACCTCAACAAATAACATTATAAATTACCCGTGTGATGTTTAATCATCCTATTGAGAATACAATATTTTAAAATCTAATCCTTTCAATTTCATCTTGCTCACAAATATAATAACTATCATGTCAATTCACGTTTTGAATGATATGAGCTCGGAGTCCCTAAAAGAAGATTTATCAAGCTGAACTTGTTAATTCTGTATGGAATATGATTGTGATGATCATTCGAGTTCTCCCCTGCTTGGGTTCGGCTGCTTTGCACACGAAATTTTTTTTTCACAACGCCCAATGCTGTGTACTTGAGCGCCCTTTCTTTCTCATTTTTTTAAAGGGTGGCTACCCTTTGTATTATTTAATTGACTTTCTCTTGTGTTTAGAGAGTGAGAACAATGTAAGAGTGAAGAGAAGCAAGGAGAGAGCGAGAGAGAAGAGATCTGTACTTATTTCTCCAAATTTTAATAGTGAATTTCTTGGTGTGATGTGTCTCTGTGCTTTATTTTTCACGATTTCGGATTTTTCCACATTAAATCTTAGTGTCCTTTTATATCCGCTTTTTTTACTTTCTAATTTGTTTGGTTGTGTGGTTTACTTCCTTCCATCCTAACAAAACTACTTGACAAAAGAGAGAAGAGCATAAAACATGCTAGTGACAAGCATAGACAAGACACCATAATTGTTTTAGTGGTTTAATTTAATGATCTGTATCTTTTCTAAGGAGAAGAAAAGCAGCTTCATTATCTCTATCTAAAATGGTGAAACTACACCAAACTGCTAGGTTTACGAGAGGCGTGAGAGCCGAGAAGACCGGTTTGTTTGGGCCGGATTTAGGAAGATCCAACCAGACAATCCTACTAGATTCATTGCATTAGCCACACACAAAGAGAGAGAGAGAGAGGGAGATAGAGAGAGAGAGAGAGAGAGAGAGAGAGAGAGAGAGAAACTCTACAAGTGCCCAAACAAACATCCGAATACAGCCTTTAATCAGGCTATATAAAGCAACTTGGTGATTGCGTTCAAGTGCAATGGTCTTTAATCTTATTGCTTACATGTTAAGTATTAATAAGATATTTGTGTTGAATTTTGTTATAATTCTAAAAAAGTAAGAGTAACATAATTAATGAATGATGAAAGAAAAGGCAAAAAGTTTAACTCCAGGATTATAGATTGCTCAAGAAATAGATTCGATTTTTTTTTTTTTGGCTAAGAGCAAGTTTTGCTCGAAACAAGTGAGTCGAGTTAGAGGTGCAAATGAGTCGAGTCGAGCTCGAGTCCTATCGAGCACGAGCTCGGCTCGCCGACTGTTTAACCTGCTCAAACTCAAGCTCAAGCAACATTGGGGCTCGGTACTCGAGCTCGAACTCGGCTCGAATTTTGTATTTTTGACTCTCATTCCTCTATATCCCAATAATAGGTGCATATAAAAAAGAAAAAAAAGAAAAAGTTAACATATAGAATATTTTTATTTCTATCTATTTTCATTTCTAATTTAGTGAATGACAGTAGGGGTGTCAATTCGGTCAACGGGTCAGGTTCGGGTCCGACCTGAGTTGACCCGAGTGTAAACGGGTT
The DNA here is from genome assembly GCA_019925795.1 of Dendrobium chrysotoxum. Classification (NCBI taxonomy): domain Eukaryota; kingdom Viridiplantae; phylum Streptophyta; class Magnoliopsida; order Asparagales; family Orchidaceae; genus Dendrobium; species Dendrobium chrysotoxum. The sequence goes on along the minus strand of CM034315.1, from coordinate 87,109,952 downwards.
GACCTGAACCCGACCCGTTTAGCTAGACGGGTCAGAGATTTTAACCCGAACATGACTCGTGCGGGTTACCGAGTTGACCCGACCCGACCCGCGAACCCGAACATTTTCCTTCCTTCATGCTTCAGCTGCTGAGTCGCGACTCGCGCGGGCCTGCGGGCGCTTAGGGTCTGGGAGAGGTCGAAGCCTCGGAGGTGAGGCGGACTCGCAGTGAGGCCAGCAGGTTGCAGGTGAGGCGAACTGGCAGAGGACCGGAGATTGGGCTCGCTAAGTCTTGTAAGGTCGGAGGTGGGTGTGCCCGAGATCGGACGGGGGTGCACGCGACATCGAACCTGAGGCCGGACCTGGGGTGCGTGCAAGGCCGGACCTAGGGCTGGCAGTCGGATTGTAGGTGCGCCTAAGGTCGGACCTGAGACAGGAGCTCACCAGATTGGGCTATGTCGAGTCATCTCCCGCGATTTGGGTTAGTCGGGTCGACCCGCGGGTTTCCGGGTCAACCCGAATCCGACCCATTTTTCAAACGGGTCGGAAATCCAAACCGGTCCCGACCAGTTTAATAAATGGGTTGACCCGAACCCAAATTTTTCGGATCAAGTTCGGGTCGGGTTTCGAGTCGTGTCAACTTTTGACACCCCTAAATGAGAGGAAGAGTTCTCTCCCTATTAGCTTACAAAGTTTAAATAGAAGTCTTCCTCCATATAGGATAAGCATCTAGCTAGTAAAAAAAATGGTACAAGTAGGGCAAAATTGGCAAAGATCTAGACATATCACATCTACAAATTAGCTAATTATTTTCACGAACAAAGAGGCCATGTGGTAGCCACATTCCATTTGAAGGTTAGATGGTACTAGATCTTGCAATTGCATATTTTATGATATGAATTGGGTCCTTGGGTGCAAAGGCACTTTTAATGAGTTTTATTCAATCATGATTGGGATAATCTAGAGGCATTGAGAGTGAAAGTCTGCCTATCTTGAATTAAACTCAACATTATGTTGACTTCTTTTTTTTGGTTTCCTCATTATCAAAACGAATCAAGCCATGCTCTTGAAGCTGAGCAAGTATGAGCTAGGATCATGCATTGGTAATTTATAGTATGAATAAGCGATCCATGGATAAGTGTTGAGCCCATGTTGGTGGTTAATAAGATAGCTGGATTTTGAGGTTTATAGGTGGATCTTTGGCTAGGTTTAAGGTTCATAAATTCCCACCCATGGCATTCCCTTAGGCACCGAGGATACTTAAGTGTACTCCCCCCCCCCCCCTTTAGGGGTCTCATTGTTTTCATTTTACCATATTGAGCTTTGTTAAGGAAATCATTCTTTCTTGAGTTTTTGAAGTCATACAAAATTCTCTTTACCAATCTTAAAATGATTTTATTCAATCTATCATCTAATTATATGTTTTGCATTTTGAGCATTTTACTAGCTTCTCCTTAGGAGAACTTTTAGTTGTGCCCTTTTCATGAATTGTGTAATGAGTCTTCTTAGTTTTAAAATTTACGGCAGAGTGATTATTCTCATAGAGTGTAGTGTAGGGGTGAAACGAGTCGAGTCGAGTCGAGCTCGAGTCAGGGGGTGTTTGAGTCGAGCTCGGCTGCCAAAAACCGACTCGGCAAGGCAAATTAAGCTCGTCGAGCCACAGTTCGATCCAGTTAACGAGCCTCGCGTCTGCGTCGTCACCCGCGTTCGTCTACGACTCTGCGTCAGTGCCGCGGCTATCGCCTGCGTCGTCCGCGTCTGCGTCAGTGTCCGTTAGCGTCAGCACCGCCTGCGTCGTCCGCGCCCGCCTGCATCTTCCGCATCCCCTGCGTCGTCTGCGGCAGCGTCTACCTCGCCGATAAGATGAAGCTGCCGTTAGCGGACAGACATCCGTGAACTTCACCGCATCTTCCTACCGGCTTTACCACATGTTTTCATTTTCCCGCCCAGCAGAAGACTCACGGTTTTAATTTTCCAGTCGGAGTTACGCAAGCTGCTCGACGAGCTCCCGAGCCGAAAAAGGGGGCGTTCAAACTCGAGCTCGTTTAGTGGTCGAGCTCGACTCGTGAGCTCGATAAACTCGACCCATCGAGCCTGTTAACGAGTCGAGTCCGAGCAGGCTCGCGAGCCGGCTTGACTTGGTTGCACCCCTAGTGTAGTGTAAGAAATAGATTGCACAACTTTTTTAATATGCACAAATAAAGTAAGGATCTATCGTAATTTCTAATAGTGGTTTGTGTGGGTATTATATAGCTCATTACATTATCACTCCCTTTACTTACTTTAACATTTTGTTTAATTGATTGACATATACTCATGAGTTCTTGTAAATGGATCATCATGATTATAATGGTAACAATCCTTATGCCTTGTTTTCATTGAGTGAATTGAATTTGATGGTAAGCTTAATCTTCCATCAACCATATCGTAACATCCTCAAGTAGTCATCACTATAACATTTTGTTGCGCACTTGTCTTAAAATTGATTATGTTTTGCTCACTTGCTTCTGAAGTATTGAAAGAGTTTGTGATATCAAACAATCCAAGTCATAGGAACATTTACTCATAAAATTTAATATTCTCTTTTACAAACTTTTTAACAATCTTTGTTGAATGAGCTTGTACATCTTGATAAGCAAGCTAACATATCTCTTACAATGGATGCTTCCACTACTTCTGTACCGCAGTGCCCTTTATCTGACTCTGCATCCTCACCGTTCCTTTATAACTGAATGATCTCTACCACACAAGTCTATTCTCTTCACTTGATTATATAGCTATGTAAAGGACCGTTTGCAGGACAAGAAATTAAGACAACTTACTGTTCATTCGTTCTTCTTCTTTCCTCTTCTTTTCCTGCTTGTATTGTTTCATTGTTACAGGCGAAGATGAAGAAGTAGGGAATGATGTAGTTCTTCACATCTGACTGAGTTGAATAATTGATTTTGTATACACAGCTGAATGTCATGAAAATTTTGACAATCATTTATAATAAATGATGATGACTTACTTTGATTTGTTTAGGTCTAGTGGGGGCATAAGTTCTTTCCAAAACTCTTAAATTGAAGCAAATTTTAATGTGTTTTTTAATTGTAAAAGCATAAAATTAGAGTTAACACTTGGAAACTTTAACCCTAAACATAATCAATTCTTTAACTTTTCCATGGAATTCCTCCTCTAATGTGGAATGATGATTAATGCAACACATGCTTATGCTTATGTCATTAGGGTTTTAAAACAATGATAATCATGCATGGAAAACTTTATTTTAGGATGGTGAGAGTACGGTGGCTTCTTTTTATTAGTTATAGCATCATAAAGGCTTTTTATTTTTAGGAAATTTATTCTTAGCTTTATCTCCTCCTTACTCCTTTTGTATAAGCCAACCAACCTTTATATAATGAAGTGGCCAACCTCATGTTGTGAGGAAGCAATTGTGACCCTCGTTTCATGACATAGGCTTCGTTTAGGATAGTCTTTTTATTACTTTCTAAAATAACTTTTTAATACACAATTTTTTTGTTCAAGAAATTTTTGTACTAAAAAATTACTTTGAAAAGCAGTAAGAAGTAGTCCCAAACGAAGCAATAGTCTCTTTATATATCTTCACTAAATGTTGGTTTATGATGCACTGAAATTTTATAATACTAAAATATACAATATTGTATACATTGCACTTGACTTAATTTCTATGATAAGGGTGTAAGTGAACCAAGCTGGCTCGTGAACCGACTTGAATTTGATTCACTAACAAGCTTGCGATTCAATCTTATTAAGCCACGATTTTGAGTACGAGCAAGATTGGCCCAACTTGGCTCATCGGCTAAATAAATATTAATAGGCGCGTCATCATTTAAATAGACACATCAGCATTTATGTTAACCTAATTAATTATTTATTATCGACATTTTAAAAACAAAAATCAAGCTAAAAAAATGAGTCAAGCTATAGCATTCGAGTCGAATTCGAGCCTCATTATTTTTATGGCGGGCCGAGTGCTAGTTGAGCGAGTCTGACTCGATTAAGCAAGAACTTGACTCAACCCTAAACTCCTCATCCATCCAACAAAAAATTTATCCAATTCCTCACAACTACCAGTTAATTATATTTATTTTAATGTAAATTAACTAATTTTTAGACTCTTTCTAAATAAAAATTGTAGGAGGATATTTTCATAAAATAAATTTCAAATTACATAAGGAGTCTTATTATTCTATATGAGGTGCTGACTGTTTCTCTCATTGAAGAGGACAATAAAGGCCGCACATGTGCCGACCAAAATAATATTCGAAGAGGACTATGATGGCCCAGCTTTAAACATGTAAACTAAGGCAACACTTTGCTCTAAAATAACAGCAGTCAAAATATGGAAAACTGAAAGCATAAATCATAAAGATCATAAAGATTACAGATCTGTTTGGAACTGTTGCAGCTTTTTATAAAAATTATTATAGAAAACTTATTTTTTTAAGATTTTGTTTAGAATGACTTTCTTACTGCTTCTTAAAATAGCTTTATAGTATAAAAATTTAAATTTTTATACTATAAAACTGCTTTAAGAAGCGGTAAGAAAGTCGCCCCAAACGAAGTCTAAAACTGCTATGAAAAGCAACTTTTTATTTCAAAATTTTCTTAAAAACAGTGAGAAAGCAGTAGCCACTTTCTTATGCTTTCATTTTGGTTGAAAGCATAAGCTCCCAAATGAATAGATTATTATTGGTTGTATCATTTTTGTCAAATTTATGAAATCAAATATTCAGATATAGGGAGTAATTGCAATTATATTTTAAAATGTATTACGTTACAATATAAGATTTTATGATTATCTATGATGTTATAACATGAATTATTTTATAAATTATTAGAATGATGGAATGGAAGTATAAAATTATATGAATTGTCAATATTTAATGAAATTATATAATTACACGAGTTCTAATCATTTGCCTTCTTATTTTTCATCCAATGAAGCCGTAATTAAAGGTGAATGTCAATCTTGTATTTTGCCTTTGTCCTCCTCGATTGGCCGACCGTTCTCTCTCCTCTCTCTTTTTTTTAGATCTAATGTTTCTCTCTCATCTCATTGAATTTTGGAGAGTCATATGAAAGAGAAATTATTATGTGGGGACACCGGACGGTCGGGAGGTCAACTAGAACATGCCACGTCACTCGGTACATAGCGGAACCCAGCACCAGTACCGAGCAAAAAAGTGACGTGGCACATTCTGGTTGCCCTCCGGAGGCGTCCAGCCTCCGGAGGGCATCCGATGTCCACACAGAATAATTTTTCCATATGAATAGGAGTTCTAATATAATTTACATTAATTTGTTAGTTTTAAATATGATAAAAAAATTAATAAGGATTAATGTCATGACTCATGCATCATGCATGAATTTAATCTAAATTATGTGTAAAATACATACAAAGATGATGATGACATGCATGCAAAAAATTCTTTCCCCTCATATTCTAAAATAATAATAATAGTAATATGACAATTTGTTAATCGAAACAATATTTTTTTTACTAATTCATAAATGATAACACTTTTTTCCCCCTTTGCGGTTGATTTATGAGCCACAAATGTTGGTGATGTTTCATTAAAATCACAAGCGAAAATTTCTATAAAGGCCGATTAAAATAGCTTACCAGGTATCGCAGGTCTCTGTCATAATCATAAAGGAAAGAAGTCATATATGAAAAGTTGTCGAGGAGTGCAACTCCTCGAGAAATGACTATGTTAGGCAAAGCCGACCGAAGTTGGATATTTTGACCTCTCTAATGAGGTAGCGGAAAACCAACATAGATAAAGTTCCCAACTAAGAGACTATCAACGAAGAAAGATAGGTCGGATCGAGGTCTATCCAAGAAAAGTTGAATTTACAGGGTTTTGAAATCTAGAAAATAAATTTGTCATTCTTGTTTTTACATAATTTTGCATTAAATAATAAAAAGTAAATTAAGATATGATATTGATGCCAATTTAGGGTAGAAAATATGAAAGATTAAACAAATTAAATGCACCTCCTTTCTGGTTGGGAGGCCTAATATCAACCCAACGGTCCTCACCTTCCTCTCCACCCTTATCGCTGTAAAGCTCCCTAAGTAGCTGCAAACTCAATTCAATGCTCTCAACAACCCACTAATAAAGCCCATAAATGTCTCCCAGAAAAATAAAATAAAATAAAATAAAATAATTCACATAAATTCCACCGCCTCTCTTATTTTTTTTATTTAATTGAATTATAGAAACCTTAATTTTGAAGATTTTAGAAATATTTAAATCTATTAAATTTAATGAATTATGACTTTTTAGTCAATATTGAATTTAATGATGAGAGAAACAAATAATATTTGAATAATATCATTATTCATAAGTGGGATTCATTAGACGATTTATTGGACCACTTTAACTTTAGTAACAAAATTATCCAACATTTGACTTATAATTAAATTAAAATTTTTAGATTTATTTTTAATTAATGCAATATTAATTTAATTTATATTATATATATATTATGTTCTTCTCAAAATAAAATAGATTATTTCGGGATTTATATTAATAAATATTAATTAAAATATATTAATGTTTGCTATGGCTGTTCAGCTATTTAACTAGCTCTAAGCTTGAATCTCCTTCAACTTACCTAGCTAGGTCACAACTCTCTCTCTCACTCTTTCTTTACCCGTTGTATGATGGCCGTTGAAAACGGGAAGCAAGCGGCGGAGGCCGCCGGCGGCGCGGCAAAGCCAGAGAGAGCCGTTAAGATAGCAGAAAAATCAAGTGTGCAGCCGAGGAAGCCGACGGCGAACCCGAAGGTAGCGTTGGCGACTTTCGACCTTCCCTACATCACATTTTACTACAATCAGAAGCTTTTGGTTTACAAACTAGGGGGGGAGGAGTTTGCTGTTGTTGTGGGGAAAATGAAGGAGGCATTGGCGGAGGTGTTGGAGGAGTTCTATCCGCTCGCCGGAAAATTGGTGCAGGAGGAGGAAGATAGAGCGCTATATGTTGAGTGTGAGGGAACAGAGGGAGGGGTGGAGGTTGTGGAGGCGGAAGCGGAGGAGGTGGTGGTGGCGGACCTGGCGGAGGGAGAAGCGCCGGAGGAGCTTATGAAGGAATTGGTGCCGTATACTGGCGTTATGAACCTCGAGGGATTTAGCCGACCGTTACTCGCCGTTCAGGTTAAACAACCTCTCCATTCCTTTTTCTGTCCCTTTTCTCTCTACTTCAAGAAATTTACACTCACACACAAAAAAATGAAAACATCAAATCTATTTATTTACAAAATTACCACTTTACTTCAGTTTTTTTTTCTCGAATTTTCACTAAAAAATTTAAATTCTGTTCAAATATTATTACCTATTTTTCACTTTTATCAAATTTGTAATATTTTTATTGTGAAACCTCTTGATGTATAAATTCAATAATTTAAAAATAATATATATGTATGATTTTATAAATAAAACAATTTTTTATGTTATCTGTGTAATTCCCCAAAATTTTGAATTAGGATTTATTTTGGTGATGAGATTGAGAACCCAATTATAATTTTTCTGTAAAATTTTCTGAGCTTTGGGTTTTAGGCTTCATTTGAGACGATTTTTTTATTGCTTCTTAAAATAATTTTTTAGTTTAAAAAATAAAAATTTTAAATTAGAAAATTACTTTAAGGAACAGTAAGAAAGCTGTCCCAAACGAAACCTTAATGCTATTAATTTTATGTTGTAGGGTTGCAATGAGCTTACTCTGCTCAGTTCAAATTGTTAAATAATGAGTGCTTGAAATATTCATATAAAAGAAATTATTGAATTATTATGGAGTTTAAGGCTTTGTTTAGGGTGACTTTCTTACTGTTTTTTAAAACAGTTTTTTAGTATAAAAATTTTAATATTTATATTAAAAATTATTTTAAGAAGTAATAAAAAAATCGTCCTAAATGAGGCCTAATATGATTGAATAAGATCATATTTGTGTTCCATTTATCAATGAAAAAAATTTAAAGAAGAATTAGAGCTAATTAATGGTTTAATTTCGATTTAATCCTGCAAGTTAAGGATTTAAATACACCAAAATGTATTATCTTTATTTAAACTATCTCGATCATAAATTTATTAAAATTAAAGACCAATTTCTAAGCTAATTTTTAATTTTTGTAAATTTATTTTTCAGTTTATCATTAAAAAATTATGTGAAAATTAGCATTATAATATTATATATATAACTTAATATAAACTTGCAAATGAAAGTTTGGGAAAAAAAATCACTTAATAAAATAAAAATTTTGCTTTTAATTATTCATTTTTTAATTTATTATATTTTAAACAACAGTTCACAAAGCTGAAGGACGGTATTGCCCTTGGCTGCGCCTTCAACCACGCCATTCTGGACGGAAATTCCACGTGGCATTTCATGACTTCTTGGGCCGAGCTGACCCGCGGTGAGGCCATCTCCGTATGCCCAGTCCACAACCGATCCCTGGCCCGATCCACCCGCGTGCCCCTTACCCTACCGATCTCCCCTGCCGCCCACGAACTCGCAGACCCTAACCCTTCTCCTCCTTCCTCCCTCCGCGCTCGCGTCTTCTCCTTCCCCGAGTCCACAATCCTGCGCCTCAAATCCGCCATCAACTCCTCTCTCCCCGCCGGAACCAAACCCTTCTCCACCTTCAAATCCCTCGCCGCACACGCCTGGCGCTCCATCTCCCGCGCCCGTCGTCTCCCTCCCGATTCCATCACCATCTTTGCCGTCTTCGCCGACTGCCGCTCCCGCCTCCGTCCTCCACTCCCAGATTCCTACTTCGGAAACGTAATCCAAGCCGTTTTCACCGGCACCGCCGTTCATCCCCTTCTCACCGCCCCGCCGGAATTCGCCGCCGGACTATTGCAACAAGCAATCGAAGCCCACGACGCCGCCGCGATTCAAGCGAGGCTAGAAGAGTACGAATCGAAGCCTAAGATGTTCTATTTCACCGACGCCGGAGTGAATTGCGTTGCGGTTGGGAGTTCGCCGAGGTTTCGTGTCTACGACGTGGATTTCGGATTCGGGCGGCCGGAAAGAGTGAGGAGCGGCAAGAACAATAAGTTCGATGGCATGGTGTACTTGTATCCAGGAAGGAACGGGGGGAAGGGGATTGATGTGGAGCTGACGCTGGATGGGCAGGCGATGGAGAATCTGGAGAACGATGGAGAGTTTCTCGTCGCCGGAGGAGATGAGCCGTGATGATGAGCATGTGGTGAAGCAATGGTGATGATATTTCAATTTTAGCATTTAAGATTTGTGTATTGATAGTTGTTGGGAGTTGGGGAGTATGTGTGGGGATGGAGGAGGAATAAGAGGTGTGGTTTAGGGCTTTATTTTTACTTTCAATGGTGTTGAATGAGAATTAATTTTCATTGTGTGTAAGTTTGTTGGGGGGTGTTGCGGCATGTTTGTGTTATAAATAAGTGGTTTGGGTTCATTTCATTATATATGTGTGAGATGAATTAGCAAAATAATACTTCTAATTTTAAAAAAATAAAATTATTACACTATGTGGTGTCAGTTATATGAATCTTTTTTTATCTATTGTGTTCTAGTAAGAGATGAGTTCTCATTTAAATCTGATAAGAAATATCATTTATAATACTTTTCAATCAAGTCTTTTTAGATCTATCTCTAACTTTTTTAACATAGGTAAGATCTAATACATCTACTCTTCTAAGTAGGTTATAGGTCAATAATCAACTTAGAAGATGATTAATTTCAAATAACATAAATATCTCAAAAACTAGTAAAAATGTAATGATAGACTTTTGATAATAATGCGTTTTCATTATGTTACATTTATTAGACAAATATATATTAGGAAAACATAATTAGGGGCCTATTTGGTGTATTATTAAGTAGATAGCAATGTGATTCAAATAATAGTATTGATATGTCACCAAAAATTCTCTTGATCGGGCACAAATCTCGATGCAAATATGAGTAAGAAGCTTTAGAAATTAAGTTCAGGATTATTCGAGCTCTAATTTCAACAAAGATATAATCAAATTGAACATCTTAAGCAGACGAACACAACGATACCAAATTCGATCCAATCCCAACCCAAATGGCCTCAAATTAAAGGACCAAAACATACTTAAAAGCTTCAGAGTATTAATTGGAAGATTAAATAATATTCAAATATGACATGCTTATAGTCAAATCGAGCGGCTCAACGTGATGAATCCAATGAACCCAAGATCACTCAATTCTGACATCTCTAAGGCATTTAAATGCTTGATAAACGTTCCATAATCATGAGAGTTAATACTAGCCGTTTGATGAAACACTCCCAATATGTCCTTGATCTTCTCCATATTTATTAGCCATGATACTCCAAAAATACTATAAATTGACCCTTATTCTTCACATGAGAGGGGGAGGAAGAAGAGAAAAGGCTCTTGGGTTTAGAGAATTCTAAAGCTCCACCCTAACACCATTGCCGGCAAATCTGTGCCATTAGGTCGCCATTGTTGAATCTTTGCCTGACCATTACCGTCGAACCTCCATCTAGCATCCATTGACGGTCCTTTTAACCACCGTTACCCGACTATGGTCCTTACGACCACCGTCATCCTACTACAACCCTTTCGACTGTTGCAATTCAGGATCCTAAGTTTGTGATTTTGATGATGATAATAAATATTATTGATTGCGTTTTAATTTCTCCTAGCATTTGTATTATATATCTATTTTTGTATGTATAAATATTTCATGTATATCATACACCATGTAAGAAGTTTCAGGGCTCAAGATTGTGAAATAGGAAAATATTTTATAAGAGGATGTATTTTTACATTTATTTATTTTTATATTTCTTAAGTCAAAGTTCTGTAAAAAGTTTATGCTAACTTGGCGACCATGTACACACACAAGAGAGTGAAAATTTTGAAGATCAAATGTTTATGAACTAATTGTACTGTACGATCTAGATCGTACTGCACAATTTGGCATCCATAAAAATATTTAAAATGACTAATTATATAATTAATGTTTTTAAACTAATTGTGTTGTACGAACCAAATTATACTGTACAATCAATTTATTTTTAAAACCTTAGTTTCTAATTGGATTTAGGTAAATATTTAAATTTTTAAATTTTGAACTAATCATACAGTACAATCTAAATCGTACTGTACGATATTTAAAAACTTACTTAAATTAATTCTCGTGATTAGTCAATCAAATCAAGATTTAATTAATATTACAAATCATACAGTATGATGTCAATTGTGCTAGACGATTGGCAGTGCAATTTTTAATCATCCCGACGATCATCCTGGATGAAACCTTGATTTTCGAGCCAATCGTACAGTACGATGGCAATCATACTGATGAATAGTAGAGACAATTTTCAATTATCCCGGAGTTCATCCTTTACGATCCGAAGAACATTGAACTAATCGTATCGTATGATCCTAAGATTGTGCTGTAAGATCGATATGAAAAACTTGAACATATAGTTTTGAAACTATTCAAACCGTACTGGACGAAACAGATTTTGTTAACTAATCATACTGATCCTCGATCATGTTTTACTAACAGTTTCGACTAAATTAAAATTTTAGTATTTTTTGAAGCCTTGTATAAAAACTTTCTTATTAGACTCTTGAGGAGTCTTTGGCTGTTGAAGAAATTCTGTAAGAGAGATTTGTGAGGTCTAAGAGCTTGGAGAGGGAGAAGTATTGTGAGGGGGTTCACGCGGTTGCTCCAAGCAAGCTTATATCTTGATTCCTCTAGGTGTCTTTGTTGGTCTCTTGGGTAGCTCTAGGTAGAAAGGTTTTAAGGCTGAAGATCGAGGTTCTTTGCCTTCACTAGGAGGAAAAAAAGATTCCATGTTCTCTACTTCACTAGGAGGGTGTAAAAGGATTCCATGTTTGTTGCCTTCACTAGGAGAGTGAAAAATCTTCAAGTTTCTCAGCCTCATCAGGAGGGTGAAAAGGATTCTGGTACTCTACCTCACCGGGTTGGTGGAAGAGATGGTTGTAAGGGCTTCTCTACCTTGTTATAGGGGCTAAAGGAGAGACACTTAAAGTTTAGTGTAATACCCGAAGAGGAGGACTCCGAGGAGTAAAAATAGGTCAAGTTTTGACTGAACCACTACAAAATCTGGTGTGCTTTACTTTCAACACTTTTATTTTTCCTGTAATTTTATTTTCTTGCATATTTGTTATTCTTGTAAATCTATGTGTTGATTATCAAGTTGTGTTTGATTTAATTCTTGTTGGAAAAAGAAAAAAAAATAAAAAAAAATGAAAAAAATATTTTGTCACTTGAACTTTCATCGACCACCATCGTCCAACTACGGTCATTCCGAACCACTGTCGCATGACTTCAATCCTTCCAATTAGGGGTGTCAAAAACTGACACGACCCGAACTGACTCGAACCCGACCCAAAATTTTCAAGTTAGGTTTAACCCATTTTAAGAATGGGTTAGGTTTGGGTTTTGAGTTTCAACCCATTTTGAATTTTGGGTCAGGTTCGAGTCAACCTGGAAACCTGATTTTGACCATATATGTCCTGCAGACCCGCAGACAGCCTCCTACACGACTTTGCCGTAGACTCGATTTTTACCCGCAGACATAGCTTTGCCTGCAGAGGCGTAGACCCGACTTTGCCCACCTCCAGAAATCCTGTAATCTCTCTCCGTCCGCCGCCGCCAAAGAAATCAACCTCAAATCCATAAAAAAAAACCCCACTCCATCCTCTCTCTCCTCTTCTATTTCTATTTTCTATGATGAGCTACAAAATCAAATCAGTGGAGGGAAGCCTAAGATGAGATGGTCTTTTTTCGATATTGTCCTTCCGTTTCCTTTTTCATTCCTTGCCCTTCACTCTTTGCCTCTCTCTTTAAGATTGAAATTTCACTTATAGGTATTTCAAGGAGAATGGATGGCCTTCTTCTTCGATCTATGCACTGCCTCCTTTGACGGATTTTCCAGTAGCCTTTAGATCACCGTCATCTTTGTCGGCAGCAGATAAATGTTCTCCAGTGGCTCGAAGGGGAGATGAAAGTGACCTTGAGCCACATCTACTATGACTGGCCATAGTGACATTCAATGCGAAGCGGGAAATGCCATTTGATGCGGATGCTGAGATGTCGACCCGATAAAATCCAGATTAGTGAGTTGGGTCCGGGTCCAAATTTTTGACTTGTTTGTAATACTGGGTCGAGTTTAGCTCAACCTGTTTAGACTCGGGTCAATTATGGGTTGGACCCGAACCCGACCCGAAACTTGATTTTAACACCCCAACTTCCAATCGCCATCACCCAATTACAGTCTTTCTAACCACCGTCACTTAACTATGTTTCTTCTGACCATCTTCTTCTGACTACAGTCCTACCAACCACTGCTCATGCTGACCACCATCGGCCACTAACTATGGTCCTGCTGACCGCCGTTGCCTCATTACAGTCCTTTATGACCTTCATTGTCATCTAACTACAGTCCTTTCAACCACCGTCGCCCGACTATGATCATTTTGACTTCCGTCGCCCATCGACTATGATCCCTCCGACCACTGTCACCCGATTATGATCCTTCCAACCTCCGTTACCTACTGACTATGGTCCTTCTGACTATTATTATCCGATTATGAACCTACCAATCAAACGGACAGAACAACATTCTCTTGAGAATAATTATTGTTTCATTCTCCAACAATGTAATGTGCTCTATATGATGTAACTTTGCTACATTGAGCCAACGCCTTCCTCTGAGGAAGTGCATAATTTGTAATTAACTATAAGCACTAGTGGATTCATTCAAACTGGGAAAGGCCCCATGGTTTTCAGCCTTTTTGTGGTTTTCACGCAAAAATTATGGTGTTTCTTATGAACGTTGCACCCCTCTATCTTATTTATTTATGTGATGGATCTTCGTATAAAGCTAGGACACTAAATTTTATATCTCTTTGCCGCTGCAAATTTTCTAAGAGGCAACAAGTATTATTTATCAAATGTAGTTAGGTGGTTTAATGATATTACTTAAAAGAAAGGAATGCTACATGGGTGATTAGCATTGACTATTTCCTTTTTTCTATTTTCTCATTTCTTATTTCCATCAAGATTAATGTATTAAGGCAATCAATGAAATATCAATTGATTTTTATCGAGATTTCCTTAATTTGATCTATTAGTGCTACCCTTGTTACCTCAATGTGTTATCAAACCAATAATATTTTAGTATTTGTAAGAAAAAAAACAAAAAGAAACATCACAATGATAAAAAGTGATGAACCAACAACATATGTATGGATGATTAGAATAAGGTGGTTCTTGAATGCTTCGAAATAAAAATATATGGTGTAGTACTAGAAGCATAAAAAATATATGTATATTATATGAGTAAGTATGAGGCAATAAGAAATCCTAATTAAAAATATTAATGAAATCAAATTTAACATGAAATGATTTTCTTAAGACTCTTGCATGTAGAATGGTGATCTAGTTGTGCTAGAGTATTAAGAAAGTAGATTTTTTTAAATTAATTCAATTGGAATTGCTGATGAAGATAGCCAAAATAAACTTCAAACCACATTAAACTATTAAAGGAACAAATAGTGAAGAGAATCCTAAAAGCTAACATAAAAATTATTGAAAGGAACAAGGTTAATACTAGTATTAAGTCAATTTATAGAAGGCACAATGTTGGCTTCATTTAGCCAATGATGACAATGTAGGAAAAAAGGTCTAAGAATGAATAGAACAATACACATATTTTATCAAAGAAATATTTAGTATACCAACCACTAGATCCAAGTCATGAACTTTTGATAGACAAATAATATGAAAGACAACTTCTACCATTTCTCTTCATCTAAGGTAGTCTAAAGAAGCAATCTAAGAGGCCAACAAGTTAATATGGCTTAAATCATATCTTAGTAGCATCTCTCCTTAGTACTTTATGGGCTCCAAAAAGGAAGTATATTTACTGGTCAATAAGGGCTATCTTCACTGCAATCCTATGTCAAAGGAAACTGCTAGCATATTCAAACTTTACAATAATATTTTCCATATGACACAATTCATATAACTTTTAGAGGAGGGATAAGTGCTAAAAACCCTAATATTTTGACCATCAAACTTCAAGTAACAAGGTGTGGATTACATATTGGATTGCATTTTCACTATTAGGATTTGCAGAAAGTAATAAAAGCAAATCCTTTCCCAAGGCCTGCTTAACTTGGCTCTCAATTTATAAATTCAGAAGTAACTCTTAGTTTTAATGAAGCTTAACTGGTAAGTCAAATCAGCAAACATGATTATGATAATATCAAAAATATTACAAAAAACTGATGTAATCATAAGCAGCTATGCATGGGCATGGCTCCAGGCTCCAGCTATATGTTCAAAGCTACCTTTTTTTGTATGCAAATAACAAAAGTTTAGGTTTGAATTCTAAAGAAGGCAAACTGCCCAAAAAGAGATAGGCACAACTAGTTTCAATAATCTTAAAGAACTTAAATTATATATAGTCATCTTCATTTGGATAAAATTGCTTTATCCTGAACTGATTATCGGTTGAAGTTACTCTAATCAGCAACTTTCCAACTCAGAAGAAGTCCATGTATCAAGATAATTCAACTCAGTAATTTGATTGCAATATTTAATAGGGTAAATGCTAAATATTGTTAAATAATTTTTTATCTACATAAATTATTCTTATCTCTTAAATCTTACTTTCTTTCCATTTTAGGCTAAATCTTAAGGTTGCAGGATTTAAGAGATTTAGTCCACTTCTCCTCAATGTGTTCCCTCTTCTACTTCATTTAAATCCTAAATCTTGAATATAATTGCCAAACAGTTTACTAGTATTTAACCATATTTAACTTCTATCGAGCTAAATAGTTGGTAGAAATTGAAACCTCCTGGTTTTACTAAATATGGATTTACAACATTAACCAAATCCTTCTTATAGCAAAGTAACTCCTTAAGGATTTGTGATCTATAGAATTTACTAAATTTGAATTTATATAATTTACTAAATCCTACTTAAATGTAATCTTATAGCCAAAAAACTCCTACTTTATGAGTTTTAAGAATAAACTGATCAGAAGTTTAAGCTAAAACAACCTGAATATACTAATTAATCCACAAATAATACACTAGAAAGCGCCACAAATCTCACTAAATATACATCAATCAAATCAATACCCATGATTACGAATGGAAGGGAATTTATGAAATTCAAACTTACCAAAATCATTTACTTCTTATATTTGGCTCCTTAGACAATTGTTGTTGCCTCCACATTCACCATCTTTAGGCTACAATTTATATTCTTTTAAATTGAAACCCTAATCAATATGCCTTATCCCCAATTCTTAACTCCTTCGAGCAAAAAATCTAACCTAGATTAATTGAACCATTGAATTATAATAGAATTCACACACACACACACACACACACACACACACACACACAGAGAGAGAGAGCCGGGGGGGGGGGTGGGGGGGGGGGGGGGGGGTGGGGGGGTTAGAGAGGGCTAACTTCATGATATTCAAAAGCAATAGTAAATAGTCTTAGAGGTTAGAGTAGCCATAATTGCTAGTGATCATTGATAAGGAATACCTTTAAAGATCTCGGCCATTTATTTGAGATGATGTGCAAGGTATAGTAGGAGCTTGATAGATGATTGAGTTTGGGTTTATTAAACAAGCACTATAGGAAATTCAACTTTATGATGCAGAATAATCCAACAACAACAACAACATCAAGCCTTTATCCCACTATGTGAGGTCGGCTACATGAATCCTTTTTCTCTATTGTGTGCTATTAAAAGTTAAATTCTTGTTTAAATCTAATAAAGAAAGATCATTTCTAATATTTTCTAACCAAGTCTTTTTAGGTCTACCTCTGCCTTTCTTAACATAAGTCAAATCTAAGACCTCTACTTTTCTAACCGGGTCATCGAGAGGCCGTCGTTTTATGTGACCAAACCATTTAAGGCGACTCTCTCTAATCTTATCTTCCACTGGAGCTACTCCAACCTTAATCCACGAGAAAATAAAGAAATCTATCACAAATCCTAATTTGTGATGGATTTGATTATGTTGTTAAAATCCACAATGCAAAAGTAATTGCGACATAACAAATCAGTCACAAATATTTTGCGGCAGATGCCTAATGAAAAATCTGTCAGAAATTACAGCAGAATATTCACCATACATTGTAAAAGAAAATCCATCGCAAAACTGCCACCATTTGTGACATATATTTCTATCACAAACAATGATACTAGATCGTCGTATCAGCATTTGTGACGAAAATTTCACCGCAAACCCGTCAAAAACTGTAGCATAAATAAAAAAGCAGCTCCGACTATTTGCTATTAAGCTTTCTAATAGTACAAATCCAAATAGTTTAAAAGCAATAATTAAATGCTATAATAAAAAGTAATATTAATCCAATAGTAACATTCTAATTGCTCAAATAAACAATCGCATCCTATAAAATTCTATAATTGTTATAATTGTTAAAGTTTCAATAGTTCTTATATATTAAAAGAAATAAAATGCATCAAAAATATTTTTACAAATACTCTAGGCGGAATTTGTATCCTCGCTCTCATACTCAGTCGATGTAGGCGCAAGTTAATTTATGTCAATCTGCTTTCTCAATCTCTTAAGCTCATCTAGTATCTGAATGTTCATGTCCACTGTGGGTCTCCGAAAGGATTCTGCTAGCGGGGAATATAATGTAAATGGTATGATTGAACTATCTCATAGGATAAAATGGTCGTGGGCCTTTACACTCTACGTAAGCAGGCTAATTAAAGAGCAGATGAGATCATATATATATACATATAAGTAAAAATGGAGGATAATGATTTTCACATACACACATCGATGGATAATAATATATATAAATTAATTAAAGACACGAGATTTCTCCCATTCGATACATCAGCTCACATGAGATTTATTTGATGTGGGGATTAGTTTCCCACGGGTGCAAGCCCCCGTGGTTAATTACATCTTAGGCCTCGGCCTTCCTTTGGATTAGGAGAGCTTAGATCTTCCCATATGCACTAAACCCTCTGAGAGAATAATACAACATCCTTAATTCAGAGTTTTCTTAGGTCGAGGCCTAAGAAAACTCTCAATTAATGATGTTATATTATTCTCTCAGAGGGTTTAGCACATATGGGAAGATCTAGGCTCTCCTAATCCAAAGGAAGATATGCTCAATTTGGTTTAATCAACACACAGATCATATCATCACTCGGTCGGTCTGAAGAAGAGAAAGTGTAGAAAAAAATATTATACTGAAACATGCACGAGAGAAAGATGGAGGTGGCGTCATCCATGTGACGCGGATGGGTGAGATTTATAGCCTCTGAAGGATAGAGGGCTTACCCATCGATAAGGCATACAATGATATGCCAATACCACTAGCATTTGATCCTAAATCTATAAGGGTTGAAGAAATGTATACGCAGTACTAACATCCATGACCTAACTAATACAATATGAGCTTATATCTTGCCTGAAAAAGAAATTCAGATAAAACCACTGAATTGTATAAAATTTATGCTATCTGGTCTTTATGAAAGATGGGTGGATGGTTGAGTTTTTGGAATTTAAGGCTGACGTCTAGAGAGGTTCCTAAGTGGGCTTGTACTCATGAGTGGTATTATACATCTAGGACTAATGCAATTAAATTTTAATTTTAGTTTATTTCTAATGCAATACATGCTAGTCAAAATCTCCAAATCAAAAATATATAAAAAAATTAAAAAAGCTTATAAAAATAAAATTTTAAGAAGATTATACTTCCCCAGGTTCAGCACCTCATCCTCATAGGTCGGATCATCTGAACTCTACCCACAAGTGGGGAAGTATCTAAATAAGGAAAAGAGAGTGTAATAATATGTATGCGACTCTGGATGACCTCCGGCTCATTCCCTAGATCATTATATTTCTATGTTATTTAAGTCTTAAAATTTTAATCTTAGTTATAAGTAGAATAATTTTATTCCTAAAGAGCCTAGTGAAATTCAGACATACGCAGATGCAAGAAAGAAACCTATAAAAAGCAAGTCATTTCTGCTGTGCAAATAAAGTAAATACATCATCATAATAAATCAACAGAATAGTGTCCAAAATTCATGACAGGTAACATTCAATATACAACCTATAGTGTAAAAATGTAATGGTGGCCAGGCTCCACCCAACAACAACCTGAATTCAAATCCTATAGAACAATGCAAGTCTTAAAATGAGGCATTTTAGTCTTGATCTTCATCTTCTGGTTCTTCTATTGATTGCCTTCATTCAGTCTTCTTGTGGTACATCCTCAGTAGAATATCTAAATAAAAAGAAATTTTTTATAAAGGAACTTTCTTTTCTCTTTGGATCCCCAATATCTTATTAAAATATCTCATTTTATAGACTTTTACAATTCTATACTTTGAATAAATTACATCAAAATTATAAAAAGAAAAATATATATTTTTAAATAAATATAAAAAGAAAAATCTAGACTCTCTTGCAAAGTTATCCTAACTAGTTGTAATCAAAACATCCCAAGCAGTTATATGATAAAATTAAAATGCTCAAACCAGTCACGCTTGGTCATACTCTTATTTATTTGGGGGCAAAGCAGCTGAAGTACCTATAATAATTATATAATATTTATCGATTTTTCCCCCCTTTTAGTCCTACATAGGCATAACCACCTACAAAAAATATTATGAGTATCCAGATTGCTCTCCTACTGAATGACGCAAGTCTTAAAAGCAAGGTATTTCATCTCCAAGTCTTCGTTTTTAATGTCTTTATATGGATCGGCTCCCTTCAGTCTTCGTAAGGTTTGCCCTTCAGAAGGGTACCCAAATGAATAAAAAATTTCCTATAAAGGGCCTTTTTTTCTCTTTGGGTACCTAGTATTTGAAATGCTCCACTTTTAAAGATTTTCACAACTCGATACTTTTACAAATTACATCATTAAAAAGAAAATCTAGACTCTCTTGCATTATTATCCTAAGCAGTTAATATAAAATACTCATGCCAACCACACTTGGCCATACTCTTTATTTATTTGAGGGCTAAATAATTGGAGAACCTATAGAAATTTTATTTATGATTTATTTTAGCCCTCATTTATTTTGGGAAGCTAAGCGGTTGAAGCTCTTGTAGCAAATATTTATATACATGATTATTATTTATTTTATCCCCCCTTTATTAGCATTGCATGAGCATGACCACCTATAGAAAATATCGTTAGTATCAAGACCGTCCCTAACCTATGGGTAATCTACCGCCCATCACATCAATTCATAGAGTGCAGTAAAAGTAAACAAATATATCAATCAATTTTTAATCACAACATACAATAAAATCTCAAAAAACCCGACACACATCAATAAAGTAAACACCGGCCTAGCCTAGAGCTAGAAGTGGTGCCATAGTAAATAACTCTATATGTGTGTGAAAGGATGTGTGGTTTGGATATGTCCTATATAGGTGGTTTAGTTAAAGTTGCTTGTGATTCAGTTGGTTGAAGGTCAAAAAGGAGAAATTTTAGTTTCAATTTAAGTAATAATGTCTTAAGGTTGGTTCTTAGAGTTTTATTTTTAATGTTTAATTAATTATTATCTTTGTTGCTCATCGAGGCCGTGAGGTTTATTTCACCCTCCTTAGGGCTAACTTAATAGCCTCGTAGGCCTGAGTTACCCAGTAGTAACCAATTTTGTTAAATTAATTTATTTATTGGTTGGTTTTAATGCTTAGGATAATGTCCTCTGAAGTTAAGTTGAATTAACAGATTTTTTAAGAGGTCCGGGGTCACCCTATCTACTGAGCTAAGGGGGTCCAAAAGGTCACTAATAAAAATAGGTTAGGTTTAGGGGTTCCAACATTTTTGTTAAATATTAGACCTTGGAAGGAGTAATTAGACTTTAAGTTTGCTAAATTTGGAGTTTTCTAGGCAAAGTTATGATTTTCAGAAGTTTCGGGCCATAGTGAACTACGGTTCACCGGAGAGTTAACTTTTTAAATTAAGTTAATTTTTTAGAATTCTAATATTTTTAATAAATACTATATTTTAATTAGAATTGAATGCCATTTTGTTTACCCAATTTGAAATTTTTTTGAATTAGTTATGATTTTTCAAAGTTTGAGAAGTTAATGAGTTATTAAAATTATTTAATTAGGGGTCTGTTTTAGGGATTTTGATCCAAATCAACTCCAATCCTCTTGGAATCACCCCCAAAGGTCAGAGATGACCTAAAGAGATGTTCCCAAGTATTTAGGAAAAATATGAAAATTTTAATAAATTTTAATTATTTAATTTAATTAAAAGAGTGGTTTTTAATTGAAATTAAATTAAGGTTTAAATTGAAGTCCAATTAAGGGGACTTTAATTTTCTAAGATTAAGGATTGAATTCTGAAGAGTTTGATATATTATGTGTAATTTTTGAATTTAATTTAGATTTATTAGAATTTTTCAAATTTATCGAGTCTTAATTAAAGGGGTTGTTAATTAAGGGGTTTAAAGGGTCCTAAAAAAATTCCTAAAAAATTCTAGAGGGTTTAAGATGTCACTAAGTTTAAGTTTTTCAAGTTTCAAGCCATTCAATGGTGTACCCTAGCTCCTAGAATTTCTCTAAGTCTGCTAGACGGGTCCTTAATTAGTTATTATCCTTAGGGTGTCACTAGGTTGAATAGGTTTAAATCAAATGTTAACATCTAACCCTTGGGGTAATATAAAGAAAAATGCATACAAATATAGCACACCATGTCCTTAGACCTAGGAGAGTCAAGACTAAGTGCTCGTGCAACCTACACATGCAAGAAGGGCTACTAAATACTAGTTAAACGAGCTTAACGATGTGATTAGTGAATGATTGAATCAATCATCCATTAATCCTTCCCATATGAATGTTATTCACATGTATAGCCTATGTTTGAAATTCCATAAGTAGATCTCCCAAAATTAAGGGATTTAATATATATAATTTTAAAATAATTATATATATATATATATATATATATATATATATATAAGTTTAAAAATAAGGTAATTAAAAATAATTCAATACATATGCATGAGAGATCCATTGGCCACCCAAGGGAAGGGTTTAAAAATAATTTTTAATTTCACAATAATTAATACATTATTTATTTAAATAATAATTAAATATGGAAGATAATTAAGTAATAAATAAATAAATTAGAAAAAATAAGTTTTAATATCTAAAAAATAATTTTAAATAAAAAAATACATAATTTTTTAAAAAATATGAGGTATTATACATATTTTTTGGATTTAAAATGAATTAATTACGAATTTTTAAAGTTTGATGTATTTAAAATAGATTTTAAAATAATTCAAGATAATTAATATTTAAAAAAATTATTTAATTAAATTAAATTAAGGATTAAAAGTCCTCTAAAATTTTAAAATAATTTTAAAAAATATAGTTTTATATAATAAATAAAGTGAAATTAGACTTAATTTAATTAAGTATTTAAATATATGTAATTAATAAAAGAAAATTATTTAAAGTAATAATATATCTCTATTATTAAAATTTTAATTTAAAATTAAATAATGAAATTAAATAATTTTTTGAATTTTAAAGAAAATAAAACATTACTATATATATATATTTAAAATAATAATTAATAATAAGAATTATTTAATAATTAAAACTATTAAATGTGTTTTAAAATAAAATTTTAATTTTTTATAAAAAAATATTTTAATCATTTATTAATTAAAATAGGAAATATTTAATAATTAATATAATTTAAAATATAATTGATATTTTAAATTAATTATATTTTAAAATTAAAGATAAAGATTTTCTAAAAATTATGAAATAAAAAAATAATTTTTGGATTTTAAAATAATTTTCAATAATTATTTAAAGTAATCTAATTTAAAAAAGGAATTAAACCTAATTAAATATCTAATTAAACGATAATCCGACGACGGTGGCCACCGGTCTGATTGGGTGGCCCGAACCGCGGACGCGGTTTGGCAATCATTGCCATTGATTGCGCCGCCATGCAATCATTAGCAATGATTGCCACAGGGCGAAAATCAAGCCCGCGGACTTAACCACGTAGGCGAAGCTCCTTCATTGTTCGATCCCCCACGATTTAAAACGGGCGATCGTGATTAAGCCGAACAGGAATCTTGTCCACGGGGTCGGATCAGCAGTCGAATCAGTACCGCGGAACGGCGGGATCCAAACCGTTGATCGTAAGATCAACGGCTCGGATCATACATAACGTAGACGTTACGTAAATTGAACCCTAGCATAATATTTTCGCTTCGTTTGATCGATCGGGTGGACTAAATTGATTGAAATTTGAGACGTAGCATGCATACATGATAAGCATTCATGTGGAGGTATTTTTGCGGTCTAAAACACGATTTACAAAAAGCTATTTAACTCTAAATGTAGTGACCTAGGTCTAAGATTTTTAAGAGATCTAACCATTGTATCTTCGGGGTTTAAGTTCGGTTGAGCTTGTAGATTGTCCACGAATGTTTCTTTAGTTGAAATCAAGCCTTGATACGCCCTTGATCGATGGGAATCTTCCTTGGGACTTTTCAAGCCTCGGGTCGCCGGAAACTCACTGCCGGTGACTTTGACCGGTGGTCTTTGGCTTGGGGGAAGTAAAGGGAGGTCGTGGGAGCTCTCTCACCAAATCTCAAGGGCTGAGGATGCTTGGAGAGAGGGAGATTGCCAAAAGTCCCCTCTAGGTTGCCCTAAATAGTGTATTTAAAGGCTTAGGGCTATGATCAACAGCCTAGATTTATACTAGGGCTCATTAGGAGGGAAAAGAGAGTGATTTGGCCGTGGTTTGAGTCTAGGGATCATTAGGAAATGTTTAAATGCATTAAATAGGTTTAATTTGACCTTAAATAGGTCGAATTGACCTAAGAGAGACTTGGCCTAGTCAATTAAACCCAAAGGGGTGGGGTTTGAGCCCAAGAAGCTATGGAATGAATTTGAAATCAAAAGGAATGGAATTTGGTCAATTTGGGTCAACCTGGGTTGACCTAGTCAACCAGGTTGACTTAGGGCCTGGGTCTGGGCTCAACAGACTAGGCTTGACCCACTGAACTCATGGGAAGTGTCCTGGGTGAAAACAAGGTCAACAATACTCAAGCTCCTATATTCAAACTCTATTATCCATGCCTTCAAACCATGACTAAACCTTTCATCCCTATCTCCATGCATGAAACAAATCCATTTAAATCCACCATGAGTTAAATCATGATGGATTTGACCTAGTCAACATTTTACACTTGGTCAAACCCATTCATGCACTTGACTATTCATTTAAACTTTTTCCATATGGCTTCACACTCCTTCTAAACTACCCCCACCAACATCTATTCACCATATAGGTGCAACCTCTACAACCCTTGACCAGTTGACTGGTCAAATCGATCAACTAATTTTATGCTAATGATGTGAAACTTATGCGAGTACTAATATAGACTCTTATGCTTTGAACGAATAAAAGATATTTTTAATATCTCATATTCTTAATTTAATACATATAATGACTATGTGTGTAGTTAAAATTTAGTGTGATATATTACCTCAATGAAAGAATATTAGAATAATTAGGAGAATTGAAATGAAACTCTTGCATGCCTAGACATATGATATTTAGTGTTCTAGGTTCTTTGGAGATATACTAACTGTAGGAAGACCATAAATCGCCCTTCACATCCCTACAAGTTTAGAAGAGATATAGGAATGCATATGCTTTGATCCACGTCAAACATATAAGAGTCTACTTAGAAAAACTTAAGTAATTCACAGCCAGTAGTCCAAAATATTTAATCATCTGGTATTTTTTTTTTATGCTAAATATTTAACTGGAGATAGAATCTCAACCCTAATTCTCATTTAATAGGATAAACATTATAGCTATAGTAAACAGTACTAGTTAATTTGCATATTAGCAGAACACTTTCTCATGTGATCAATACTCTCTCATATCACTTTATTACTTGATAGATATGTGCAATTACATATTTAGTGGATAATTCATATCAAAGAAAATCTAAGCATATTTTAACCTAATGTATATTATTCACGCATCTAAGCAATTACCCCCATTGCCCACCATGAGTAAAACATCAATATTATTATATCAAAATATGCAAAATAATCTGATCTATAATCTATTAAAAGTTATACATTAAAAAATTATTAGAAATCAAAATATCAAATTTTTATAATTTCTAATCAAATAAAATCCTAAAAATCCTACATAAATCAAAATGACTAAAAACAGACGGAGGGTAACAATCACCTACTTAGAGATTGACAATTTTTCAAACTAGCATGGTTAACTAAAATAGCTCAATGACCTCAAATTAGACTTTCTCTCTCCTACTTCTCTCTTCTCTCTTCTCTCCTTCTCTTCTAACAAAATGACTTAAGGGATGGACTTTGAAAGTGAATTTAGATATTTATATAAAAACATTAAAATGTGCATAGGGCTGCTGTGCTACCTTACCCACCATCACTACACTCCCAAGGAATTCTCATTTTTGGAAACTTCCCTCAAATTGAGACCTAACTTTAAATAATATTCCAAACACCAATAATGCCAATCATACTTTAAATTATTATTAAGCCCTATTCGGGTCAACAACAAACAACTTAACAACTCATATTGTACTACTTACTCATAACTCTTCTTCTTGAAAAGACTACTTGTACTTGAAAACCCAACCCTTATACTTGTATTCAATTAGATATTGAATATTTACACTTGCCTCTCCCCATAGTTGACACAAACCATCTAACAAAACTATTTTGAACCATAAATCTTTATTATTATTATTATTATTATTATTATTATTATTATTATTATTATTATTATTATTATTATTATTTTGCGATTCGTCTCCCAGCTCCACTTGAGTTTTTTTCCCTAATCTCCAACTATCAACATTTGTACTCCCCTTCTCAATGCAAAATTTAGTTCCTATTAATAACATTAGAGATATTCAACATCCATTATTTGAACCCTTTGCATGATGACCTTATAGATATGAAAGTCATGATTATTGTATCATTAAAAGTATTCGTGAAAATAAATACTTGATCATGGCTTGTCGCCATTGCCCTAAACTTTTCTTATATCTCCCCTGATTGCTCCTTAATCATATAGTGCATCTCTTCTTCATTCACTACAAAGTCCTTCACTCGTTCAACATAATCCACCTAGAGCTGTTGCTTGAGGGGCCTATTAACCTTATATATCTGGTCTTTATAGCCACTATCAATATTGTTCTTTCTTATTAAGAATGAAAGATATTCAACAACATATATCGCAATTGAGGTTGAGATTAAGTGGATCTCCTTCAAACCGCCTTATTTTGTGGAATCAACTACCTCACCTCTTCTAGTTGTATCTTTTTGATAATTTTTCTTGGCATATTTGAAGCTGAGCTGATGCTATCTTTATGAATAGTCTTTATAACATTTAACAAAGAAGATAGAGTTTGTTGAGGCAAAAACATCTGAGGTGACCTAACCAAAATGTGCATTAGTGTTTCACTAGAAGCTAGAGGAGTAAGACACCACCAATAAAACAAAGTATTTTCATCAACATTACTACAACTTATTCCTATAAAATATTTCCTCCAACATTATTGTTGAAAGGAAGAGAGACTAGGCAGAAGATGAGAGTCGGACACCAGAGAAGTGGAGAGATACATGAAAAGAGGAATATTATTCAATGCACTTAAGCCTAATATAGTGAGGTATAAATAGAGAATACAAGCCAAGAAATACAAGAATTGAAGACACATGGAGCAATCTAAGAGGGATGCTCTAACAGCCCCCCGCAAATTAAGCATTCATTGGGCGAATGGTTAATTTGTTACGTAAGTGTTGAAAGCGGGTTGTTGGAAAGGCCTTGGTGAGGATGTCGGCAACTTGATCGGATGAGCTGATGTGGGAGAGGGTGATGGAGCCGTCGTCAATGTGCTGTCTTATGAAGTGGAAGTCGATTTCGATATGTTTTGTGCGAGCGTGGAAGACAGGGTTGTTGGCGAGGGCAATGGCAGAGGTGTTGTCGCAGTAGATCGTCGTGGGGATGGTTTGAGGTTCTTTGAAATCCGCAAGTAGGCGTCGAAGCCAGATTACGTCGGACGTGGCGGAGGCTAAGGATCTGTACTCAGCTTCTATAGATGATTTGGCGATTGTGGGTTGTTTCTTCACCGTCCAGGATATGAGATTGGTACCGAGGAAGGTGCAGAAGCCAGAGGTGGACTTCCTGTTGACTGGATCAGCTGCCCAGTCGGCGTCGGCGAATGTGGTTAGCTGGAGCGTGCCGGGCGTTAAGGGGAGTCCGAAGTGAGCTGTACCTTTGATGTACCGAAGAAGGCGTTTGAGGGATTTAAAATCTTGTTGCGTGGGCGCGTGCATGTGTTGGCAGATGGCATTTGTTGCGAATGCGATATCAGGTCTGGTAATCGTTAAGTACTGGAGTGAACCAACGAGCTTCCGATATAGCTGAGGATCGTCATACAGGGAGGTAGGCGAGGTCGTTGGTTTGGTTGACAGGACCATAGGGGTAGTTGCTGCTTTGCAATCGGAGAATCCTGCTGTGTTAAGAAGATTGGTTGCGTAGTGCTGTTGAGAGAGGAATAGACCAGAGGGCGTTTTGAGAATTTGAATTCCTAGGAACAACGCGGCCTCCCCAAGTTGTTTGAGTTGGAAGTGTGATTGTAATTGAGATAGTAAGTCCTGCAAGCAAGCTTCATCGTTACCTGTAAGCAAGATGTCATCAACGTAAATTAATATATATATAATTGAATGTTGTTGTGATGATATGTTAAAAGGGAGGGATCGGAACGACTAAACCCAAATCTGAAGGCTTGAAGGAAGGATGTAAGTTTCTGAAACCAGAGCCGTGGAGCTTGTTTTAGATTGTATATTGATTTGTGTAATTTGCAGACGAAATTAAGGTGCTGTATGTCAGAAAAGCCAGGAGGTTGCTTCATGTATACATCGTCGGGTAGGTCGCCGTGTAAGAATGCGTTCGAGATGTTTAGTTGAGAGACTTGCCAACGACGATGTATTGCGATGGTGAGAAAGAGCCGTATAGTGGTAATCTTAGCAACGGGACTGAATGTTTCTGTGTAGTTGACACCGTGTTGTTGTGTAAAGCCTTATGCTACCAGGCGGGCTTTATACTGGGCAATGTCTCCATTAGGATGAAGTTTTGTTTTGTAAGTCCATTTGCAGCCGAGAATCGGCTTGTCTGTAGGAGCTGGAACGAGTAACCACGTTCCTTGGCGTTGGAGAGCCATAAACTCAGCTGACATTGCTGTCCGCCAGTGCTGGTGTTTATTAGCTTGAGTGTAGGAGAGAGGGGTAGTGGCCGAGTCTGTGGTGGCAAGGAGATTAAGTAATTGTCGTGGTTTGGTGATGCCAGACTTGAGTCTGGTTTGCATGGGGTGAGAGGGCAGGGGGTGATTGTTAGGTGAGGACTGATGGGGCACGTCAGGCGGAGTGGAGGTGGTTGTGTTGGGTAAGATAGAGGTAGTAGAGGGTATAGGCGTTGGCGGGAGTGGGACATGATTAGCTGATGAGTGGGATGAAGGATTGGATATAGATGGTGGAGTTAGAAGCAGAGGAGAGAAATAGTTGCTCGGAGTAGGAGGAGTAGGAGTTGAGGCCGAGACCTTGTAGGGGAAGATCTGTTCGTGAAAGACGACATGGCGGGAGATGTGCATTTTGTTCGTGTGAAGGTTTAGACACCTATATGCTTTGTGAGAGGATGAGTAACCAAGAAATAAGCTTTCTTGAGATTGAGGAGATAGTTTGTTGTGGGTGTAGGGTTGCAGCCAAGGAAAGCAGAGACAACCAAAGGTGCGGAGGTGTGTGTAATTGGGATGTTTACCGTGAAGCTGGTAGTAAGGTGTTTGAAGGGATATGGCATTAGATGGAAGCATGTTGATGAGGTAGTTGGCTGTTGAGAGGGCTTCGGCCCAGAAGGAGTGGGGAAGGTTAACCGCGTGAAGAAGAGTGCGGGTGATGTCCAGTAAGTGCCTGTGCTTTTGTTCAGCTAGGCCATTCTGTTCGGGTGTTTGGGGGCAGCTCATTTGATGAGTAATGCCGTGATCAGTGAGGAAGTTCTTGAACGATAGACTATTGAACTCACCATCACCATCTGATCGAAAAACTTTGGGTTGAGCTTGAAAGGTGTTTTGAATCAGAGAGCAAAAATTTTTAAATTTATTGATGGTTTCATCTTTAGAATGCATAATGTATAGCCATGAAAAGCGAGTGCAGTCATCTACGAAAATAACATAATACTTGAATCCATTAAGAGAGGGTTGCGGGGCAGGGCCCCAAACGTCCGAATGAATTAAAGAAAATGGAATGGTTGAAACAGACAAGCTTTTATTAAACGGCTGTTTGTGGCTTTTAGCCGAGTTACATGGTATGCAAATGTAAGATGAAGAATTGAAATTACAGAGTTCTGGTATGTTCTTGACTAAAGAAGCTAAAAGACGATGATGAGGGTGTCCGAGGCGATTGTGCCACAGCTGAATGGAGGAGAGACGAGCTTGGAAAGCGTGGGAAGACTGGGACGGTTCAAGTTGAAGTTGATACAAGCCATCATGAAGACGACCAGACAGAAGAGGCCGGCGATCCTGGAGGTCCTTAATGATAAAACCAGTAGAATCAAAGCAAATTGAGACATTGTTATCAGCGGTTAATTTAGATATGGAGATGAGATTGTGTGATAGCGAAGGTACATGAAGTAAATTAGAGAGACGCAACTTACGTGCTGAGTCTAGTAGGGGAAGTAAGCCTTGTCCGATGTGTTGAATAGGAAGGTTGGCGCCGTTGGCTATAGATACGGTATCGGAACCGTGATAGGATGATGAATGACTGAGGTTGGTAAGATCGGGAGTTAGATGGGACGATGCTCCAGAATCAAGAATCCAGTTCGATGATGGATTGAGAGTGTTGTGCGACAGCATAGCCCTGGGTGAGCGAGTGGTTGTTGGCGCATACTTAGGATCGCAGCGGTGCCAACAGTTTAAGGCGGAGTGTCCCAGTTTGCCACAGATTTGGCAGATTGGACGGTCAGAGCTGATGTTCGAGGAAGGAGATGAGGACGGGGATGAAGGGAGAGATCGCGCAGAAGAGTTCTTGCTTTTGGATGTTCTGTACAAATTGCGTCCGCGAGAGGAGGTGTTCCGATTTACAAACAGGGCCGCCGAATCTGTAGAAGAAGCGAGTTCTTTCTGTTGTTGAGTTTGGAGATTGATTTCCTCGCTGCAAAGAAGCGAGTAAAGAGTATCGAGATCAATCGGACCGACTGTGGTGCGGATAGCCGATTTGAAGGCATTGTAGTTGGATGGAAGACCGTTCATCATGTAGATGATTATATCTTCGGAGTCGACTTGTGAACCTGAAGCGACTATGTTGTCTACAAGGTTCTTGATGCTGGCGAGATATTGCTGCATTGATGAGTTCTTCATCTGGATGTTGTGAAGCTCATTCTTGAGCTGGATGACACGAGAACGGCTGGAGGGTTGGAGGCGGCGCTCGAGGATCTGCCAGACTTCTTGCGCAGTTCTTGAGGTGAGAACGTAGGGTAGAATGGAGGAAGAAAGGGTTGAAAGAAGCGCTGATGTGAGGTTACGATCGACAAGATTCCAAAGATTGTAGGCTGATGTAGAGGTGATCGACGGACATGGGGTGTCACCGGTGAGGTGCCCGACGAACCCGTTGGCAGAGAAGTGTTGCAGGAGTTGAAAGCGCCATATGGCGTAGGTGTCAGAGGAGAGCTGTGTTGGCACGAGGGTTTTGAGGTTTGAGATGAGGAATTTGAGAGATTGAGGGATAACCATTTCCGAGTGTGCTCCAGGGGAGGTGGAGAGGGTTGGGTGAGAAGAAGCGGCCGAGTCCTGTTCTGCCATGCCTGGTGCTCTGATACCATGAAAGGAAGAGAGACTAGGAAAAAGATGAGAGTCGGACACCAGAGAAGTGGAGAGATACAGGAAAAGAGGAATATTATTCAATGCACTTAAGCCTAATACAGTGAGGTATAAATAGAGAATACAAGCCAAGAAATTACAAGAATTGAAGACACGTGGAGCAATCTAAGAGGGATGCTCTAACAATTGTGATAGTCTTTATAACCATCATCATCGAAACCTTCATTATTATTGACAATTTCATTTCCTTTGTTACATAATGGCCACTTCATGCTTCTCCTCCATCCTCCTCAAATTCCTTGTTTAGATCACAACCTCTTTCATTTCCATTCTCATTATGGACTCCTTCATCATTGTTTTCATCATAACTTCCTTCATTGATGTTATAACTACAATCACCTCTATTGATGCCTTTGTAACAATCTCTTCCTTCATCGTGCTTCCCTTGTCATTGCCCTCAATGTAACTTTTTATATTGCTACCTTCACCATAACACCCTATATTGTTGTTTGTGCAGCTTATTCTTCTCTTATTTTTCACTCCCTAGCTAAAAGGATAACCTCAAACTTATCAAGATTTCACTCCATCTCAATATATCAAGAAAGCAAAACACTTTATCGAAATAGGAAAAATGTTTAACACACATAAATGGTGGTTTATAGTCATTTTGAAGTCCTACAAATAAGATTCCAAGCATAGGGGAATGTATTACACCTCACTTTATGCACTCCGTTAAGACCATCCCAACATCACACCAAATTTGAATTCTAATTTAGTATATTTATAATTTAGACAACAAAATTTTAATCAAACATCAAAAGATTTTGGTATGGCACCAGGCCCTATGAAACACTAACTAATCCAAGTTTCTCTAATTAGTTGGATCAAGGGTGGACCAGATGAACAATACAATGTTTGTCTCTTAAGTTTATCTCTTCAAAGCCTTTTAGATCAAGGGTGGATCTAACAACCTCATAACTTTCATCCTAAATGGCTTTTTATCTCTACCAAGCATCTTGTTCAACTGCTTGAAGATTTCATTTTAAAGCCTTTACACCTTTTTAAACACCATCGTCAGATTATGCCATTTTAATGATGCCACATGGATATTTCCTATATGAAGCTCTATTGCCTTACAAAATATATTTGTCACTTATCCACATCATTTTCAACTCCAAACTCTAGCCAATCAACGAATTATCCCATGATTGTCACTTATCACATGATCTTCTCCAATTTTGCCATGTATACTGCATTCTCTATCTCCACCTTTAGCATGGCCTTGAGAGTCCAATTTTACATAAATCCTCTTTAGCCCATAAGAGGGCCCTTTTAGCAAATTTATGAAGAAACTAAACTCTTATAACTTTGAGGTAATATGAGTGCTTGTTTAGCTTTAGGTCATAAGAGGGATTTTCTTAGCCATGAATTATTTTCCCTCCCTCACATTGTACATGGGTTAAAAGTCGAAGCACTAAAAGATTTTGTTTGCCATCACCTATCAGATCTCTTATTATTCTCTCTTTTATTTAACCTTTATCAAGGTTGAAGTCCACCCATTGTTAAGAACTAAACCAACTTGGAGGACAGTCTTTCTTCCTATCATTTGTTAGTTTGTGAACTGACATGAGTTATGAACTAATCTCAATAGTCTATCTTATCAGATAATTTTTTGTTGCTCACATAAGTCAACATGCTTCATCCCTATTATCCTTATGCCCTACCAACTTTCCTAAGGTTTAATTGTATCAACCAATAGCCATCGATCGTTTTGGACCACAACTAATCTACTAATAATCATTGGCCACTTCAGAACATATTCATTCTTTACCCTGTATAAGATTTCATTTTTTTGTACTAATGATCTAATAATCATCGCCTCCCACTATAGCCACTAAGAAGATGGTGTGTGGCCACTTAATGTATTGAGAAACTGCCATGCTCTGAAGATTCCTTGGAACATCATAACATCTTTCTGCCATGGATCAACTTCAGTCATTATAATTATAATCATCTACCAATAAGCCTATCGTATGATGCTCGACGTGTCATGTAGGGCCACCTCCATACCTTTCATGTGTTTGAACATCCATGCATATGTTAGAATTGGCCGTTTGTTCCCTAACATAAATCACCTTCACATGTAAGAAACTTTATAACACGAGAATAACTTTAGTCCCAATGAAACTTAGCGGAGTTATAACTTGAGAGAGTAAGTGTGTTTGTAACTAAATATTTGTAATATTTCACTTCCACGCATAATTAAATAACCTCATCTATCCACACAATGAACAAAGTCTTATTGATCTAATTGCTAAACTCATTTGTGTGTTATCTTTGCTCCGATTTTTCTCCACTCTCTCTTATTTCTCCCAAACAAATTCTCTCTCAACAAGGATGACTTTCTCTTCATTATGAAATAACCACCTTAATAACTTAATCTCACAATTTCTCTAAAATTAAACTTAGTGTCCATATTTTATGAATCAATATAGAACCATACTTTCTTTTAAGTCAGTTCTCTCTAAACAACTTTTAACTATTCACAATAACATAATAAAAATTTAATTATTTTATAAAAAATATCAAAATATATAATACAAAAAGAGAACTATAAAAATGAATTAATAATCATATAATTTAAAATTAAAATAAGATAAGCATAGATTATTTGAATTTATTAATAAAACTATATTATAAAATTCAAATTATATAAACTTATGTTATCATACATGTATTTTTTGCTAACATTATTAAAAAAAAAAAAGTATAAAGCATAAACTAATAAATATTTTTCATGAATTTTTAAAATAAAAAATTTAAAGAAACTAATTTTTTTGGGGGGGAATAAAGAAAAGAAACTAAAAGTCAATAAGAAATCTTTTAGATGATTCTACATGCATATATTTTTGTGTTGAATATTTAAACAACTGAATCTGTTTACTTGGTGGACCTCTTCTCCTTCGCCTTCCACCGATATAAATTTACAAAACCTCTGCAAACCCTAATCCATTCGCTGAAATCGAAACCGGATCAAATCTTCCTACGCCGACTCCGGCGACAACAACTATCTCCACCGCTCGACGCTATACTGGCTAATAACGTTTCATGGCGAACGGAAAACCCTCAGATCTGCAGGAATACGTGCTCCGCTCAGGCGTGCGTTCTGGCCTCATGCGCGAGTTCGCCTTTGCCCTGAAGTCGCAAGCCGAACTCTCTAAAACTCTTGGTCGGACACGCTCACGCAAGGGTTCCGTGGAAGCACCCGCCTCACCACCTTCTCGCGGGCGTAAGATACCCAAATTATCCGATGACCGGGAGAAGCAGCCGGTAATTATCCAGGTTCCGCCGGTTGGGTCAGTTATTGTTGCTCTCCCGGCGGAAGTGCCTATGGATGTCGATTGCTCTCCATCGGGAGGAGTCGCGGTTGATATCCCAATTACTGATACACGAAATAATGG
The DNA here is from genome assembly GCA_019925795.1 of Dendrobium chrysotoxum. Taxonomy (NCBI): domain Eukaryota; kingdom Viridiplantae; phylum Streptophyta; class Magnoliopsida; order Asparagales; family Orchidaceae; genus Dendrobium; species Dendrobium chrysotoxum. The sequence goes on along the minus strand of CM034315.1, from coordinate 87,075,525 downwards.
ACATCCCAAGAGTGGCGTAGGTGTTTCAATTTCGGCTTACAGTAAAGAGGAATTGGAGAAGGATGACATCAGTTCAAACGTTCCAGTCTTTCGTGAAGGTATTGGGGGAGGGGAGAAGGATAATTTGCCGGTGGAGAAGTCAAATACAAATCATAGAAAGTCGGTATCAGAAGTTAAACCGGAAAACTCAACAAGAACAACAACTCCATCACCACCTCTTTCTTTAGAGCCAGCAGCAGTTTCCTCGGAAGTGAGCAAGTGTCCATTGATGAATGGATCAGTAGCCAAGCAATCAGTTGTGTTAGATGGCAGCCATGACACCAAGATTAGCAACGGATTAGCAGAGAAGCCAATAAGGAGGTTCACTCGGTCAGCCTTGAAGCTTATGCCTGTTGCTGCAACTCCACCTAAAATTGAGCAGGTAGAGATCCCAGGGGAAGTAAAACCAATAAGGAGGTTCACAAGGTCGACCTTGAAGTCAATGCTTCCCGTTGCTGCAACTTCTTCTTCAATTGAGCAAGACACCCAAGGCAAAGTAATACCCGCAGTTGAAGTTCCTCTTACAGTTCGGCAGGAGGACGTGATGGAAATCCCAATAGTTGTTGACAACTGCGGTGGACTAGATTTTGAAACTGGCCAGCTAGACGAGTCAATAAAAGGTGAACATGAGGGTTCTGTATCAGTAGCTATAATTTCAGAATTCGATGAGGACAATGGGACGCATGATGTTGCTCCATTAGAGAAACCTACAATGACACCTACAAGGAGGTTCACAAGGTCTTTAGTTACTGCAGTTGAAGAATCTGCAGTTGCAGATGGTTCTACACTCACTAGTGTCGTTTCTGTTGAATCAGAGGATTCAAAAGGGGATAACGACGCTCTTAATGAGAGTTTAAGAGCAACGTCAAAGAAGAAGATGGAATTGAAGATGTCAAAGAAGATAACATTGACAAAGTTCCCGTCTAATGTCAGAGACCTCCTAGGTACTGGGTTGCTCGAGGGTATGCCTGTGAAGTACATTTCATGCCCGGGTAAGGTATGCTGTAATCTTATGTTGGATCTGAAACAATTTGTTTTGCCATTCACAAATAATAGTTTCCACCTTAAGGTCTTGTGCATCACTATAGCTTGACTGGGATTGTTCAAATGTTGAGTTATTGTGCAGAATGTCGGGCTTCAGGGTATAATCACGGGAAATGGAGTATTATGCTCGTGCGCCTCATGCCAGGGAAAAAGAGTCAGTGCTTTGTTAATTGAACCTCTGTATTTGTTGATTTTCATGTTATGCAATGATGAGGCCAAGCTGTTTCTCAACATTGTTGTTGGCATTTTAGGTTGTTTCAGCTTATAAATTTGAGATTCATGCTGGTAGCACCAAAAAGCATCCTTCAGATTTCATTTTCTTGCAAAATGGCAAGAGCCTTCGTGAAGTGTTGAAGTCATGCACTGGCGCTTCGCTCGACATGTTGGAAGCTGCAATTCAGAATGCCATTGGTCCCTTGCCTCCTATGAAACTTTCTCTCTGTCAGAAGTGCAAAGGTGTGCGTATGAGTATGCTTGCTAGTACGTCTTTTATTTTAGCCCCACTTTGCAAGAAACTTTCTCTCTGTCAGTTGTTTATAGATGTTTAATTATTTTCAGAGGTTTTTGATACTGCACGAACCGGAAATTTTGCTTTATTATGCAATTCATGTCTTGAACCAAGTCATCAACAAGCAACTCCAACCCCATCAGAAGGGATGAGTAGCTCAGCTAAGTATGTTCTTTTCCTTGAGTTGAAATAAATTGTTTAATTCACTTTTGATTTTAACTCAGACTGCATCTTTTATTCTCAGGGCAATTTCTTGTATGGTACACAAAACTTGCTATTTATGAAACCAACCACCTCAATTTGCAATATGAATATCCAAATCCCAATCAACAAAACAAAACCTCAATGCCCAGCTCATATTTTTTTGCTTTAATTAAATTATCAATGAGTTGATTGTGGCATGCTCAAATACATAGATTTGATGGTTCATTTTTCTAAGGTTGGGTGTTAGGTTCATAAATAATCATGTTTCAGATGGCATGTGTTTATTTTTCTTTCTATTCATTTGTGATGTAGGATTAAATTTAGTAGTTTTATGTTGCAAAACATTCTTTTAATTCATATTTTGCATATTATTCTTCAGTTCTCCTCCCTAAACAAGTTACTTACAAGCCTCTTGCTGACTTACTGTTCAAGGTTACCTAGGAGAGTTGTGGTACACTTTCCGTCTGATGGCACACCCAAGAACTTATCTTCCCAGAAAAGACCTAGCTACGGAAAGCTAACAAAAAAGTTGGTATCTTCATTATTTTATTGTTTAGAACTATCAAAGCCTGCTAGCCATTGCTTATTAGATTTTGTTTTTTTATTAAATTTTCCTAGTTTTTTTTTTGGTTATAAGGGATGTGGGACTGCATAAGTTGGTCTTTATGGATGACATCTTACCCCAGGGCACTGAAGTGGGATACTATGTTCGTGGAAAGGTGTTCCCATTGACTTGATTTTAGTGGAAGCTTAATGACATTCTTTATTTGATTTATCATGGTTGAAAATGCCGTTATTTCCTTTTGACAGAGGTTGCTTGAGGGTTATATAAAAGATTCAGGAATATTCTGTAGTTGTTGCAGCAGTGTGGTAAGTTGCTCATTTAGTTGTCTTACATTGAGCTGAGCTCATCCAAAAATATTTTCTTTCAAAGCGAATAGCTATATTTTACCCAATATTTAGATTTCATATCTTATTATTTTTTAGCATTTAATTTTTCTAATGGCTAGCGCCGACTTCAACATTTCTGAATAATTATAATATTTAGTCTTGTGATTTTTACGTTTATTATTAACGTCTAAACTGTATTAAAAAATCCTGTTCCATATGCTTGGGGATTAGGATTTCTTGTTTTTATTGCTGAAGATGCTATATTTTTTTTTGTTGCCTCCATGAATAGGTTAGTCCTTCACAGTTTGAAGCTCATGCTGGCCAAGCATCACGACGCAAGCCGTAAGTTAATATTTGAAAGTTCAGCATCCGTTTGACATGACTATTCTTGTAAATTCTTAATAAATTTCAAAAATTATTACTTATTCTTCTGTTTGTGCAGCTACAATAATATCTATACTTCCAATGGAGTGTCGCTTCATGAGCTGTCGATTTCCCTATCTAAAGGCCGTAAATTGTCAGCTACTGAAAATGATGACCTTTGTGGCATTTGTGCAGATGGCGGAGATCTTCTACTTTGTGATCTTTGCCCCAGGGCTTTCCATAAAGGTATGCTTTTTGTTAAATGAGAAAAGTTCCCAAAAGGGCATACTACATCATGAAGTAACAATCAATATGAGAGTTTAGGGACGGGTTGATGTACCCAGACTTAGCGTTGCATTTGCAAATAAACTATTTTTTTGTGTCTGAGCACGTTGCCTTCATATCATAATTGATGTAAAATAATCATATGTTCACTTTTTGAAATCTTGCTTCTTCCTTTTTAACTCACGTTTTGTGAATGTTCCCTTAAATTGTGATTCAAGTTTGAATTCTTAATTAAGATTATAAGTTCTTAACATGCTGAATATGGGACCTTTAAAATGCCAATTTGATTTATGATTTGACGTAGTTTTAGTGCTACTTTAAATAATTATAATATATATTTTTAGCAATTGGAAAATTCAAATTAAAGCATTTCCTCATATGTTTGTCCTTGCTTGGATGAATTTTTTTACTTTTTTCTAGCAGAATTCAACTTTTATTAGATTGTTTAAAATTGTGCAATATGAGACGTGGCTCAACTCTTTTGTCATGAGATATGTGCCTCATGACCTCACATTTGAGGTACGCCCCACCTCATTTTTTATGAGGCGGCGCTTCATAATATTTTTGATAAATTTTTAAAACAAATATAAATATAATATATTGAATAGCCTCATCCCTCAGGCACGCCATAGTCCCTATCACTCCCAATTCCAATGAAGACACACTAAGTGATGAGAGTATTGGGGACTATCACATTTATAAATTCTAATCTTAATGGCTTGTTATATTTTTACTTTAATGTAGGAGTGGGAGAAAGAGTTATTATGTTGAACTTATTTTGAATTGTTATTCTTATATTTGATTTTTGTATGACACTTCTTACTATATGATTTGATGTTAGGATGTTATTATGTTTTTTCTTATTTCATACTTTGATGTTAGGATAATATTTCCTCCTTTGTGTAGTTTGTTGATTTTGAGGCTTACGCCTCAAAGTGCTTCACGGCTTATGCCTCACGTCATGGTCAAAAAAACGCCTTAATACCCAATCGTGCAATATTAAACCTTGTTTGGTAGTAGTGAAGAAGCTAGATTATTCACTTGCATATTGTGCTTCCGCATTATTTACATCATTCTCAAAATTTTAATGTAAAATTTATCACCCACTATATATCATAGTTTATGAGACCATATATGGCATATGTGCAGAATGCGTAGGGCTGTCGAAGATTCCTAGTGGAGATTGGTTCTGCCAGTATTGCCAAAATTTACAGCAAAAAGACAAGTGCTTGGCTAATAATGACAATGCCATTGCTGCTGGAAGGGTTGCCGGAGTCGATCCCATAGAACAGATAATTAAGAGATGCATTCGAATTGTCAGTACACCAGAAAATGATGCTGGCGTATGTGCATTGTGCAGGTTATCATTTAGACCTATGCAATAATTAAAATTGAATGTCTACATATTTGATTTGCGTGAGTTTTGTTGTTAATTTTGTTTAGGGCTTTGTACTTTATGTGAGTATTTCCTTCAACTAGGCAGCTTGGTAGTTAAACGATGAATTCGGAGTGTCAGTCAAGCGGAATGAAATTGACTTCCATATCTTGTGCAAATTAGCATTTAAACCTTCTTGTTAACCCAAATTCAACACTTAATAGTGTTTGGTGACCTGTTTCATGCGAGAAGTTTTATGTACTGCTTTGTTCATTACATTCTTTGACATTTATGCATTAACTTGTGAGAAAATATTGAGTTTGATTGCCATCTCGTAAGCTGATTTATTTGTGTTTTCTGCTGCTGGAACCTATAATGAATTTCATACTTATGGTTTTACACTGTTCCAGACAGCATGATTTTAGTAGATCTGGATTTGATCGGCGTACTGTTATTATTTGTGACCAGGTATATCTTTTAAGATGGTTGCACTTATGCGTAGCTTTTTTTCTTAGCTTTCTTCTTTTGTTTGCAAGTATCCTTGTTATTGGCACATTCTTTTATTGAAATATGTGTTTTTGTAGTGTGAGACTGAGTATCACGTTGGCTGTCTGAAGGATCATGACATGGCTGATCTCCAGGTGGGCATCTCTCATCTTCTTTTTATGTTATGTTTTTTATCTTATGTTGTAATCATGTGTATTGTGCTCTAATACAGTCAAGGTAGGGCACTGGACCCAATGGGACTACCCCGATTAACCTCAAGTTTGACTAAATCAACCTTGGTCAAAGCCTACCACTCCTAAGTTGCCTGCCTACCAGACTCACCGAGCTGCTTATTGATCCAATATACCCTTAGGACCTGGATGGAACCTAGATCGATTCCCTTAAGTTATGTCAACCACACTTCACCCAAATCAACCAAAAGCCTATGGGACCCGATCAGGTTACCCTTGCATAAGGGTGGTTGAACTAACATAATACTGGATTACTTTGTCGCAAGGTTTAAAATTGCGCAATTAGATGTTGAGGTATTTTTTATTAGTGAGGCGAGGCGTAAGCCTTGTTTTGAGGTGTAAGCCTCAAAATTAACAAATTCCGTAAAGTGAAAATAAAGGTTAAATGTGATTTTTTTTAATACTCAAATAATATACTAAATGATGGCATATTAACTTTTTATTGAACTATGAAGTAATAAATTGACATACATATGAATCAAAAAATTGTATAAGATGTAAAATGACAAGTGATAAATTACATGAAATAAAATTGAAATCAAAATATTACAAGAGCAAAATAATATTAAATATAAGAATTGCATAAAAGTATCATATAACATCAAGTTCACCTCAAAATTTCTTCTTTTTTAGTTCCCTAGTCATCCACATTTAATTTCTAAAGAAAGTTAAAATAGTTTACAACTTAGAAATCATCTGTACTGTCATTACTGAGGGAATCTTTATTTGAGTCATCGTCATAACAAATTTGTCTCTCCACTGTATCATCCTATGGAGTCCAATGCCTCCAAATCTGCTTGTTCTTTTAATTCAGTCGTCTTCATCTTTCATAAATGTTTATCATCAACAGAAAGATGAGATTAATACTCCAAAATTTTTAGAGGTGTGGTGGTATTAGGCTTTCAGGTGATCCCTGATGGCGGCTACGACAATGGTGGGTACGGCGAAGGCGGTGGGTTGGAGGTCGAGGCAGTTAAGAGGAAGTTGCTACGACTCGGGGATCTTAATGTGTGATTTGTTCGGGGCTTTAGTGTAGGATTTATGTAAGTTTTAATAAGAAAATCTATAAATAGGGTGAGGTGTATGCCTTATGCCAGCGAGGCGAGACGCGCCTCAAGGAAAGTCTCAACCAAGCTGAGGCGCAAGTCTCATTAAAAAGGCTTGGGGCTTAAGTCTCAAGGCATTTTTTATTGGAATTGTATTGAGGAGATCCTCATATTGCGCAATTTTAAACAATGCTTTGTTGGGTAAACCCATTTGAGGCCCATCCTGAATTTACCTTAGATTAAGTTAGTCTAAATGACAACTGAGCTAAGCCAACCTAGCTTTGCACTAAACTCAACCTTATTGTACTTAAGCTCAATCAAATTGGCTTGATCAGTAGAGGTTATTTGGACATAGCTTGAACCAATGCAAGCCAAAGTCTAATTGAATTTCCTAGTACTATAGATCAAGGTTTAAAAAGGCGATATCGAAAATCAAGGCGTGTTTTGCCTTTAGCGAGGTGAGGCGTAAGCCTCTAGGCAGATCGTGATGCAGGCCTCAAAATGAAAAAATTAAAGTACTAAAAAATATAAATAACTCATAAAATGATAAAATATTAAGTAAATTATGAACATAATGACTTCTTTGAAAAAAATGTTACTGGAACACAAGATTCAAAATAAATACTCTCAAAAATTACTCTTTTCTTTATCACTGATCAACCCAATTTTAGCCCATCAAAATGATGCCTCTCCATACGATTCAATTATATAAATTTAAAAGAAGATCTTGATATGAAGGTAATTCAATCATATAAATAAAAAAAAAAATGAAAGTTATAGCAAATACGATTAAAATGAAAAAAAATATTCGTGGTGAAATTCATTAAAAAATGTGCCATTGCAATTAAAGAACCCTAGTAGCTAAAATTTGTGTTTTTGTAAAGAAGAAAGCTATAGCAAATACTACTTATACCTCCTCGGTGCTTAAAAACTATGAAAAAGAATTATTGGTGATGACCAACTGATTACTTCCAGCTTAACCTAAACTCGAAAAAGCAATAGACTAAGATGATATTGTTAAACTTTAACAAATATAAATTAAGTTGATCTAACTTCAACATGAATGCCTCGTGTAAGAAATGCACGTCTTAAATTTCATAATTGCTTCTCACGAAGTTGTCGAAGCCTACACGGGCTCGAAAGGAAGATTTATCATTACATCATCACGAAGAACTCATCTTGACACAAAGCGAGGCCGAAGCAGTCGAGGTTGAAGCAGCCGAGGCCAAAGAAGGCGAGGCTGAAGCAGTGCACACGAAGCCGAGAGAGCGTTTCATTCACTACAAGCTGCAGAAGGAGTTAGTAGAAGATTGGAACAAATGTTTCGAACCGACGAAGCCCTAAATCTAATAAGCGCTCTCAACTCTTCCAAACTAAAAATAAAATAAAATTGATCGAAGCAACGCCTCAAATTGCCTTGAGGCGTTACACCTCAATGAAGAAAATCGTAAGTCTCGGCCAAACCACCGAGGCTTATGCCTCAAGGTGTCCAAGGCGCGCCTCGAATCGAGGCGCGCCTTGAGGCGTACGCTTCAAACGCCTTTTGAAACCAAGCTCACTATCTCTTATACCATCCACAAAAATTGCTCGCATGTTTTGTGGGCTAGGTCCCTCCACGATGATGAGTGACTCTCAACCCACTTCTTTGAGGATATTTTCTTCTAAAATCTCCCATCTCCAACTTGTCCTTAAGCATATTTTCAACCTCTATTTTCTCCAGATATTTGAGAATTGGTAACTCATGACGGCTAATTAATCTTTTTAGTTAATATGATTTTCAGGCCTTCTATCCTTTGTGAACTAGATACCCGAGGTTGATATGGAATAACAACACTGTGGGATTTTGCTTGCATTTCATCTCCCAAATATGCTCCAAATGCAAAACCAAATTTAATCACTTATAATTCAAAGCATTGCGTATTTTTTTATTGAGTGTGTTCTTAGGTATCGCTTCTAAGATGTAATTAATCATGTGGATTTGCACTTATGGGAAATCTTGATACCCTAGAGCTTGATATAAACCCTAAATAGTTTAAATTGTTGTTTAGGGGAAGCATCTGCAAAAATGAAAGTCATTTTTTCATTTTTATGCTACTTTGCATTTGATCCCAAGACTCCAAAGAGTGCAAACGGATGGTCACTCCTTGAACTCATGAACACTTTTAGAGCCTAGAATTTGCTATTTGAAAAGTTTGATTTGGATTGAAATACCAAGCAATTTGGCATCCACCTTTTTTCTCCGTTAGTGTTTTTTGTCACAGCACTTCTTTTGTGGGATCAGTTTTACCAGACTGGATACATGGGTTGGGGCTAATGAGCCCAGCTTGTTTTAATTTTGCTCAAAATACTAATGAAAACATGATTTGCAAAACTTTTCTTATGAGTTAGGTATTGCCTGAAGGGGAGTGGTTTTGTCGCCCAGATTGCAGTAGGATTCATGCTGCTTTACATGAGCTGCTTCGTCAAGGACCAGAGGTCCTTGAAGAATCAGATGCAAACATAATAAAGAAAAAGCTTGATGAAAAAGGTTTAAGCGCTGAGGCTACTGCTGATGTAAAATGGAGACTTCTTAGTAACAAAAGTGATTCTACCGACAGTGAACTATTACTATCTCAAGCAGTATCTATATTCCAAGTAAGTGCTAGATATGTCTATCATGAAACATTCTACTATGGTTATACTTTATCTGAATTAGGTTGCCATTTCTAAATGTAAATGCTGTTATACCTCTATGTGATTGATAAGCAACGTAACTGCTTTAGAGATCTCATTGAACTGTACTAGTTTGCATAACTTGATCGGTCCATAACAAGTGATTTTAATATTTCTTTTGATGATTGATTATGTTTGTACAATTTCAACATTTAGAAGAATCTCTCATTGAATCCCAAGATTGTGTGAATTATAGAGGAATTAAGTTAATGTATCATACTTTACTACTATGGGAGCAAGTTATGGAGCGTAGGTTGCGGCATGATACTAATGTGTCTCAAAATCAATTTGGATTCATGCCGGGTAGGTCTACTATGTAAGCCATACATTTATTAAGAGGTTTGATGGAGAAATATAGAGAGAATAAGGAGGATTTACATATGATATTTATTGATTTAGAAAAAGCATATGATAAAGTTCCAAGAGAAGTGCTATGGAGAGTTCTTGAAAAGAAAGGAGTTAATAACGCTTATATTCAAATCATTAAAGATATGTATGCAGGAGCTATTACTTGTGTTCAAACACAAGGTGGTTTGACCAAGTATTTCCCTATTTCGGTTGGATTACATCAAGGATCAGCCTTAAGCCCATATCTTTTTTGCTTTAGTCGTGGATGTTCTCACTAGACATTTGCAAGAGGATGTACCTTGGTGTATGCTTTTTGGTGATGATATTCTTCTTTTTGATAAGACTAGAGAGGGAGTTGAAGGTAAACTTGAATTGTGGAGGTCAACCTTAGAGTCTAAAGGTTTTCGCTTGAGTAGATCTAAAACGGAATATATGAAGTGTAATTTTAGTAATAATAGACATACTGAGGGGATTGTGAGTTTGGGCGATCAAATAAGAGTACATGTTTTAGATATCTTGGATCTATAGTTCAGAGTGATGGTGAAATAGATGGGGATATTATTAGCAGAATTCAAGTTGGATGATTGAAATAGAGGAATGCATCGGGCTTGTTGTGTGATAGAAAAGTACCCCTCAAACTTAAAGGGAAAATTCTATAAGATGGTGGTGAGACCTGCAATGCTTTATGGTGCCGAATGTTGGCCATTAAAAGAGAAGCATAATACTAAGTTAAGTGTTGCAGAGATGTGGATGCTCAGGTGGATGAGTGGCTTACCCTTAGAGATAGGATACAAAATGAGCACATACGTGAAAAGGTTGGAGTAGCTCCAGTGGAAGATAAGATTAGAGAGAGTCGCCTTAGATGGTTTGGTCACATAAAACTACGGCCTCTCGATGACCCGGTTAGAAAAGTAGAGGTATTAGATTTGACTTATGTTAAGAAAGGTAGAGTAGACCTAAAAAGGCTTGGTTAGAAAATATTAGAAATTATCTTTCTTTATTAGATTTAAACGAGAATTTGACTTTTAACAGGGCACAATGGAGAAAAAGGATTCATGTAGCCGACCCCACGTAGTGGGATAAAGGCTTGATGTTGTTGTTGTCGTCGTCTCATTGAATCCCAAATTTTAATATAAATGCCTCAACTTGGTTTATTTTTCCATTCTTCCTTACCTCTCTTTTAATGGACTTTAGTATTTTTCCTATCTCCTTTCAGCTCTTCCATGTGATCTCTTTTTGACTTCTTCAATTCTGATTTCTTCTACTTTGCTCCCTTCCTCTCTAAGCTTTCTTGCTCGGTATCTAATTTTTCACAATGATGGAGTATGAAGATTTTTTTACTTATTAAAATTGTTCTGTTTAGGGTTTTTGAAAAGAAAGGAGTTAATAACGCTTATATTCAAATCATTAAAGATATGTATGCAGGAGCTATTACTTGTGTTCAAACACAAGGTGGTTTGACCAAGTATTTCCCTATTTCGGTTGGATTACATCAAGGATCAGCCTTAAGCCCATATCTTTTTGCTTTAGTCATGGATGTTCTCACTAGACATTTGCAAGAGGATGTACCTTGGTGTATGCTTTTTGCTGATGATATTCTTCTTGTTGATAAGACTAGATAGGGAGTTGAAGGTAAACTAGAATTGTGGAGGTGAACCTTAGAGGCTAAAGGTTTTCGCTTGAGTAGATCTAAAATGGAATATATGGAGTGTAATTTTAGTAATAATAGACCTAGTGAGGGGATTGTGACTTTGGCCGATCAAGTCATTAATAAGAGTACACGTTTTATATATCTTGGATCTATTGTTCCGAGTGATGGTGAAATAGATGGGGATATTATCAGCAGAATCCAAGTGGGATGGCTGAAGTGGAGGAATGCGTCGGGCTTATTGTGTGATAGAAAAGTACCCCTCAAACTTAAGGGAAAATTCTATAAGATGGTGGTGAGACCTGCAATGCTTTATGATGCCAAATGTTGGCCATTAAAAGAGAAGCATAATTCTAAGTTAAGTGTTGCAGAGATGAGGATGCTCAGGTGGATGAGTGGCTTACCCTTAGAGATAGGATACGAAATGAGCATATTCGTGAAAAGGTTGGAGTAACTCCAGTGGAAGATAAGATTAGAGAGAGTCGCCTTAGATGGTTTGGTCACATAAAACGGCGGCCTCCCGATGACCCGGTTAGGAAAGTAGAGGTCTTATATTTGACTTATGTTAAGAAAGGTAGAGGTAGACCTAAAAAGACTTGGTTAGAAAATATTAGAAAGGATCTTTCTTTATTAGATTTAAACGAGAATTTGACTTTTAATAGGACACAATGGAGAAAAAAGATTCCTGTAGCCGACCCCACGTAGTGGGATAAAGCTTTGATGTTGTTGTTGTATTAAAATTGTTCTGTTATTCCATCATGATTTTAGGCATATATATATATATATATATATATATATATATATATATATATATATATATATATATATATATATATATATATATATTATCGTAGATTATATGGTATAAGCATTCATGATCCTAATTGTATTGACATCTTTCAGTTTGCCCATGTTTGCATGCACCTATCTAAATCCAGAATAGTATGGCAAGGCTTGTTTGACTTTGTTCTGTCTTCTACATATTCTTCTCTTCTATTAGTTTTCTTCATTTTAAAATTATACATATGCTTTGTTTTTAGGGATCTCATTATGGCAACTTTATTGGTCTTGTACAGGAGTCATTTGATCCCATAGTTGATCCTATCTCTGGTCGGGACCTTATACCCTTCATGGTTTATGGGTATGCAATATCACCCTTTATCTTCTTTCTGGTAGTTTAAACTAATTGTCACCCCTTTTAATGTTTCTTTGCTGTATCTGACAGAAGGAATATGCGGGATCAAGATTTTGGTGGTGTATATTGCATGGTTTTGACTGTGAAGTGAGTGTTTTCTGCACTTGTATATTGTTTTTTGTTTATTTTCTTAGGATTCAATGCTAAAGCTGGTTTCACAATTGCAGATCATCAGTTATATCAGCTGGGCTTCTTCGTGTCTTGGGATGTGACATCGCAGAACTCCCGCTAGTTGCTACAAGGAGGGAAAATCAAGGGCTGGTAAGTTGGCATATTCCACTTCAGTTACCACACAATATTTGTGATATATATATATATATATATATATATATATATATATATATATATATGAGAGAGAGAGAGAGAGAAAGAGAGAGAGAGAGGAGCGCAAAGTTTGTTGGAAAAGCATATTTTTAAAATTATAGCAGTCCCTCTTCCAAAGATTTAGGATGGGGAGTAAATTTTAGCCTCATCCATGTGCCATGTCCAAGATGGATTAAAGGTTGTTTGCTGTTTGGTTTTTGTCGTCCTGGACATGTACTTTAATTATGTCATTGAAAACATGGATGACAATTTGCTATTTGCTTTGGGCAGGGATACGGTAAATTAAAAAAAAAAAAAGCTTATTTCCCCTCTTCCAAAGATTTAGGATGGGAAGGATGTTTTAGCCACATTATGATCCATTTGACATGATCAAGGCTGCATGCTATTGGATTTTTGGTTTCCTTGTATCGAACTGCAAAAAATTGTCATCCTGGACGTGGATGATAATTATGTCTGGAAGGCAATTTTCTATTCCCTCGGGAAAAAAAAAGGGAAATATATATTTTTCCCCTTAAACCCATAAAGCCTATTTCTTACCCTTCTGTATTTTTAAGGGATTTTGGTTTGATATAATTTTATTGATATAATGTATTTTTTAGCTGTGTAATGATTTTGGGATGATTTAATTTTTTTAGGCTTTTAGGGATTTAAGTGTTTTTAGGAACTTATGGTATCTTGTATTTTTGGGTTTGGGGTTCTTCTCATGTGACATTTCTATCAAAAACATGAAGTTGCTTATCAAACCCCTTAATAATTATGGTTTGTGCTATGCTAAAATTTTTAAAATTTATAGTTATCTTGGTTTTGCAGTAAATTTTTTTAAAAGATTAAATCTTCCTTGATTCTATTTTTTATTTGAAATTTGAAATAACAAAGGTGTAATCAATATAGGATGTGACATGATATAAAAAATGTTTATTAACATTGACAAAGAAAGTGTTGCATTGTACTCGATCAAATACAAATAAATAACAATTACATAATTGCCACTATCATAGCACACTACATTTGGTCAGCCTCATCGTAGTATCCTTCAAGTATTCTGCACACAATACTTTTATTCTTTCCTGAAGGAAAATTTTGCAAGATTTAAATCATCATTATATCTTTTGATGAATTTGTTTTCAAATAAAGACAATTATTATAAAAAAAATTGCCCTGTAATCTGTTGAGTATTATTGGCTTCAGATACAGGAACATTAACTTCATGTTGTACAATATCATTCAAAATATAAGAGTATTTATAATTTATACGATGTCCTACTTTTCTTCATGTAATTTTTACAAATCTTTTACATATATTAGGTCACGTAAGGGAATTTAGTAAAATTTCAGCTAGATCTTTATTTGTGATCATTTCTCCCTTGCGAAGATTTAGTAACAAAGCACCATGCTCATCAGCTCAGCTCACGCTGATGCTTAAAGCAAGGCATAATGTAATTGTTAGCTTTTCAAGACCTTTGATGATTCAAATGGGTATTAAAAAAATAATGATTCTTTCATTCAAGCCAATACATATTCTCTTATTATTTCTTCAAGATTTTGCTATCTGCTCATGATCCAGTCTTATCATCCCATCAATTTCGAATATTATTCCAAAATTTGCATCTTTAATGGCTAATTCAATATTAGAGATAGGATACGAAAAGGTTGCAGAGATGAGGATGCTCAGGTGGATGAGTGGCTTTACCCTTAGAGATAGGATACGAAATGAGCATATTCGTGAAAAGGTTGGAGTAGCTCCAGTGGAAGATAAGATTAGAGAGAGTCGCCTTAGATGGTTTGGTCACGTAAAACGGCGGCCTCCCGATGACCCGGTTAGGAAAGTAGAGGTCTTAGATTTGACTTATGTTAAGAAAGGTAGAGGTAGACCTAAAAAGACTTGGTTAGAAAATATTAGAAATGATCTTTCTTTATTAGATTTAAACGAGAATTTGACTTTTAATAGGACACAATGGAGAAAAAGGATTCATGTAGCCGACCCCACGTAGTGGGATAAAGGCTTGATGTTGTTGTTGTTGTTGTTGTAATGGCTAATTCAATATTAGTCTATTTTGCTTGATTAGATTTATCAGCCTTTCTTGTGTTGATCTTCGATTGACAAAATCTATGATTACCAATATCTTTTAATATAATGATTATCTTATAATGGGTATTATTTCATCCATTGAGGATGGGGAGGTCTTAGTTTCTTGAAGTAGAAATTCTTCGGACCCTTCAACAAGTGTTCTCTGGAACCATTGATAGATTGTGTGGACATTGAATGAATATCAATAACCAGAAGCGAATGAGTGAAGCTCTTTGATCTAGTTGTGTGCTTGTGCTTGAGATTTCAACAAATATTTATTCTGTGGGAAGGAGAAACTTACATAGGATGCCATTAGTGTACAAAGCTTTCTCTATTGAAGTTGATTTGACAATGCGCTTAATGTTATCTACATGTGACTTATAGGAACTTTAATGTCTTATGAGTACAAAGGCGAAAAGATAGAATACTATATAGATTTGTATTTAATAGCTGAGGCCACAACATCACCAAAGGTATCCGATATGATTTCTTAAATGCGAATACATTCTTTTATTAAACTTTGCCATCTCCCTATGATGATAGAATATTTATTTCTATATAAAATGACAATATTGATTATATAGCACACCCAAAGGGACAAAATAATATTAAAGATATAACAAAGCCTTGGACTGCCCAAGGAATCCAATGCAAATATATTATTTTGTGCTGAATAATATAACCATGTATTTACTCAAAATAATGAGAAATAGAGTTTTATAAAATAAAAAATGACCACATCTCAATAATTAAAACAAAAGAGAAATCCATCTACTACTTCCCTTATCAAGGAGTTAGTAATAACATCAATTTCCCTCATGGTGATTGACATGACATTTCTGCTCAGAGTGTATTTATGCGGGCCTCATAGGGGTTCACATATCCATAGGAGTTAAAATCACCATAACTTTTACAATTATTGTGTCTTAATTATCGTAATTGGCTTTTTTGAGAGCCAAGCATTATAAACTACTTTTTGTTGGTCTTGCATTTGAGTAGACTTGGTTAGAAAATATTAGAAATGATCTTTCTTTATTAGATTTAAACGAGTATTTGATTTTTAACAGGACACAATGGAGAAAAAGGATTCATGTAGCCGACCCCACGTAGTGGGATAAAGACTTGATGATGTTGTTGTTGTTGCATTTGAGAGACAACAATAGTATTCTTGTATTGTTGATTGTTGCCTTGCGAGATGTATAATGAACCCCCATCTTCATGTTCTTGCATTGTGAATATGATGGATAGTCACCAAGTTATAATCTCTATTACATTGCACTTGCCTAGCCAATTATGCTTCTCGTTGAATCAGCCTAGAGTTAGGGCTCCAGAATTCCTCCTTTAAAAGGACTGAAAGTTGTGGTTGTGTGATGCATAGAGTCATACAAATAATTAAAGCATTTACTTAATTTTTGAAATATAAGACCCAACAATAAGACCTAATTTTATATATTAAATTTACTAAGTCTTGCTTGATGTTTGCACAAGGATAGTATGACAGGGGGGTGCTTTCAGTGATTTTATTAGGCGGAGTTGTTCTAATGATACATATATCTGCAAAGCTTGCTCTAGATTGTGATGTACCTTGACAGGAACCTGTATGAAACTACATAGATGGTCCAATGAGGCTTATTCCTTTTTTATTAATAATGTGGTCTTTACTCCCTTCTCTTATGCATCCTCTTTCTGGAATCCCTACTTTATCGGCTCCATTTTGGTTTGTTGCTGGTAGTTAAACTATTGCATTACTCTCAGGAAGTTATTAACCTTCGCCTAAGCAATGAAGGTACTCCGGCTATCTAGATTTCATTACCCTTAATGCAAATTACTATGTGTACTTACTGCCAATTCTTAGTAATATATCCATATTGCCTAACTTTTATACCAAATATACCTCCACAACATTCTAATGAACATCTAATTAAATATATGTTCTTATGGTTAGCAACTCTTTTTTGATAGTGAAGGATGGTGCTTATCGATTGTTTCCTCATCTATCCTTCATTCATTTAGCATAAAAAAAGTTATATGTTGACCTTTGTGTAATGTCCAAAGGAAACAAAAAAAAAAATTTAAATGCCTCTGCCGAATCCTGTGCAGATCTTGTGCGAATCCTGCTGCAGTCTCGAATTGCCTTCTGCTACAGCGTCGCATCTGCCGCCTGCTACAGTAATAATTTCACTGTGCATTCGGCGCTGCTTCGGACAGAGCACACACAAAATCCCACTCCTGCTCAAGTCGCACTTGTAGCACATCATTAAATACCGAGCAAACAACGCCTTGGGTCTCCCTCTCCCGATTTCCTTCCGCTGAAGCCACTTCAGCCTTCCGACTCTTCTGCCCTCACATCCGTCGCCTGCAATCCACTAAGCTCCAGTCGCTACTTCAGATTTCTCCAAAGCCGACATCCCTGGCCTTCGCACTCGACCTCTCTGCCGCATACAGCTATAGCTGAAACCTCCCTACCTAAGCCGCAAGCTCCATTCAACCCCAACCGAAGACTTCTTCCTCCTCCAAGCCATCCGTGCCCTACCTCTTCCACTGCCCTAGCCCCATCAAGCCTCTGTCTGTGCCGACTTCTCAAGCAACCAGAGAGAGAGAGAGAGAGAGAGAGAGAGAGAGAGAGAGAGAGAGAGAGAGAGAGAGAGAGAGAGAGAGAGAGAGAGACCTTCGACGATGTTCCCTCTCTGGTTCGAATCAGAAGTTACGACATTTGGAGCAAAAGCTGCGACGGGAGCTCGCTATGAAGGTAACCATCTCTTGTTCGTGTGCTTCGTCGGCCAATGTTAACAGGATTTATCATAGATCCTGTTCAAAACCTGCAAAAATCTTGCTCAATTCTTGCATTAATCCTGTAAATCCGACGGCAAGAAGATGAACGGAGGATTTAATTTATTTTAATTATAATTAATTATAATTTCTGTTATTTATAATTAATTATAGTTAATAAATTAATTATAATTAATTGTCATTATTAATTATATTTAATTACTACTTAATTATGATTCTGATTGATTAACTAAATATAATTAATTAATAATTAGTAACTAATTATTAATTATAGTTATTTAACTAATTATAATTAATCATTATTAATTCTAATTAGTTATTAATTATAGTTGTAATTAATTAACTAAGTTTAGTTAATTAATAATTAGTAATTAATTATTAATCATAATTATCTAATTATTCATTATTAATTATAGTTAATTATTACTTAATTATAATTATGATTAATTAATTAATTATTAATTATAATTAGTTAATTAATTATTATTAACTATAATTAATTATGGTTAATTATAATTAATTGTAAAAAGCGAAATGCAAATGCATTGTGTGCCTTGATCTACGTGCCTACACCGCGCAGGTATAAACCCTCAACCTTAAGATTCCGAGAGCCTACTTTCGTTGTTTGCGGCACGCCGGAAAATCGCCCATACACGCTTTTATTAGCGTGGTGGGATGGGACCCCGGTGCGACACCTACAATGAGGCGGGTAATCACCTAAACCCCCATTTCGAAGTTCACAGCGTACTGGAAAACCGCCTATACACGCTTTTATTAGCGTGGTGGAATGGGAACCCAGTACGACGCCTATGGCGAGATGTGGGTTACTTATAAGTACCCGTATGCGGGAAAAACAACTGTTTTCAAATAGGTACCATTGTAGACCCTATACACGCTTTTATTAGCGTGGTGGGAATGACGACACGGTCGCGGTACCATACACGCTTTTATTAGCGTGGTGGGAAGGCCCAGACTCCTATAGTTTTCCCCTAAATATGGGAGACGCTGAGAGGCTGCCAAAATTTCCGGTGAACAAGAGACCGCACTTGGACTCGAATTTGAACTGACGATAAATTGAAAATGAACTCCAAAGGACAATGCAGAGGACCAAATTTGAACTCAAATAAACAAATTACATGGGACTTGTACTTGGACTTCTGGACATAATGCAAATGACTAATAATAAAGGTTTTAAACCTAAGTAAAATGAAATTGAAATGAGAACTTTGACTTGAATTTGATTTGGACATTAAATAAACTTGAATTGAACGAGACTACAGTTGACATGAACAACGAACTACAAGGGACTCGGACTGAATTGTGTTTGAACTCAATGAACTTGAACTTGAAAGTGACACAAGGAGATTTGAATTGAACACAGTGAATGTGAATTTGAACTTGGACAATTTCGGCTAAGAATTTGACTTTGAATTGCCAAATACTTAATCAAATATAAGAGCGTAATTGCTAATTAAAAGTTTGAATTGTTCAAGTAAATGTCAACAAGCAGATGGAGGACTCATCGCATGCAAGGAACAATGAATATAACATATTTACAAACAAATGCAAGAAAGTTATAGACAATATATCATGCATACTCTCGAGGTAGGAAATCTGCAATATAGTGAGCTATTCATAACACAAATGAGTCCCTAATAAGTGCAACAAATTACATATAAGTAGCACAACTTACATGCAATGAATGTGTTAAGTCACTAGAAGAGCTCTTGATGAATATGAAGATTAACTAAAGGAATGACACAAGTGATACAGAACTTGTATTGTTCATGACAATTAGCCTATCTACGTGATGGGGTTTGAAAGTACCAGTGAATGGAACTATTAGTGAGTGTGATAGTTGACATGTAAAGGGGACGATAACCCACCAACAGAATATGCTTGATGGAATAATAACAAATATGGTTTGCTTGTAGCCACTGTCAAACAACATGCATGAAGAAGCTTATAGGAAGTGGCATGTGATCCATATCAACACTTACAAGCAGCAAAGGGGTTCAACCTATAGCGAACTGTTGATGAAAGGCATATTCAAAAAGTCGAAGCAAATGCAATTCTCATGCGATCAATATCATTTGATCCTTTCACAAACATACAAAATCCTTGACACATGTCTTGAACCACCTGTGGATAATGATGGTTGATGCATAGTATTCGTGTCGAGCATGCAACAAATACAATAGTCTCCTTGTGAGGTCAATCTACAAACAGCATTGGTCCATAACAAAGGATACATATATTACCTACACGCAATGATAAAAGACTCTTCATGCATACAACCACTTGCTTGTAAATCAAAGTAGAAATACTCGTAAGCAATGAAGGTCAACAAACATGTGGATGCACTGGTGTTCTATGACATATGATTGATGCATCACAAATGTGACAAGTCCCCTGCAGACATACGTAGGTGACAAATGCAACACCTTATAGTCAACATCAATATGCGGCCAGGTACATTAAGTCATGTAAGCAGTAGAAGAATTCAACATACAACGAACACCGTAACCTTCTTGTAAGCAGAGACTAAATTGAAGGGATGATAACATGCTTACAATCAATCTATGACAGAGTTCCCAAGGAATTTTGGAGATCTTCAAGTTAATCAGAATGCAAATGTTAGTAAGCAATGTCGTTGGTTTCATCATGTATACTGCAAATCACCTCCAAAGATAACAAAAAGCTTGCAAACACAAGCATCATGCGACAAATGATATAGTATGATCATAAGCAAAGTGTAAAGTGTACTTAGCAGATGAAACAACTACTTTACAACACTCTGATAATCAACATCAAGATACAAACAAACGCATTGATCAGCATGCAATCAAGGATAGAAGATCTGCAATATATACAAGTTCTCTACGAATATAGATGCAGTAGTAGCGAATGTACTGGAAAGGCCAAAGACTGCAGCAAATGCAAACACACCTATAGGCTGTCGTAGCAGTTGTAGGAGGCCCGTTATACATTCAACTTGCTATCTGTGAGCAAATATGAAGGAACTATAATAGATGACAACATCTACTTGTGAAAGCAGGAGATGGCAACAAGTGTTGCACGACAATCTACCTGTATGAAATGGACAAGTAACCATAGTGCAATGTTACACAATGCAACCAGATCCGCGACACTCATACAAGCGGACAAAAGGTGTCTACAAACTGCAACGCCACACCACCAGATCCGCAACACTCATACAAGCGGACAAAAGGCGTGCACAAGCCCTCAAATCGAATGCTGCATTCAAATGACATCTACCCACCAGCTGATCAACTGAAATATTTTAAAATGCCCCCGCACATACACTATAATTTGTATACACATAGGTACATAAAAGGGGTAAGTGTAATCACACAACTCGCATGGGCTCTGGCGAGCGTGTTATGAGCACACACGTGACGTCTAGGGATACTGCGTGGGTCAAAAATAAATCCCAGTTCAAACCCGATCCTTCTATGCGGGTAGATAGGAGTCGACACGACTCGAACCATAAAACAAGTATACGATCACGAGATCGACCAGAATATTTATTTTATAGTTCATATTAGGTCTTCAAAGTCTATAACAAAAAAATTCATCAACAAAGGCATAATGTCTACAAAACCCGATCCTTTGTCGACAGTTCGACAAAGTTGACAAGGTTCAATCCATGAATGGAATTCCCCATAAACACCCCGATGATGGCCGTGTTGAGTGCAAATCTCAATCGGAGGGGTCCATTCCGAATAATTTAAAATGCCTCCCAAAATCCCAAGAGCACATGAAACTCAAAATCCAAAACTCCAAAAACTTAAAATGTTTAAAATTGAAATAATTAATTAATCACTTAAAGCGAAATCCATCCACCCTCTGCAACAGTTTGCTGAAGTGGGCAAATTGAAAATTACTTTACCTCACATAAAGTTAATGCCTAGTCGAAAATATCATTAGAATTCATTCTCAAATAATCTCCGGTCAGTAAGGATGTGGTGCGTGTCCTCTAACCGGCAGTTTTGCCGCCAAATGGCATTGCAGGTAAACGGTTATGACCCGGGGCCCTCTGAACCGAGTGGTTTTGCCGCCAAATGGCACCACAAGATAACGGTTATGGCAAGAGCCAATACATTCCTTAGTGGCATCAAATCCTTGAGATATGAATCAATAGGATATTATCGATAGGGCACAAAGTTCTCTGTTAGCTAAGGTGGATTCAAATTTGTCCCCTTAGGCAAATACCTACCCTAGGTCTACAAGGTACCATTGGACGAAGCAACACATGGCTGCTGACAATGATCCTTCTATCAGGTTGGGTCGACTACCTCCTCTGACTAAGTAGACCAGGGACCACGATGGCCCGGGACGACGGAACCATGGGATGTTGATCGGGTCCATTATCCATTCCCCCACCATCCGCTTTAAGTGCAAGGTGGTGAAATTTTCAATTTTAAATATCAACCCTTCAAATTTTCAACACCAAATCCATGCTACTACTATATGCCTGATACTACGTATCTACGTATCTTTACGTATTTGATCGACGACTAGCCTTAATCGAAAGTTCTCTCTTGTTATCGGGAGTGGTAATTAAATATAGGGGCTTGCGCCTATAGGAAATCAGAACTCAGATCATAAAGTTCTCGCGAAATGAGGACGAAATCTCTGGGTAGTGTCTTATCTACAAACTCATTTGCCTTCCAAAATTTATCCCGGAACTTAATCCGTTAAAACTCCCTCAAAGAAAAGCAATGGGGGAGGCTGGGGCCGAATTTTCGGAGCCCACATTATAGTATTCTTAAAATATTATATTATTATGATTATTAAAAAATTAATATTTGTACTCTCGTGGCATACCTAATACCTTTGTGTAATCGGGCATAAACATCATAGGATGCTCAATGTAGAAGTGTTCCCAGGCCCAAATCTACAAGAGATGACACAACTTGTAATGTTGGACCTTTTAAGGCACACGAACTTATAAGCTCCCTGTATAGATGCAGCAATATATCTCCCAAGAGAATTGCTCAAACAATGACAAATACCATGTTTATAAGCCATCTGAGGTGAACCTTATAAGCTTGAGGCATCAAGCGTCAAGAAACATTCGACCTTGCACAATTTGTATGATCAGACAACCATATGTTATTGAACCTAGCTGATAATCCTAGGTCTCCTTAGCTAATGCCTACATCAACCAACAAAATTGTTGGGAAGTTTGACTGCTATCTTTGTCCATAGTAAAGTTGAACTACTCATTTGGATTCTACAAGTTATGGTAATAGATATTCTAATAGAGTGGGAACCTAATAAGTTATTGTAGTGGTTTAAGATAGGCCAACTGCTTACAATTTGCTCTAACAAGTGGCCCCATACGGTCATGTCTATCTACATGAATAGCGAGTATAACAATGACATCCTGTAGAGTAACAATCATCTCGGCAACTGTCAAGTGAAACTTATTGGTCTCTGAAGGCCAATACATCGTGAAATATGAAGTGTAAAATTTAATGATCAGTAAGCTTATCGATAATATTGATATCAAGGTTGATTCAAATTTATCATGTTCAGATGACCTCAAAATTATGAAATTGTTGTAAATGGCTATACAACAGCACAAGGAATAATATATTTTTTGGCGTCAGAGATCCGAAGGCAGGTGGTTTCTTGAAGCCGATATAAGCACTTCTTTTTTTTTCCCCCTCAAAATTGCTAATAATTGAAGGAAAAGAAATTTTATTCGTTGGATTCAAGCATATGGTGATTGTATTTTTTTGTCCGAAGGCAATCAATTCCACAGAAACTCTCCAAGTATTATGCTGATTATCTAAGCTTTATATCTTAGATGATCCTTCTATCCTGAATATTTTGGCATCTCTTTTTAATGTGGATGAAATAAAGGTTGCTAATTTTGATTTAGGCGTTAATAAATCACTCAACTCGAATGATTTCTCTATCGAATTCTTACAAGAAATTTGGTACATTATTGAAAATGATTTGATGAAGTTGTTTAAAGATACTTCGTGTTGCTACTACTGGCGGTTAGATTAGGGGAAATAAATATGGTGATAGTAATATTACTTGCAAGGGACTTATGAACTTATACTTTATATGAAACTAAGTCAGCTCAATCTCTAGACTTATAGCTCGGTCTGGAAAGGGCTGCTAGCTAACCCACCTAAACGATTTTAAAATCATAAGGTCTGGTCTCAATGCATGTGAAGATTAGTGAGACTATTTTGATTTAAAATATAGGACTTACATAGCTTTTGGGCTAAGATTTTTGACCATGTGGGTATGCAAATGTAAAATGTTAACTCACTAAATATAAATTTTTATTATTTGGTCCTTATGTGAGGGCTTTCTATATGAAACATACTAGCCATGCGTGATCATTTTATTTTGAAAACTTGGCTCATTATAGCAAACCATACAAATTTTCTTTGATTTGAAAATTTGCTATCCTGTGATTGATTTTAGATTGCTTACATGTTAATTGGTAGAAAAATTAGTTTTATCTTAAAAGCTTACCGCACAATAATTCCAATCCACTCCTACTCAAAATAAGTGAAGAAACCTAAGAAAAAACATGCGTTTTAATGGCAGTAAACAATCCATCACATGTGTATATGAGAATAAAAAAAAAGAAGAAGTAATATCCAAATTATTACAATTTAAGGAATGCTGAAAAAAATGATAGTAGAGTTGCCTGCCTTATACAACCTAGTAATAATTTCATATTTGACCTGTGGGTATTCAAGCTTTGGCTTCTAGATTGATCTTCATCTTGGAGGGTTTATCCTTTTGGTTCATCTCTCCTGTAACTGTATTCCATATGTCTAAATAAAATTTTTTTAGTCTATTAAATATATTTGAAAAATAAAAGACTTAAATATGCAAAATAAGAGGATTAAGAAGCAGTTTATATGAAAGAAAGAAACTTCTCAAAATTGACTGACATTGAGAGTGTCAAGCCCTGTTTCTATTCTATTGGTCATGCCTTTTTGGGGGGTTTTAAACAGCTTTTGTTAGCGAACAATATTAAATAATTTTTTATTCTCTCTTGGATATAGCCACCTGCAAAAAAGTATATATATCCCTATCCTAACCTCTAAAAGATAAGTGCTCACAATGCATATAATCTAGCAGACATCCCATCAAGCACATTGACCACATATGCAGAAGAGAAAAATCATAATTCTAACATGCTTAGTGGTTGTGCGTCTATGTGTGTGCTAGCTGTATGGTATGTCACACTACAACTGGTGTTTTATTGAGAGAGAGAATATTTAATTTTAATCTAAGGGGTGACTTCACTTTAAGTTGTTTATAACTTAAATCTTTTATTTGAATTTTAAGGTTTCATATTTAGGAGGGTTATGAAGAACCCGTGGAGAGCAATTGCTACTTGCTATGAGGCAAGTCTATTATTACTCAAGGAATTCTTAGATCCAATGATGTAGGCATTTCACCTTTGTGTTAGAAATGATTTATCATTGCATCAAAAGGAATCTAAGTGATTTTTAGATATTTTGAGTTCTCTTAGTGTTTGGATAAGAGAAGGAATTTCACCTAATAGCGTAAGGTAAACATGCCTAAGAATTTGACCGGTGAATTTGTGAAATTCACCAAATTTGGTAAAGGGAACCGCAACAGAAAGAGGCTCCTAAAAGATATCAAAATATTATATTTTAAATGTTGTAATAGGGAGATCACTTGTTTTTGTTAAGTGAAAGGTTGCTTAGAGTTTGAGTCTAAGTAAATGAGAGATTATTTATTTGATTTAGGCTAAATAGATATACTTCAGCTTTGATGCCAAAGAGGTAGAATTCCTATTGGATTTGGATTTGATAGAAAGAGCTTTAGGCTTAGAAACCTAAAGGTTAAAAGATTATCTATTTTGAGGATCAAGTAGATGAAGATAAAAAATCCAAAGTTTTGGAGCTAAGAATTAGAGAAATCTCTTTAGCTTTGGAGCTAAGAAGAGTGGAATGAAACCTATAGTTTTGAAGCTAAGGAATTGGAGGATTCTCTTTAGCTTTGGAGCTAAGGAGAGGGCAATTTCCTACAACTTTGAGGTTAAGGGAAAATGATAGGAAACCTATAGCTTTTAAGCCGAGATTAGGAATTTTTCTACGACTTTTGGAGCCCATATAAAAGAGAAATGATTTGTAGTTTTGGGGCTACAAATCATGAAGCAATCATTGAATGTTGTATTTTTAATGATGCATGATTATCTACCTAATTTGGGTTAGACAGATATTAGAGGCTGAGAGTGATGTCATATGCCTAAGGAGAATGATTACTTATTGATTTTATATAAACAAGTATGATACAGACAAACAACTTAGGATTTGGTCCTAAGAATTGATAGTGCTCTTTTGGAGAAATTGCAATCTAAACCATGTAACCTAATTTGATTAAGTGTGCGGTCATTTGGATTGGAGATATCTTCACTTATTTTAACCCTTTAAATTGGGAGAAATATCGAAAGTGAATTCAATTAATTTTTCTCATCATGAGATTTGAAACACAAACTTGAGGGTTTATGAACGACACAATCATTTTCTTGTAAGCTTTCAAAATTAGTTGAATTCATTTTTAAGCATTCAACAAACTTTGGAGAAATTGCAAATGCTAACAGTGCAGATTTCTCAAATCTTTAAGTTAAATTTGTCATAACTTGTTATTAATGAAAAAAAGCGATGCAACACTTGTGAATTGAAGCCTATGCATCACTGCTTGAGCTAGAGTCAAATGGCAACAACTAAATCTCAAGGTTTGATCGTAGGCAACAGTTTGGAATGCAATATGAACGCTATTTCATGCATTTGAGGGTCTTTGAACACAAGTCCAATGACCCGATGCATGCCACCATCCTCCTCAGGCTCTCACATGAGAAATCAAGTGTGGAAATTGCCAAATTTCCGATGTTTTGCGGAGAGGAGAGCCGAGGGTTTTTGGGGGGGGGGGGTGTTGAAAAATATAATGCGGGATTTTTAGTGACCTAAAGGTATGAGAGCATCAACCACACATCACAAAGGCTTGGAGACCTAGGTTTCCTAAGTTTTGAGACTTCACCTCATCAAAGTAAATGTATAGTGCTGGTTGATGTGCTCTTGCCTTATAGTGGAAGAATGAGGAACGAGCTCGCTGTCCAAGATGCTCTGGACGTTGATCTTGCTGCCACCAACTTGTCGACACTTTATTTTCACTAAACTTTGAGAGAGAGAACAAACAATAGCCTGTACTCCATATTTGGAAGAATAATAGCATCAAAGAATAGAATAATACCTCCTCTTCCCAGTTGGATGAAGAAGAAGGTTGCAATGACTCTTCACTTGGGTTCTCCACTTGGTTTAGCTCCAATCTTGGCTCTCCCAATGGAGCACAAGAAGAGATGGGGTAGAGCCTTCCTAGGCTCGATTCGACTGTTTGACTCCTTGCTTGTGCTAGATCCGTCCCCACATACGCACGGGACCTCTATAGACGCCTTTTGATCGCATGCAAGCAACCTCCCGTTTGGTTCGGAAGAGATAGAGGCTGCTGCTCCCTTCTCTTGCTCGCTCGGTTTCGTCTGGAAGCACGAAGGAAGCATGCATGCAAGACTTATGCAGGTCTCCTGCTTGATCTTTCCTAGATGCACGGACACTCGATTTTGTCCTGTAGATAGGATGCACGCATGAAGCATAACAAAGAGTGAAGAAAACTCTCCCTCTCGATCTGGACACAAGCAAAAGAAGAAACCACACTCTTCTCTCTCTCTCTCTCTCTCTCTCTCTCCCCCCCCCCCCCCTTCACGCACGCTGGAATCAAGAAAGAATCCCATGCCCTTGCCCTCATTCGGCTTCCTCTATGCATGAAACGAGGACCTGTCGCTTGATCTCTGCTATAGCTGCTCTTATTTGCTTCAAATCGAGGAGATAGCATGATTGGATAGGAAATTAGCTGCGTAGATTTGAATTTTCAAAGCAATTGTGACCGTTGATCGCAATTACTTGATCTGAGCACGAATTGATCCCCAATCTGGATCGATTTGAGTTGATTTGGGTTCGATTTGATTCGATCGAGTTAATTTTATGAAATTAAACTCGAATCAAAGTCGATTTGGGTTCGACGAGGCTCAATTGAGTTGATTGGGTTCAATTGAACCCAATCATGTTTGATTCGACTCGATCCGAGCCGAGTCGAGTCAACACACAAAATTGTGTCAACATTCATGTGTGCTCTGGAGGGGAGAGGGGGAAGTGGATGCCTTCCTACTTCCTAGAGGAGGAGAAGAGGAGCCTTGGTTTGCAAAAGCAAATTTGATTCAATATTCACGTCTTACCATTATAGATTAGGTCCTCTTCTATAGAGTGGAAAGGAAGAGAAGTTATTACATTACATGCTTCAATATTTCCTCGTACATAGCAAATATTAAATGACAATGAAATACATATGGAAATTGTGAAAATATAAAATATGAAGATATGTCATCTACTAAAATTGCCGGAGAACCAGTTCTAGAACTAGGTTTGATATCAGTGTGGCCAAATCCATCTGTAGTGCATCAGTCTTTGACATCTATTAAATTGGCAAGTTTCTTCTTTTTCCTCAACTATATTGTTTAGATAGTATATTCATGATAATACTGTACCTGTAAGTTTCTTGAAGAAGGCTATCTAAAAGTGATTGTTAAGTTTCATGCAGATCATTTGAATGTCTTGGCTAATTTAGTTGATTAGATCTTTTAAATATCCTGTAAAGTTTATGTACTTTAAATATCTTAGCACAATCTCTTTTTTGAAATAATAGTACTAGTAATATACAAAGTTGGTTTCTGCTTTAAAATGAATAAAAAATTGATTAGAAAATGAAGGAGTGTAGACGGAAAAGAATGAGTGGCAAAAGGTTTGATAATTTTCTTGAACTTGATCGCGCACTATAAAGCTACAGCAGATCCATTACTTGGGAGGCAGATGATGACTGTAGGGTAAGTGGCCTTTTTAATTATGTGTTAGTTTGAAAACAATATGCCGAATTTTGAAGAACTTGTAGCACATGCTGTAAAAACTGAGAGTAAGGCTAAGGAGGAAAAATAGTAGGTTGCAACTAATATGTTTGGATAAATTGACTATGGTTATGTGCCAGAATAATTCTCACAGATCCAGAAGTGAGGTGGTGATATAGTTGTGTTAGCTAGGAAGTGTCCAAGAACACAACTAGCTTAAAGTGTCATTTTTCTTTGTAAATTTAGAGGAGAAAAAAAAAACCACAGGGCCACATTTGGATGACAAACTTCAACTAAAAGTAGTTTGCAAGTACAAGATTTCAATCCTCCTTTGAACTGTTAGAGGGATGTCAATATCAGAATTAAAAAGAAAATATGCCAACCAAGTGGTGATGTTCTTGAGATGCCAGTGTTCTTAATAATAGGAAAATGAGTAGGGTTGATCCATGAACTAGTTAATTAGGTTCGGATTAGGTATATCTAGGGCATTTGTTTTCACGCTTATTTAGAATGAAGGGCGTTGACCTCACAGAACTCCTTATCAAAATTTTGTGCAAAAATATATTCAGTGATATTGCCAATCAAGTCGGGTATGGGCCAGGAACCTCTAGAAAGCAATGATTTCTGTTTGCCAACACCACCTTAATCAACTTTAAAAAATAATTTAACATCAGTAGCTACCATCATGATCCAATTAGTGGTTGTGATATGATTTAGACTAGTGTGGTGGATTAAGTTTGGTAGGGAACACTTGCCCTAAGAATATTTTGATACGAATGAAATGTAATGAGGAGTGTGGCGTGGTCATTTGTAGAAGTTATGGGATTTGCTGATTTTTCATCATAAAAAAGGGATGTTATCAACAATCAAGATTAGCGGTCGGTTGTAAGGGGTCTGTTTTCCAACTCCTTGCCATACAATGGTTACGATGTAAGCCGTTGTTGCCCCCTTACCCCCTTTGTAAGCATAGGTCAACAGTAGTATGAAGACGACAAGCTCATATCAATACATTCCGGTCTAGTTTGAGCTGGTTCAGATCTAAGTCGGGTTGGCTCAAATTCATTTGGGCGTTGGTTTGGGCAGATATATGCCCAAAGCTCATTTGATCCTTTATAGCGTCTTTGGAAGGTGGTTGAGCCAATTTGGTCATAGTCAGGCACTTAGTTCAATCAAATTGAGATATATTATATCCCAGGTTGTCACTTTGTAGTGCCTGGGGGTTTGTGCTCTGCATAAATTTTTTTCCTTTTAAGATCGAAATAAACACCAAATGCTTCTGTTAGTTGAGGAATAATTGAATAAGATTATTTGAATTTAACTTATTTATACTTTTGCTCTCTTGAAATAGTTTTTTCTTTCGGTTCAACATTTGATGCCAATTATGTTTCCTTTCATGCATACAACTGACAGTATAAATGATAAGATGCATAAAATCTGTCTTTGGTGTTATCCTATAGTCACCTTATCTCTACTTCTCTTCATTTCTCATTTAACACTGCTGCTTTTTCTAATTTTTTCTCAGGGTTACTTCCAGTCTCTTTTTTCATGCATCGAGAGTATGTTCAAATCCTTAAAAGTGAAGCACTTTGTGCTTCCTGCAGCTAATGATGCTGAAGCCATGTGGACAAAGAAGTTTGGCTTTTCTAAATTAACGCCAACCCAGGTGATTCCCAGTTTGTTCAACACAAATTTTCCAGTTCAATTTTTCCAAATTTAATAATAACTCTTCTTCTTCTTCTCTTCTTCTATGTACACAGTTGCGAGAATACGCAAAAGGCACACGGCCTATTATCTTTCAGGGAACATCAATGCTTCACAAGCTGTTACTTGGCCCTCAAGAACTTCCTTTGCCAGCTGATAATGGACCAATAGTATGCAGCCATCCTGATTCTTCCTGATATCATAAGAAACTGATCGAAATATTCTTTTTTATTTTTATTTTTTTTCTTCAAAGCTTTAAGTTGCCAGCTTTCGATCTGTAAATAGAAGGATTGATCTGTATAGAATAGGAATACCGTTGTAACCCATTACCGATAGTACAAAAGAAAAAAGAGGGAACTGTGGCCAAGTTTGAAGGGGGGTGATATACGAGCAAGAGTGATAATTTTTGCAGCAGAGGTGCTTTGTAGAAATTTTTTTTCTTTGTACGGTGCTTTTGTGACTTCTGAGATCATTATTTTTCATTCTTTATTATAATCCATTTGTTTATAAGCAAATTATATTGGGAGTAATTTTAGTTGTCCGTAGTAAGACTTTTGCGTCTGAATCCGCTTTCATGTTTACTGTTTTAACCGTGCAGCTTGCTGTGAGCAATAAAGGGTTGCTTTTATGTGAGAGTATTAATTATTGTGTGAAGTCCGGATGTCGTCCGGAGATCGGAGACCAATAAAAATATGTTATGTCACTTCAAAAATGTACCGTATTCAGTACCAAGCTCAGTACCGTGATCGATTGTCTGCACGGAATAATCTCTTGTGAGAGAGAGAGAGGACAAAATTAGATTAGGATATTTGGATTATATTTTAATTAGGATAAATTTAAAATCATTAAATTTATTTTGAAGTGAATGTAATATAAGTATTTTTTTTCTTTTTTTGCTGCTTTCAAGATTTTTTTTATTAAAAAATTGTAAATAGTAATAAGAATGAAGCTGAAATTTTTTCCTTGTTTTGTTGGGGATTAATCTAATCATGCTGAGTTAATAGAGGTTAACTAAACTTGCACAGTTAATTTATTAGCTACAAACTATTCAATGCGACTTTTGTTGGATCAGATCTTTCAGGCAGGACAGAGCTTTTATAAGCCCCCCAACGGAAGTAATTTGTTAGGATGTACTAATTTTTTTTATTAGATTTCCTTAAACTTTGGCGCGTGATATTTAATAGTTTAACTCGGTATTTTGTTTATTTATCTGTTCTTTAAATTTTTTGAGAAAAATGGATATTTATAATTATTTTGAAGATAAAATAATAAAATTTGAAAAATACTTGAATTTTTTGGGTGAGTGAGTATAGGTTTTTAGAGAAGGATTTTCAAAGAAGGAAGATGGAACTTTATGATGAAAGCTTGTTCATGAAGGTCATCTTCAAATTTTCTCCTCTTAATTCTCGATGCGTTAGCTCTTCTATGATTAGATCATTTCTAGCCCAATTACTTTTATTAGAATCTCAAGGTCAGGAATCCTTATTGTTTTCAAAATTTTAGCTTGCATCATAATTTTATATGTCAAACTCTAAATTTATATCTATAATCAATCACTTTGTTATTTTTTAAAGGATAAATAAGAATTTAAAGTACTTGTGATGAAGTAATATTTACACGAATACTATATTGCCATCTCATTTTATAATATGTTCTAATCTACTTCTCCATCATATTATAGTGAAGTATTCATATTACATCGAAACTTATACTACATCATAGCTTTGTCACATTAGATGAGTCGAATAAAGTCCTCATACATGATGTATGTTGTTATGATTGAACTATACTTAGCTGAAAAAATGTATATATATATATATATATATATATATATATATATATATTGCTCTCATGAGATAGAATTCTTTGGTTATCCTCTGAATTGTAAATGACATCGAGCCGTTTAATAATGGCTAGCATCTTTGGTCAGCATGAATTATGCTAAGGCACGCTTTATCTCTATAACTCTATTGTGTTATTAATTCTATCTAATATATTCATAAGTTATAATCAATCTTTTACTTCAAATAAGTTGGTTGTCCTTGAAACCCGGGACTTAATCCACACAAACAGATCAAATTATAAGACGGTCCTGATAACAATGACCATAGTTAGTACTCCTCCATCATCTTGAAAAGTATAGTCATGTTGAATGTGGGTTCATAGTCCTTATATATATAATATTAAAGTATTATATAAATAAAAATAAAAATACAATTTAAATATTAAAAATATAAAAATTATATTCCAGCATGTGAATATCCCTAATAAATTTGATTAACTTTGGAGGAACATACTTTTTAACTTTTTGGTTGACCTTAAAGAAAAAGAAAATTTCCGAGCACAACCAGGCGCAGGATTCCACCGGGTCCGGGTCCGGGTCGACAGTTGATTAAATCAACTTCATTGTTCAGATGCGACCGCCATTTCTCAACTATATAAAGTTGGAAGTCAAGAGTTCTCCTTGAAATTGCCTCTCTGCTCTGAGCTTTTTGCGGTGCCATGAATTCCACCGAGTTGTCCTGTTCTCCTCCTCCTCCTCCTTCTCTGCCTGAAGCCGGCACGAAGGCTTCGCGTCGCCCTAGATCCCCCGATGCAGGTGAGTTCCTCTCATTCTGTTCCTTCCTACTCGTTTAGAAAGTTTGCGTCGGAACTTCGTGTTGCGGATGTGAAGCCGAGATTAATAGCAAATTCTTTTTGGATAAATGGTGGAAACTTGGGATGGCGGGTTGGGCATTGGCGGGGTACTAGTTTCGTTGTTTGTTATTGCTCGTTGTCCCTGTATTGCTTATAGAAGACTTTATTTGTGCGGGGGAAAGAACAGTTCTTTTGAAGGCTCGTTTTTGTTGATCGTTGTCGGTTAAATGTATCGGTGAAATTGTATGCCTCTATGTTTCATGGGACCTTTTAATTTCGGAAAGGATGGCATTTTACAGAATTCTGTGTTAGGGTACAAATGCCGGTCTCTGCTGAGTGTGTAGCCGTCTTGAGCTAATTTTAGTTTTGCGCAAGCTTTATGTGGTTAGTCTAGCTTGAGCTGCACTACAACATAATGTCTTTTAAATTTTGTTCAAGCTCTTCTTTTTTTTTTTGGGTTTTATTTTATTTAGCAACTAAGGTTTTGTTTGGGACGGCTTTTTTACTGCTTCTTAAAACAGCTTTTCAGTAAAAAACTTTAATTTTTATACTAAAAAGTTGGTTCAATAAGTAGTAAAAAAGCCGTCCCAAACGAAGCCTAAATTTGAGCTAAAGCTTTTTTGAGATTCGTAAGATTTTCCTGAGCGAGTTTTATACAGAAAAAATAAACTTATCATTTAATGTAAGTTTCACATTTGTAAAGCCTGGCTTATTTAAGGCCAAACCCTCCCTAGACACTATAGTGAAGTGAGGCTTTTGAATCGGTATGCCCTTTTTTGAAGTTAAAAAATTATGAACTCGAATGAACAAATATAATTTGGGTAAAAACCGCATACATTTTATTATAAATGTACTAAAACGCCATCGATTGAGTACGGAGGATGAAAAAAACTTTGCATAAGAACTTTGTATTAATTAGTAGAAAATACTTTAGAACTGAGCCGTTAAACCAAATATAAGAGTAAATCATTGATTTCCTGCTTATTTACTTGTTAAACAACAATTAAGTATGCTCATGAACATACATTAACAAGTAAACCTTTGCTTTAGCTTGTTTATTTTATATGTTGATATTCACAAATTGTAATATTTATAATTGTAATCGGGCTTGTTCAATTAGCTAAATACCTGATTACAACCAAAACCAAACTCATTTAGGTTTCAGGTTGTGCATGAGTTTACATGTTCTATTACACCCTATTCTCTAGCTTGGATGAAAACTTCTCATAAAAATACCTTATATAATGCTTTAGAAAGTTATTCTATATTCTGCATGGTGACTTAATCAAGACTGCATTGCTTTTTTTTTCCTATCAAATAGTTTTATTCTTGTTTTACCGTTATAATTGTTCTGTTCCTGCTTGGTGTATAAATACCCAATTTATGTTGCGGAAAATTGTTTATTTTCATTATATCCAATACCAAAAAAAAAATCTGGATTTATGAATTGATCAAAACTTGAATTTATTCTTCATGTTGTGCATTAAGTAGGTTACTATTATCATAATGAATAATTATTAATAACAATAAATTTGTATTATAAAAAGGAACTAGTTGTCAGTAGAATATACATTAAGGAATTTCAATTAAGTATAAATACATCCTTTGTCCTTGGTGTCCATGCATGTTCAAGAAAAAGTTGCATTACATGTCTATTTGCAATTGTTTCAAGTTTAAGTTTGCTTTGGATCCCATCACTATCTCATCACCCGATCTCTCCAGATGACAAGGAGAAACACACACACATAAGGTTCCTTCTGTCAAATACCGCAGCTGGGTCAATCATTGGAAAGGGCGGATCAACAATTACTGAGTTTCAGTCTCAATCTGGGGCTCGTATTCAGTTGTCAAAAAACCATGAATTCTTCCCTGGAACTTTTGACAGGATAATCAGGATCTCAGGAGAACTTAATGAAATAACTAAAGCAACTAAACTAATTCTTGAGAAATTGTTGAATGAGGTTTGTTGTATATCCTTTGCTTTTTTTTTTTCCTTCATGCTATGCCATAATTTAAACTTCCAATGAAGCTTGTTCACTTCAACTGCACAGGCTGAAGAAAATCATGATGTTGATAATCGGACAAAAGTAAGGTTTATTGTTCCAAACAGCTCATGTGGTGCTATTATTGGAAAAGGCGGATCTACTATAAAGTATAATTCTGTTTATGATATCTTAAGGTGTTACTGTAATTTTTCTCTGCTATTTTTTACCCCATTCTGAGTGCATCTGGCAACTTCTTCATTTTATTTTTTAATTGTAATTTTGTAAGTAAAACTTTGTTTCTCTTTTATATTTACTTGCAAAGAATTAACAACCTATTTCTCATTGCAAGGTTATACTCTATCTGATTTTACCATTTCCATTCTAGTTATTATTATGCTCATGAATCATGAATGGCCCCTTAAATGTGTCAGTCCTTTTCATTTCTGAAAAGAAATTTCATCTGTTACATTCTATTTTATACCAGTTCCTAATGATATATGCTTAAAATTACGTGTGCTTTTTGAAGTTCATTTCCTTCAAAACGGTTATGCGTTTCTTTTACTATCTCATCTCTTTCTGTCCTTGGAATGCAAGCCCTTTTGTCACAAGCTGTGTCGTAACCCCTTGTTGTTTCTAATTCTAATCTTATTTCCAATCGGGCAACTGTTTATCTTCTTGAGGACACATTATCTCGCTAATTTTTGTCAAGTTTTCGGGCTTTTAAACACCAACTTCATCAACCCTAGATAAAATTTTCATGCTTGTTTCCTAATGTGCGAATTTATCCTATTCTAACATAGTAACATGTTGCCCAAAATCAAAACCACAATTTAGAGTCTTCTATTTAGGTCGTCTTTATAGGCCTATAATAGATTCTATGCCATAAATGTTATATTCTTGTTCAAGCATATCTTATATCTATGCACATACTGTTCAATCATATTTCTATTTTGACTGAATGATTCTTTTTCTTATCATTTTTTTTAAAGCTTGATAAGCATAGTTTCTTTGATTGACTTGATGTGAATCATTTTTCTTTTTAATATTGTACAGATGAACAACTGAGTTTGTTGGGATTTAGGAAAATATAGTTATTCTCTTTTTGTCTCTGCATTCCTCATTTTTTGATCACCTGCTTCATTTTTTTTTTCTATTTTTATTTGTATCCAGTTGCTCTTCTCTCACTTTCTCGGTTTTTAAAGTCGACAAGAGTCTTAATCTCTTCCATAGTTTTGTTGTTACATCCTTAACTTAAATTGGATTCCTTATTTCTGACTTCATAGTTGATAAGACTAAATAGGTAGTTGATGAAAATTTGAATTATGGAGGTCAAACTTAGAATCTAAAGGGTTTTCGTTTGAGTAGATCTAAAACTGAATACATTGAGTGTAATTTTAGTAGTCATAGATCTATTGTTGGGATTATGACATTGGGTGATCAAGCCTATAAAAAGAGTGTACGTTCTATGTATATTGGGTCTATTGTTCAAACCGATGGTGAATAGATGGGGATATTATTAGTAGAATTCAAGTTGGATGGTTTAAAATGAGGATTGCATCGGGCCTATTGTACGATAGAAAAGTACCCCTCAAACTAATGAGAAATTTTTATGAGATGATGGTCAAATCTGTAATGCTTTATGGTGCAGAATGTTGTCCATTAAAAGAGAATCATAAAATTAAGTTAAATGTTGCAGAGATGAGGATGCTCATGTGGATGAGTGGCTTTATATTTAAAGATAGAATGTGAAATGAGTATACACGTGAAAGGGTTGGAGTACTCCAAGGGCAGATAAGGTTAGAGAGAGTTGCCTTATATGGTTTGGTCACATAAAATGTCAGCCTTCTGATGACCCTATTAGGAGAGTAAATGTATTAGATCCGGCCTATGTTAAGAAAGGTAGAGGTAGACCTAAAAAGTTTGATTAGAAAGTATTAAAATGACTTCTTTTTATTAGATTTAAATGAGAATTTGACTCTTAGTAGAATATAATGGAGAAAGGATTCATGTAGCAGATCCCATTTAGTGGGATAAAGACTTGTTGTTGTTGTTATATTTCTGACTTCGTAGCAAGATCAAAAGTGGACAAGTACTTGTACCGAGTCATTAAATCTGATTCCTTTACCCAAATATCCTAAGCCAGTGCATAAACTATAATTGTGCCTAAACATGTGGGTTTATGCTACGCATACTTTATTGCCAGTACCCACTCTTTTATTCAAATGCTTGTAGGAATCATAAGTCTTATTATGTGGATTTATTATGTAAACCATAGCCCAGTATCTGAGCATAATGTGCTAGATATGATCTAAGGAAGTCATAATATTATGGTGGGGCTAATGCCATTATTGCGGACTAGAACATTCGCGGTGGTAGAGAGATAAAGAGCTTAATATATTAGCTTTGAAAGAAGATCTAACACACATACAGATAAAGAGAGATGGGTGTGAGAGTCATAAGAGATACTAAGATTTTTATGTGGAAAACCCTGAAAATGGAAAAACCACGGGACCTAGCCTAGTTAAAATGATTTCACTAGTGTTTGTAGTCGATTATAAATGATGCCCTTATGCGGGGGGAAGGCATTGGCTCAATGTATCATATAGAGTACATTACATAGTTGGGGTTTGAGTAATCCATGATAAGGGAGCCATTATCAAGAGAACGTTGGCCTATTCATTTGGTTGGCAGGGTTATATTTGGGCAATGGAGATCAGAGGGATTGTAGTCGGCGGGCGACGGTGGTCGGTGGGACCGCAGTCGACGAACGATGGTGGTTGGAGGGACCGTAGTTGGTTGGCGACGGAGGTCAAAGGCACCGTAGTTGACTGGCGACATTGGTTGGAGGGACCGTAGTCGACTGGCCACGGAGGTCAGAGGGACTGTAGACGGCAAGCGACAGAGGTCTGAGGGGCTGTAATTGGCGGATGACGGAGGCGGGAAGGACCGTAGTTGGCAGGAGACGGTGGTCGGAGGAACTATAGTCTGCATGCGACGGTGCTTGGCGGAGCCATAGTCAGTGAGTGATGGAGGTCGGAGGGATCGTAGTCGCGGGAGACGATGATCAGAGGGGCCATAGCTGGCGGGAGACGGTGATCAGAAGGGCCATATCCTGCGGGCGACGGTGGTCAGAGGAACCTTGTTTGGCTGGGGATGGAGGTCAGAGGGACCGTAGTCGGCGGGCGACCAAGGTCGGAGGGGCCGTAGTCTGTAGGCAACGATGGTTGGAGGAACCGTAGTCTGCGGGCGACGATGATCAGAGAAGCCGTAGCCAACATGCGACGGTGGTCGAAGGAACCATAATTGGCGGGCGACGAAGGTCGGTGGGCGACGGTGGTTAGAGGGACCGCAGTCGGCGGGCGACAGAGGCCAGAGGGACTGTACTCGGCAGGCGACGGAGGTCAGAGGGATCGTAGTCGGCGGGCAATGAAAGTAGAGGGACCGTAGTCGATGGGCGACGGAGGTCGAAGGGATCGTAGTTGGTGGGCGACAGTGGTCGGAGGAACCATAGTTGGCAGACAATAGAGGTCGGAGAGATCATACTCAGCGGGAGATGGTGATCGGAGGGACCATAGTTGGTGGGCGATGGAGGTCGGAGGGACCGTAGTTGGCGAACGACGGTGGTTGGAGGGACCGTAGTTGGCGGACGATGGAGGTCAAATGGACCGTAGTTTGTGGGCGACGGAGGTCAGAGGGACCATAGTCGGCAGGCGACGGTGGTCGGAGGGATCGTAGTCGGCGGGCAATGGAGGTCCGAGGGATCATAGTCGGAGGGTGACAGAGATCAGAGAGATTGTAGTTGGCTGGCGACGGTGCTGAGAGGGATCATATTCGGTGGGCGACGACGGTCAGAGGGACCGTAGTCGGCGGGCGACGGAGGTCAGAAGGACCGTAGTCGGCGGGCGACGGAGGTCAGAGGGACCGTAGTCGGCGGGTGACGGAGGTCAGATGGACCGTAATCGGCGGGCGACGGAAGTAGATGGACCATAATCAACGGGCTACGGAGGTCGGAGGGACCACAGTTGGCAGACGATAGTGATCGGAGGAACCATAGTCAGTGGGCGACGGAGGTCGGAGGGACCATAGTTAGTGGGAGACGGTGATCAGAGGAACCATAGTTGGCAGGTGACGGAGGTTGGACCGTAGTTGGCAGGCGACAATGGTCGGAGGGATCGTAGTTTACGGGCGATGGTGGTCGGAGGGACCGTAGTTGGCGGTCGACGGTGGTCGGAGGGACCGTAGTTGACGGTCGACGGTGGTCGGAAGGATCGTAGTCTGTGGAAGATGGTTCGAGGGATTGTAGTCGGCAGGTGGCGGAGGTCGGCGGCCGGGCGGTGGTCCTACAATGGTCAAGCGAAAGTCTGGCGGCGGTCTGCAGTCGGGTGGAAGTCCGGCGGCGGTCGGCGGCTAGGCGGTGGTCTAATGATGGTTGGGCGGAAGTCCGACGGCGGTCGACGGCCGGGTGGTAATCCGACAAAGGTCAGCGGCCAGGCAGTGGTCTGACGACGCCCAAAAAATCTCCTTGATTGGACATAAATCTCGAGGCATATCAAAGTTATAAATTTCTAAAATTAAATTTGGGACCATCTAAATTCTGATTTCAGCAAACTTATAGTCAAACTGAACGTTTTGAAGAGATAAATCCAACAACAGCAAAATCGGTCCAATCTGAGCCCAAATGGGTCCAAATCGGGGGCCCGAAGCTTATTTGGAAGGTTCAAAGCCTAAATTGGATGACCAAATGATATCCAAATATAACATGCTTATAGTTGAATTGAGCGGCTCGACGAGACGAATCCAACGAGCCTAAGATCGCTGAATTTCGACATTATTAAGGCATTTAAACACTTGAAAAATGCTCTATGATTGGGGGAATCAATACGGGTCATCCGATGGAGCACTTCAAACTTGCTCCGGATCCTTTCTATAGTTACGGGGCGTGCCACTCACGAAAATCCATAAATAGACCCCCACTCTCTATATGAAGAGTACCTTTTGGCTGGAGATTGGAGAGAGCTTAGAGGTTTCAAGAGCTCCAGCACCACCACCAGCGAACCTCTGCCAACCGTCGCCAGACCGCTGACCACCACTGGACTTCCACCCGGTCACCGGACCGCTGCTGTATCAGTTGATGATTTCCATTATCTCTAAGCATCATTGCAAAATAAAGTTCATGAATGAATGGGATCACTTTTATTACCCATATTGAGCAGCACCACCGTGATGATGAATGTATAGGTTCTGCATTCACCAACTGGACACAGCACAGTTTCCTTGGAGTATGATTGTTGTTGTTTTTTTTTTCAATTAATTTTATTTCTTAATCTGAATGCTTTAGTTATTATTATTTTTCTTAGTGCTACATTATACTTAGCAGATCGCTTATTGAAGAATCCCAAGCTGACATCAAGATTTCTCCTCTGGGAAGGAAATATGCTGGATTCAATGATAGGCTAGTTACTGTAACTGGTTCTTTGGAGGAACATATGCGGGCAATCACCCTATTAATGTCAAAGGTAGCAGAAGATGCTCATTACAAACCATCTATGAATTTACCATTTTCATATGGCGGTGAGGCTTCAATGACCCTACTTGTTGGACTTTTACCACATTAGATATCTTATTTGAACATAATTCTTTTTGTTGTCCATGTAATTTTTTTATTCCCATATATATATACAGTTTTTTCAAGCTTTCAAACACGTGGTTTTTTATATGCTCTTCATCAACTTATTTGTGCTTTGTAGTGCTTCTGATTAAAATGTTAAAGAAAAATATGATTGAGAGCCATAGCATTGCGTAAATCATGAAAATGGAAATTAATGACCTATCTTAATGGCTCAAAACCTCTGAGATGGGAAATTATGATTCATTTTGTATCAAATATCTGCCATATATTATGCTTAAAACATGTTTCTTTGACAATATCATAACTTGAAAATGATATTAATACGAAAAGGGAATCATGGAAAATTACCATTAAAAAGGAAAAATACATAAAAACAAGCTAAATGAATCATGATGGCTCGAGGATGAGAATCATTTGGATCATGAAAACTACCAAGAAAACACTCAATTGGAATATCTTGTTTGAAGTTTTATGAATATATGAGAGTTACGGTTAAGTTTTTTTTCGTAATCTTCCCAATCTGTCAAATATGATTTGAAACATCCTATCCACCTGAGTATCAATATTCAGGATGTTCATCATAAGGTTGCTTAGAATCATGATATTTGATGTCTTCACAAAGTGGAGAGAGATGATGTTTTTCAAAAATAAGTAGATTATTATCAATGATATTACTTTCAAATGATGTAGTGACCAACTCTCTGTGTTGGGGATGGGATGAGGAGTAAACACCACAATGACAAAACAAGCAAGAAAATGAAAGCAACGGAAAATAAAGACATTAGGATTTAACGTGGAAAAACCCAAAAAAAGGAAAAAACCACGGAGCCACACCACACTAAGAAATTGACTATGAAAATTGGGAGAAATAAGTACAAATCTCTCTTCTCTCTCACTCATTCCTTCTCTTCTCACATGCAATATTCTCACACTTGCCCTGATTGAAAATACAAGAGAAAACTAAGTTATAACCCCCAAGGAACGCAACCCTTGAGAAAAATGAGAAAAATAACTGTTCAGTCCGTCTCGCAACGCTGCAGAGCCAGTTTAGGGTACTGCGGCGCCCAGTCTCTGTTTGACAATGCTGCAATGCTCAAACACTTTGTGTTGTAGTGCTCAGTCTCTGTCTTGATTGTTGCGGTGCCATATCTATGCCTCTGTGGCGCTCTGCTCTCTGTCGTTCTGCCTTAGGGCACTCGGGTACGCAGCATCGAGGGGCTGAGTACACAGCACTTGGGCGTTTTACTGAAAAAAAAATTCAGGTGTAAACCCCTCGCACCCCCCAGTGAGCACGACGAAACTTGAGGTTCAAGGCAACTGAACAACCGGATTGATCAACACAATCAAATTCCACACATAACAAAATCATTTCCATAGTAGAACTAGTTGGCATGAAACTAAATTGGTTCTCCATTTCTGCTTTTAATTTTTCTAAGATAATGTTATATTATTATTATTTTCCATACTTTCACTTAGATGTTTGATTCCTCGATGGTTTGTGAAATCTTAATTATCACCTCTATTTTTAGATATTACCACTAAAATGATTCTTCTCTAATTGTTTGACATACTCTTAGTCTTTAAAATTATATTGAAAATAATTGTTAAGCAAATCACTATAATATCCTCTATAACTCTCCAAATAGTGTTTATCTTTTATGGGCCTAAAACTTTACATTTATCCATATTCAGAGGTAACTCCACTTTATTTTCTTGAATCAATCTATGTTGCGTTTCATTACATTTTTCAATGTATGCCAAAATATCGGTAGTTACGTGTCACATCCCTGGAACACTCTAGCATTAGCAAAATTTAAATTTGGATTCATTTCATTAGTTTGAATAAGTTTCACAATTGGCTGTTATACTAACTTCAACCTTTAATATTTCTCTTTAGGGTTAGGGATTAACAATGACGATTATGAAAGAAAAAATGCCACAGGAAATAGTAGTAGTATTTACTATACTTTAGATGACTTGGCAAGGACAAGATCTACCTGTACCTATTTTTATTAAATTTGATATGAAATTTAGTTAGTTTCTTTTCAAATTTTACAACTATGATTGGCGTACTTTACTTGACATGCTTTTACCTATTTTTATTACATTTGAGATGCAATTTTAGTGATTTGCTTTTCAAATTTTAAAAACATGATTGGCCTAGTAGACTTGACTTTCTTTTACCTGTTGTTAAATTTGAGATGCAATTTTAGTGACTTTCTTTTCAAAATTCACAACCATGATTGGCGTCGCTGTCTTGTTTTTTATCTTGTTACCTTTTAATATTAAAACTATGTTTCCATTCTCAAGTCTAGATTGCCTCACGCTTTTATACTTTCACGTGGACTGCTTCTATGAACAACTGCTCATGGCTGTCAAATTTTATGTGATCATTCAAACAGACAGTAAAGGAGAAAAAGGATTCATGTAGCCGACCCTTACCCCACATAGTGGGATAAAGGCTTGATGTTGTTGTTGTATTCAAATGGACGGCTGCGACCTTCGTGTTTACCCCAAAAAGATTCTTCTACTTGTTAATTTGTTTGCTTACTATTTACCATATGTTTTATTCTCTCTCTTTCAATCGGTTGTCTATTAATATTGACATGGAACCGAATGATTTTTGGCAGTTATAAATGTCATTCACTTATTTTACCACCTAATCTTTCCAATCAATATCCTTTGGTTCTCTTTTAACTTGTTTCGAAAAATGCCGTGCATGTATATGAATTCTCTTCTTTTGTTTCTTTTTCATTTACTTAATGTTATTTTGATGTCTGGTTATGCACTGTGGACTAATTTAATTGATTCCCATTCTTTTTAATGTTATATTAAATGTGCACTTTTCAGAACAGAACCCTGGTTACTTCGCTGTTAAGTGTGAGCAATGGTCTTATCTTAATTTTTTGAACTTTTTTTAGTCTATTCAAGCAAATTGTCAAGATAAATATCTTTAAAA
The DNA here is from genome assembly GCA_019925795.1 of Dendrobium chrysotoxum. Classification (NCBI taxonomy): domain Eukaryota; kingdom Viridiplantae; phylum Streptophyta; class Magnoliopsida; order Asparagales; family Orchidaceae; genus Dendrobium; species Dendrobium chrysotoxum. The sequence continues at coordinate 87,032,050 of CM034315.1, read as the reverse complement.
AATGAAGTTGAGCTTGCCGGCATGAACTTTCCTTGTTTACCTGCTGCTCCAGTTGGCTACATGAATCCTCCTGCAGCACATACAACAAATTATGGCTCTAATGGCATTGGAGGAAAGCACACAAGTATTGAGGTTAGAGACATGCAGTGCATATGAGGTTCTTAAGCGCATGGATTTAAACTGTTATTATGCTGTGGAACTAATTTTTCTTGAATAACTCCGCATGATTAATTAATTCTTGAACACCTGCACCATCGAAATTTAAAGGCAATTGCTGGTTAAGAGTTCTGGTTACCTGGAACTTTTTAACTAGTGAAGTTCCGTATATTATGTATCCACCATATTTTAGTCCCTGTCATTATGCCAATAGTTTTTGTTTATCAAACCGAAGCTGTAGTGGTCAAATCTTGGGCGTAAGACGAAGTACTAGATCTCCCCGAATACAGCACTAATATTCGTAAGCTTATATTCCACAATCTGGCAGAAATGGTTATGCATGAGAAGGAAAGCTTTGAGGAATTAGTAATATATTTTTTGTAGTGAAACTTTTTTATGTTTAGCTGTGGATCTGATGCATATCCTTAAGAAGAAAAAATACAATTAAAGAATAAAAATAATAATAAATACGAAGATTTGGAATAGAATGCAAATTATGAACTCCTTTCATGCTTGATAAAATATTAAATAAATAGATTATAAATAAGTAAAAAATTGTTCAAAACAAAATAATTGAATATTGTATAACTAAACAGCATAAGAAAACAACCAAGTCATAAATTTTAATGTTCTAACCAATCAAATCAGATCAAGTAATTAATTAGCAGTTTGCATCTTATATCACCAAAAACAATGTATGCACAAAAGGACGAAAATAGATTAAAACAAAGAAAATTAAAAGCCCAGAAAATCGTGGAAACACTTTGCACCTCAAAATGGTAGCGTTGCACTATCAGAGGAGAAAACACTATAGAATCACCTAAAGGATAAAAGATGCCAAATAACCTTACAATTTAAGAAGAAAATTTGATGATAGCACTAGGAAATGCACATGAACCAAATAAATCTGAGAACTCTATCTCTGTCGATCACTGGAGAGAGGCTGGCAGCATCACTATGGTAAAATCGAAGTTCTTAGCCATTGCTTATTAACCAACAAACTAGGATTGAGGGTAACACAACTGGGTGAAAAGCTGTGTCACGTGCTCTATGGAGTAAACATTATGTGGACCATCCAGAGTAATGCGATGCATATATTCCCGTTATGACCCCTCATATCCTATATCCAACACTTCGCTGCAACATGGAGTGGGAGGTTAGTCATTCCACTCCAACAATGCCTTTTTTTTTTTGCATGATAACAATATTGATTCCCAAAATTTGTGCTTATTGATTATTCATGATCACAATGTTTATTCTTCATTGTCTTTCTTGGTTGCATTGATATCTGTACTTCATTTCAAAAATTATGATTAGTTTGATTTTTTATTTTCCAACAATACCTATGACCATCACTAGTTTAAGTGTGACAAAGGGTGGCTACATTCTTAGATATTAACTTCTTTTCTTTCCTTTCCTGGCTTTTTGAATCATTGTGGGCTCCGAAAATTCGGCCCCGGCCTCCGCCCGACTTTTTGGTTTTCGAGGGGGGGAGTTTTAACGAACTAAGTTCCGAGGTAAATTTTGGAAGGCAGATGAGATAGTAGATAAGACACTACCCAGAGATTTCGCCCTCATTTTGCGAGGACTTTATGATCTGAGTTCTGGTTTCCTATAGGCGCAAGCCCCTATAGTTAATTACCCCTCCCGGTAACGAGAGAGAACTTTCGATTAAGGCTAGTCGTCAATCAGATACGTAAGGATACGTGGATCTGGCATATAGTAGCAGCAATAGGTTGGGAATGTTAAAAGGATTGGAAGGGTTTGATATTTAAAATAGAAATTTCACCATCTTGCACTTAAAGCAGATTGTGGGGGAATGGATGATGGACCCGATCAAGATCCCATGGTTCCATCGTCCCGGGCCATCGTGGTCCCTGGTCTACTTAGTCAGAGGAGGTAGTCGACCCAACCTGACAGAAGGATCCTTGTCGGCAGCCATGGGTTGCTTCGTCCAAGGGTACCTTGTAGACCTGGGGTGAATATTTGCCTAAGGGGACAAATTTGAATCCACCTTAGCTAACAGAGGGCTTTGTGCCCTATCGATTATATCCTATTGATTCATATCTCAAGGATTTGATGCCATTGGGGAGCATACGGGCTCTGGCCATAACCATAATATAATGGTGCCATTTGGCGGCGACCACCTGGTTCAGAGGGCCCCGAGTCATAACCGTTTATCCTGCAGTGCCATTTGGCGGCGAAACTGCCGGTTAGAGGACTCGTACCACGTCCTTGCTGGCAGGAGATTGTTTGAGAATGGATCCTAGTGATATTCTCGACCAGGCATTAGCTATTTGTGAGCTACAGTTATTCTCATATTTGTCCACCTCGGCAAACTGTTGCGGAGGATGGATGGATTTTGCTTTAAGCGATTTGATAGTTGGATTTCAATTTTTAAAAATTTGGAGTTTGAAAGATTTTTGGATTTTGGGATTTTGAGTATTTTTGTTGGGTTTTGGAATTTTGGTAGGGTTTGGGAGGCATTTGGGATGATTGATGTAAACCCCTCCGGTTGAGACTCGCATTCAGCACGGCCATCATCGGGGTGTGGGGTCATTTATATTTCTGTATTTTGAACCTTGTCGACTCTGTCTAGTGATTGACAGAGGATCGGGTTTCGTAGGCTTTATGCCCTTGTTAGTGAATTCTCTTGATTATAGGCCTTGAAGGCCTAATATAAACGTATAAAATAAATATCTCGATCGTCCTCACGACCGTATATTTATTTAATAGTTCGAGCCGTGTCAACTCCTTTCTACTTGAATAGAAGGATCGGGCTCGAACTTGAATTCACTTATTGACCCGCGCAGCATCCCTAAACGTCACGTGTGTACCAATAACACGCTCGTCGGGGCCCATGCGGGTTTATGATTGCTTTTACCCTTTTCGTGTACCTATGTGTATACAAACTACAGTGTACGTGCGGGGGACTGTCGTTTGGGGATTTGTACGATCTCCCCTACTACCACTTGTAGGTAGGTAGATGTATTCATTCATAGATTTGGATCGACCTCAGGATACTGCATTTACTGGAGTCATTTTGTATCTACCCACAGATGACATGTGGTGCGTACACCTGTATTTGTAGGGGAGTCGTATGTATTGCAGATCTTTTTTTTTGCATTTGATATGTCGTCTTCATAAAGTTGTTCGTAGGCGGGTCCTTGTTCTCTTCTTGTGTAGGAACCGTAGCAGCACTGATTGCATCAAGGTTACAATCATCTCACCTCTCAGTTGATAATTCATTGTATGAATCAGAGCTTCCTTATTACTTGATTTATTTGCATGCAAAAGTGATACAAGAGTCACATATTAACCATTACCACTTGTATATGATTTGCACCAATTATTGGGATGCTTTTGTGCATAACGAATCTTTCATTTGACTTTTGTTTGAATACTTGGAATTTGCAATCATCTTGAGTCACCAAAACTGCATTTGATTTTGTCATACTCTTTGTGAATGAATTTGCAACATTTTAGCATATCAATTTGTAAGCTCTTCATCATTTCCAAGAGTAGTTCTTATCCATTAGGAGCTTATTTTATTGACACTGTTAAGCTCCTTTTCATGAACTTATGGAACCACTGATGTAGGATCTACAATCGTCATATCACTCATGTGTTGATTGAAAGTTCTTCGTGGTGACAATGAACGTGTTGTCATACTGCAAATCTTCTTGTTCATGATTTCTGTATATGTACTCATTTATATCCTAATTGAGATGACCATTCCTCAACCATTCATTAAAGTTTTGATATCAGAGTCAAGTTCTTTGTGGTTCACACCGAATTCCTTGCATCACTTTCAAGTTCAAGCTCCTGATTATTCGGATTCAGTTTTGAGTCCATTTGTAAGTTCACTTGGGTCCAGTTCAGGTTCCTTGCATTGTTCAGGTTCAAGCCAAAACTCCTTGCACCAAGTTCCTATGAGTTCAAGCTCTTTATGTTCATTTGAATCCTTGCTTGCAAATATGTCACAAGTTAATGTTCAAATCTCTTGTATCCAATTCAAGTCTTCTGTGAGTGTTTAAATTGGTCCCCTGTTGTTCAAAAGTCCACAAGTTCAAATTCAAGTTCTCTGTAGCCTTGCAAGTTCAAATCAAGTTTGACTTGAGTTTACATGTTCGAGTTCAAGCCCCAAATCTTGTCCAAATATAAGTTCAATTCAACATTATTTAATTGACTTTGATTTAGGTTAGATCTTATGTTCATTTGAGTTCAGTCCGAGTTTGCTTGACTTGAGTTTGGGTTCAGATTTAATTCATTTAAGTTAATTTTAGGCTCGTTTTGCGTTCAATTCATTGTCCTTTGATTGTCTAAATAAAGTCCAAGTGTTGTCTTCTGTTCACCCGAAATTTCGGCAGCCTCCCGGCGTCTCCCCCGCTTAGGGGAAACTACGAGAAAACTGGGCCTTTCCCACCACGCTAAGAAAAGCGTGTATGGTAGGTGCCCTCTTTCGAGGACACCGCGGCCGTGTAAAATCTTCAATCCCCCACCACGCTACGAAAAGCGTGTATGGGTCTTCGACAGTACCTGTTTGAAAAATGCAGTTATTTCCCCGCGAGCGGGTACTTATGAATATCCCCACCACGCTAAGAAAAGCGTGTATAGGGCTTACCCGCCTCGCCGTAGGTGTCGCACCGGGTTCCCTTCCCACCACGCTAAGAAAAGCGTGTATAGGCGGTTTGCCGGCCCGACACGAACGCCGAGGATAGGATTTTGAGGTGATTATCCACTTCGTCATAGGCGTCGCACCGGGTTCCCTTCCCACCACGCTACGAAAAGCGTGTATAGGCGGTTTGCCGGTGCGTCGCGAACGACGAAATGAGCTCTCGAAGTGATTACCCGATTCGTTGCAAGCCTCGCGACGCACTTCCTCCCACCACGCTAAGAAAAGCGTGTATAGGTGGTCGTTTTGTCGCGCTGCGAGCCTCGAGGCGGGCTCTCGGAGTTTTAGGGTTTGAGGGTTATACCTTGGCGACCGGCGGTGGTTCGTGGCACGAGGATCGAGGCGAGAGAGAAGAGTATTTCTCTTTTTTTTTTTGCATTTACAATTATTATTTAATTACAATAATAACTAAATAATTATTAATAATTAATTATTAATTAATTATAATTAAAGAATTAATGATTAATTATAATTAATTGGAATTAATTATAATTAATCAAATAATTATAATTAATAATTAATTACTAATTAATAATTATTATAATTAGATAATTAGTTATAATTATGATTAAATAATAATTAAATATATTTAGCAATAAACATAGCTACAAAGAACTCTCCCTTTCCTCTTAGGTTTGACGGATTTACAGGATTTGAGCAAGATTTATGCTACTTAGCGGGATTTAGGGACTGTCGAATCCCACAGCAAGTTAAATCCTCAATTTTTTTGATTTACGGGATTTGGCCGAGGAAGCTCGAGCAAGGGAGGAAGTTACCTTGACAGCAAGCGAGTCCACGTTGTTGCTTCTGTTCAAAATGTCGTAACTTCCGATCCCTAAGGAAGGGAATGTCGCTGGAGGAACGAAACCGAGCGGTGACAGAGGGGCCAGCGTCGGGCTAGGGCAGAGAAGGATCGGAGGCTTGCGATCGGGGTCGGTCCAGTTGCGAACTGGAGAGCGAGATGGAGTCGGAGCTTGTGTCGGGTTGAGGGGTTCGGGTAGGAGCAGGAGTCGAGAGGGATTTGGAAGAGGGATTGCGAGCTGTGGAGTCGAATGGGAGAGGCGTCGGGGTGCTTCCGATCGGAGCAGACGACGGGAGCTAGGGGGTCTTCGGGATGCAGAGCTTCGCGTGGGAGGAGAAGCAGTGGAAGAAGCGAGAAGGTCCTGATGGGAGCTCCCATTTGGTGTCGTATTTAACGACATGTGTGGGGGCTCGATCGAGGCGAGCTCGCGAGATTTGCGGGAAGTGATGCGAACGGCGCCGAATCGGCGGGACTTCGGCAGGAATCGAGGATCCGACGGGCAAGGTATGATTTTGAGTTTTTTTTTTTTTTATTTCATTTTGTTACTTTGTCTTGGCTGTAGAGTATAGGTCAACAAATGCCCCCCAACAAATGTGGTTCGCGTCTAGAGCGAATCACGTTTGTTGTATGCTGATTGCCCATGTGGATCTCCAGATATTTTGCTCTAGATGTCACACAAAGGTCTTCATTTAGTGGATCTCCAAAAGTTTACTTGGATGTCACACTAAGCTCCTCATTCTGTAGCTTTCCAAGAGTCAATCTCTGTACCTTCATGGCTCTTTAGATGCATTTGTAGTCTTTAGTGGGATTGACATATTGGTTCTTGTGATTTCTGTGATTGTTCTCCGTGTTGTAGATGATTTTAAATATTTATTTGGGGATCTCGGCACGCAGCGCGATGTCGACCCAAATAAATATTTAAAATGCCCCCAGTCTCTAGGAACATTTGTAGATGTCATTCGGGATGCTTCTTTTTGTAGTTTTAGTTTCCCTGAGATTCTGGTTCCTTCTGTCTTGTGCTTTGTGCTGCGGACATTGATGGAGAATTGCCTGATTCGTCTTTACTGACTTGTCAGGTGATTTTGTACCTTCTGCCCTTTGCTTCTAGCTTTGGCGGGCTTGATGAAGGAGTAGATGCCGGTAACCAAAACCCTTAGGTTTGTGATAGGTCGATGGCGAGAAGTCATCGGTCCAGAGCTTTGTGCATGACGGACTTGTTGATGACGGAATCCTCTTAGTTCAGCCTCAGGCTTCTCATGAACTTTGGGATAATTTCTTCTGTCCTTTGCTTTGTGCTTTGGTGGACTTGTTGAAGAAAAATTCCTTCGATCCTAGCTTTGTGCTCTATGGATTTGTTGAAGGATTTACAGGTTTTGGATTCAGTTGATAGTACCAATAATGAGTAGTATCTTGATCCCTAACCACTTGAGGAGACTTTAATCTGAGTCACTTGAGTTCATCAGATTGGGCGAGCTGGAATTTGACAGCTCTTCGTCCTCTGGTTGCTGAAGTGGGGGTTCCTCTACTACGGCCTTTCTTATGGCGTATTGAGTAGATGGAGCTGCCAGCGATCCGGCCATATTTGGGCTTGTTGGATCCGACCTCTTACACCCATTCAGGTTTCAGACTTGAGCTAGGGGAAATGTGCTTCCCAATACTGATTTTGCTGAAGTTGATAGATTTGGAGTTCTCCTTTGTGGTTGAAGATTTAGAGCCTACACGAGTTTGGTATTTGCTCGAGATTCTTTCTTCCCACTGGAACTTTGATTCTCCGGTCAATTAGGAGAATTTGGTAGACTACGATCACTTAAACTTATCGAGTCAAATTCGCCTTCGTACTTCCTACAGTCCCTACTGACGGGTTGACGAAGTGGGGGTTCCGCTACTACGGCCTTTCTTATGGCGTGTTGAGTAGACGGAGCTGCCAGCGATCCGGCCATATTTGGGCGTGTTGGATCCGACCTCTTACACCCACTCGAACCTTAAGCTTCAGGCTGCTGAAAGACTTCCGGTTGTTCTGGCTCAATTTGTTAGAGTGTGTAGTTGCAAAAGTCTCTTTCTGACCTTTGAGATCTTGGTACATTGGAGAAGGTGGTGTCTCGATCTTTTGAAGCTCACCTGCACATACTTTGAAAAGAACTTGTTGTATTCTTCAGTATAAAAGAATATTTGTGTTGGTGATTTTAAATATTTATTCGGGGATCTCGGCATGCAGTGCGATGTCGACCCGAATAAATATTTAAAATGCCCCCTGTCTCGCAGGGACATTTCATAATGGAGTAAATTTGAAATTTTGTGATTTTAAATATTTATTTGGGGATCTCGGCGCGTAGCACGATGTCGACCCAAATAAATATTTAAAATGCCCCCTGTCCTGCAGGGAGATTTTGAAATGCATTCTTGGAACACAAGAGAATTTCAAATGTAAAAATGTAAAGTGTATATAGATATGCATGAAATACATAATAATATAACACTTCTTCGGGCAATCTTATGCATGGTACTTCTTCAGATGTCGACCGTTGATCGGCGGCATAGGCCTCTGACCGTGCAGATCGATAAGCTGGTAGGCCCCTCCTTGGTACGCCTTCTCGATGACGAATGGGCCTTCCCAGTTGGACACAAACTTGCCACCAATTCTTCGGTGTGGGATGATTGGTCTTCTCAGCACCAGGACCAATTCCCCTTCTTGAAAGGATCGAGGGCGCACCATCCGATCAAATGATTTTGCCATCCTTCCTCGGTAGATTTCTAAGTTCTGTTGGGCTTGCAGCCTGACTTCGTCGAGTGCATCGAGCTCCTCAATTCTTAGGCGAGCATTCTGTTCTTGAGTAAGCTCATTCTGGATAGCGACCCGAAGAGACGGTAATTCAACTTCTAGTGGCAAAACGGCTTCAGCTCCGAACACTAGTGAGTAGGGAGTGGCTTTGGTTGGTGTTTTGTAGGTCGTACGATACGCCCACAATGCTTCTGCCATCTTTGTATGCCATTCTCTTTTATTCTTGGTGAGGATCTTCTTCAACAATTTTACCAGCGTCTTGTTGAAGGCCTCAGCCAAACCATTGGCTCTTGGGTTGTATATAGACGAGTAACGCCAGTCAATCTTATGACGATCTACGAACTTGTAGATTTTTGTACTCTTGAATGCTGTGCCATTGTCTGAGATCACACGGCGTGGTACACCGAATCTGTAGACGATGTTGTGGGTGAAGAAATTAATCACGTGCTCGGATGTGACTTCCCTGAATGGAGCTGCTTCTGCCCATTTTGAAAAATAGTCTGTTGCTGCCAAAATAAAGCGGTGCCCTGCCGATGAAGGTGGATCTATCGGTCCGATTATATCAGTGCCCCAACATTCAAATGGCCAGGATGCAACTGTTGGATGCAGTGGATTTGGTGGTTGATGAATAACATCACCATGAATCTGACACTCGTGGCACTTCTTAGCGTGGTTGATACAATCTCTTACCATCGTAGGCCAGTAATAACCCATTCTTTTAATTTTAGCGGCCATCTTGGGACCTGACTGGTGTGCTCCACAGAGTCCTTCGTGAACTTCTGTCACCACTTTATCAGCTTCCTTAGTCCCTAGGCACCTTAGCCACATTTGATCAAAAGCTCGTCGGTACAACGTGTCATTGACAAACGCGTATCGCAATGCTCTTTTTCTAATTTGTGCAGCCAGAGATTTATCTGTTGGAAGTTTGCTTTCTTTGAAGTAGTCGACGAATGGTTGCCTCCAATCGTCTTCGACTTCAACATCTAGGCAATCCAACCACGACTCTGAGAATCTACCAGTTCTTCGTCTTTTTACTGCTGGACGTTCCCCTGGTTGATTTTTAACAGTGATTTGTTGGGGAGGTTGAGGGTCAACCGGGGCTACATCCTGTTGGCTTGAACCTGGCATTCCCTCTGCCTGCGGGAATTGTAGGGTTGCTGGCTCTAAGACTCGGCGGTTTTCAACCGCAATGAATATAGGTGGCCTCTTATCCTCATTTGCAAGCTCCTTGGCCAGTTTAGCTAGACAATCTGCTTTTGCATTCTGTCCTCGAGGAACCTGAGTCATCCTGACATTCGGTATTTGTTTTAGAAGCTCGAGAGCTCGTCGGTGATAGTGAGCCAATTCGAGTTTGCAAATCTTGTAAATGCCCTGAACTTGATTTATCACAAGTTGAGAATCACCGAAAATTTGGAGATCTGTGATTTGGACATCAATTGCAATCTCCAGTCCTGCTATTAGAGCTTCGTATTCGGCTTCATTATTGGTCCGAGGTTCAGTTAGACTGAACGAGAATCTCATTATGCCTCCCTCGGGTTCTATAAAGACTAGACCGATGCCAGCTTGGGCCTTTGCAAGATTTGGAGGTTTGGGAGACTTTATAGACGATGCCCCATCAAAGTACATCTCCCAAAACGGTACCTTTTCTTCTTCATCAACTTGCATGATTTGTTCATCTGGCAAATCATCATTGAGCGGAGAGTCAGCTGGGATTGGATGTGCGGCGAGGAAATCTGCCAAAGCTTGCCCCTTTACTGCTTTCTGTGGCATGTACACTATATCAAATTGCAGTAATAGTACTGCCCACCTTGCCAAACGACCTGTCAACGCTGGTCTTGTCATCAAGAACTTTAGCGGATCGATCCTTGATATCAAGGTGATTTTATGAGATAACATGTAGTGGCGAAGTTTCTGGACTGCAAAGATCAATGCCAGACAATGTTTCTCAATTGGAGAATATCGTATCTCTGCTCCGATTAATCTCCGACTGATGTAGTAGAGTGCATTCTCTTTTCCTTCCTCATTGTGCTGAGCCAGTAACGCTCCGAGGGACTCTTCTAGTGCCGCTGTATATAGTATAAGAGGCTTCCCCGGAATTGGCGCTGCGAGAATGGGCGGATTTAACAGGTATCTCTTGATATTGTCAAATGCTTCCTGACATTCTTCATCCCACCTGAAGCGAACGTCCTTCTTCATTAATTTTGAAAATGGCTGGCACCTACCCGATAGATTTGATATGAATCGCCGAATGAAAGCCAACTGCCCTTGCAAGGAGCGGAGTTGACGGAGGCTTCTTGGTGGTGGCATCTCTGTGATTGCCTTGATCTTATTGGGGTCGATTTCAATACCTCGGTGACGAACGACATACCCCAAAAACTTGCCGGAGGAGACCCCGAAAGCACATTTGAGAGGATTCATTTTCAGATCAAACTTTCTGATTCTCTCAAATACAATTCTTAAGTCGTTTAGATGCTCTTTTCGGTCTATGCTCTTAACGACAAGGTCATCTACATAGCACTCGACCTTCTGATGTATTAATTCATCAAAAATACGGGTCATCGCCCGTTGGTAGGTGGCACCAGCGTTCTTCAATCCGAAGGGCATGACCGTATAGCAGAAAATGCCGATGGGCGTTCTGAATGACGTATGCCTTTCATCCTCAGGAGCCATCTTGATCTGGTTGTATCCTGACGATCCATCCATAAACGAGAACATGTCATAATTTGACGTGTTGTCTACTAGGAGTTCGGATACAGGCAGCGGAAAATCATCTTTTGGACACGCTTTGTTGAGGTCCCTGAAATCGATACAGATACGAATCTGTCCATTCTTCTTCTTCACCGGGACGATATTGGCGATCCAGTCGGCGTATTTCTCTTCGCGGATGAAGCCCGCTTCTATGAGCTTTTTGGTTTCAGCAATCACCTGTTCTTCAATCTCCAATCTCATTCTCCTTGGAGCTTGTTTGACGGGTGCGACATCCGGTTTGATTGCCAACCTGTGAACTGCTACGTCAGGGGATAAGCCGGGCATCTCAGCATATGTCCAGGCAAAGCAATCCCTGAATTCACAGAGGAGTTCTTTTATCTCTTCCACCTGATCTTCTGGCAGAAGGGAACTAATGAAGGTTGGGCGAGGGTCATCCTTGGTTCCCAAGTTGACTTCTTTTAGCTCGTCCATAGTGGCTGCCTGTCCACCATCTTCAAGCTCTTCTGGTGCAGGCTTGGCCTCTAGAGGCTGATCATCGTAATCCTCAGCTTCGTAGGCTTCTTCATCAGGAACATCATTGGATTCAACTCCCCTGCAGGTGATTGCTCGGCAAGTCTCCTTCCGGATGCATTTTCGCTTGACGAATCCAATACCTTTATATGCGTTCATCTCCTTCCGCCGCATTGGACGCGGATTCCTTCCATACCAGAGACTTAAACACATACGAAGTTGTCGTTTAGGGGTGGGAACATTGATCCACTTTCGCAACATTCTTTGAATACCTTTGGTATTAAACCTAGGTATCCTCGTAGGTAGTAATTCTTCAGAATCGATGAAGACATGGTCCCAATCACGATTCACTTCTTCATCCTTTCCTACGGAGTAGAATATATTCCCTGACTCGATCCCCTTTCTGATTGGAGGCAGATAAAGGGTTACAAGTTCTTCAACTTTATGCACATCTCGTTGAATTATTTCTTTAAAATACTGTAGGGGAATACGAGTGACTACGAGCACGCTATCCGAGATTGACAGGCTATCTATTCTTCTAGAGAATACCTCTTGTACCGTGTTCATATAGATAGAGTCGTAGTCATAGTCATCATTTGAATATGCGACCTCCCTACTCCATTCGTCCATCGAACGACATACTCTCTGGGATTTTGCAGGGGTGACATTATCTTCATCTGTGTCGCTCCCAAGGTGAGGTACACGTTTCCTTTCTTTAGAAGTGGCAGTGGTAGCTTCTTTGGGAAGAGTCGGCGTTGCCTTCTTTCTCCCCACCTGCTTCCTCTCACCTTTCTGTTCAGGTTGCTTTGCACTCTTTGGGTTAGATGCTTGAGCCTTTAGAGAGCTTGATAACTTTTGCTTCTTTGGCATGAAGTACTGCGCATCTTCATAGACTGTCGCTTCATGGACTGCAAAGGGCTGAATATCACCAGAGATCCTGAATTCTTCCCCATCCTTAAGGTACTTCATGCACTGGTGTAGTGTTGATGGGACGATGCCATACTCATGCAACCAGGGGCGACCCAGGAGCGCCTTGAATGAAGTGTCCGCATCAATCACATGAAATTTAGCTTCTGTATGGAATTCTCCAAATACAAGAGGGAGCATAAACGATCCAAGAGTTTTCTGCCCTTTTTCGTTAAAGCCATGTACCATAAGCTTATCTGGCCCGAGGTGCTCTACGTTGAGGCACAACGAACTTAGCGCTTTTAAGCTCATGAGGTTGATGGAGGATCCAGGGTCGATCAGAATTCGACTGATTACCAAATCGTCACTCTCTGCAGTAACATACAGAGGTCGATTGTGGTCTGCCGTCCCAAGCATCATGTCGTCCTCAGTAAAAGTGATGAACGGTTCATTTCGAGCTTGCAGGACCTCAGTCAGGTTGCGCTCAGCGAAGTACGCCTCATATCTTTCGGGGTCTTTGAGAGCCTGAATCAAAGTCTCCCGAAGATCCTTGGACATCACCAGAGCGTCGTATATGCTGAGCTGGGCAGGGATCTTCCTCAGATGGGATAAGATATTATAATCTATTCCCTTAACTGGAGTATGTTTCTTCTTGGGATCCTCGGAGATAATGTCTTCGTTGACAACTATCTCTTTTCCCTTATCCTTATTGGATATTCCCTTCTTTAGCGGAGGTGGTAGTATCTTGCCACTTCTCAACTGCACTTGAGCGATCTCTTCTGGATCAAACTCATTTGACGGTGCGTTTTCTTCAGAGTCTGCCATCGTCGCGTCTAGGGATTCATTCGTTGACTCAGAATCACCTCCCAGATTTACATGTCCTATCTGCGACGCTATATCGGGATCAGATTCATCTGTCTTTGGAAAATGCAGATCCTCCTCTGAGCTGTAGTCCATTGACGATGTTGCCAGACAGGTTTCAACGATCATCTCTCTGACATATTTTTCTTTTGTCAGAGTTATTGGCGTTGCTGAAATGACCCGACAGACTTCTGCGGGAAGAGGATCCTCATCAGCCTCTTCTGCTTCGTCAATCTTGAGCTCTGACATAAAGTCAGCAAGCTTAATAGGACGCCTCGCGGTCTGGTAGTATTCATCCAGACTATCTATAACCCTTTGGGTTGCTGTTTTTTTCTCTTTAAGCTTCTTCACTTTGGTCTTCCTCTTGGACTTTGCCTTCCCAAGTTTTGAAGGACCGGCTTGATTGGGAAACTGTTTAGAAGCAGATGCCTGTGCCACAGGTAATGCCTTCAGATTTAACACTGGTTCCGTAGGAGATTTCCATTTTACACCCGGAACTCCTTCAAGCTGCTTCAGCATTTTCACAGTTTTCTTAGAGACCGCAGTTTCCCACTGTTCTTCCTGAGCTGGCTTCTTTTCATTTTTTCTTTCTTCAACCGGGGGTACGGAGGAAGTCGTTACTACCCGAGTTGATTCCTTTCTGGGATGAGTCAGCACATTGTCGGACAATGTGAGCTCTCCCCTTCGATATTTTCTTTCAAGCCAATCCTTGAAGACATAGCAATCTTCAATTGGATGACTCATCACCCGATGATATGGGCAATAGTTTGGGTCGCCGCTATGTTTTGACTCCTCGGGTCTCTTGCACTCTGGCAGTTCTAAACCCGCTTTCAATGCCTGTCGAAACAGCTTGGCGACACTTTCCCTCTTGAATGAATATTCCTTATTCATTTTGTCTTTGAGGGAGGGGAACGTTCGATCACCAGTCCCCGTTGTTTGCCTCGGGCGTTCTCCACCACCCTGATAAGTTCGTGGTTTATCATTACCCCCGAGTATCAGCTTCGGCTGGGGGTTAGGATTGTAGACTTGCTTAGGCTTTTCTTGATATTGCATCGGCTGCTTGCCTTTGTCCACGTTGTAAATCACTTGTTTCTCCTTATCAGCTCTGGAGAAAAATATAGAGTCAGCCTCACCTCTTCTAGCACCCGAGGCTTTAGTCTTCTTAGGCCTATCAGAATAGTTTTCTGATTTTGATAGGTTTAATTTCTCAAACTTCGCCACCCTATCCAGTAGGTCTTGAAATGTGGTGATTGTAGCCATGCACAGGAATGGTTGCATCTTGTCATCAATGTTTCCCATTAACAACTGTACGGCATGCTCCTCCTCAAGCTGTTGTTCACATTTCATACTCAAGTTGCGCCAGCGAGTGATGTATTTAGTCACTGATTCTTCCTTCTTTCTCTTATTCAGAGCAAGGTCAGCGATCGTTATCTTCTCGGTTGCACTGGCAAATCTCTTCACGAACATATTCTCTAACTCTGCAAATGTCTTTACAGAGTCATTTGGTAGTTCGGCGTACCATTCGAAAGCAGCTGCTGTCAAACTGCTAACGAATTGTCGGAAGAGTAGAGCATCATTCCCTCCAGTATTCCCGCAGGTGGCTTTGAACTGCGCCAGGTGCTGTCTGGGATTTTTGTTGCCATCAAAAGTATTGAATTTTGGCACAGAATATCCCTTTGGGTATGGCACCTGATCATACTCTGCCGGGTACGGGCGACCTTTACCCACTAGCTTCTCTGCCTGATCAATAGCTATAATAGCCCTGATCCTTTCTGTAATGATCCCTTCAAGCTGTGCAGCAGTCACAGGCTCGGAGGTACTTGCGATATTCTGCGGAGTAGGCTGACGAGTGGTATTCTGAGCCTCGTGGCCACCTTCAGGAGTGTCCCGTACTCCTGAGACTTGCGGCACTTGGAAGTTTGGAGGATCAGGGGGAGGATTGGGCATAGAACCAACTGCAGCATTTCTCTGCATGATCTGCATCATTGCCGTCATTTGGGTCATCATCTCTGTCATTTTCTCATGTAACTGAGAGATTTCCCTATCCTTGGCCCTCATTTGACGTTTCATTTGCCTCTGCATTTCTGCGAGCGTGACGTTCTCGTCAGCAAAGGGATTATCCTCAGCCTCTTCTCGCTCTTCTTGGGAATGGACACCTCTGCCAGTGGTGGACCCGGCTTCATGGCGGCGCCGATATACTTGTCTAGGCGGTGGTTGCCAACGATCATCATCTTCATCATCGTCGTAGTAGGCCTCCTCTTCGACATTGATGTGTCTCACCATGTAGACCACTTCCATGTCCAAGGTGTTATTTACCTCTTCCAAGTTTTCTTCTACGTATTCCATATTTTCTTCTAGATTTTCTTCCATGTATTCTTCAATATTTTCTTCTAGATTTTCTTCTTCTCCTTCTTCTAGCACTCGAATCTCCGAGCGGCGGCGCCACTGGATCTCCGGTTCTTGGTTAGGCAGGAAGATCTCTTCGACCCGTGGGCTGCGGTCGAAGTTAGACTCTTCCTTGGGAGGAGTTGGTGAGCGACGGGATCCCCTGGAAGATTCTCCAAGGTGTCTACCGTTGGGAGGAGCGTCATCGTGGGCCTTCTTTTGGACCCACTTTTGACGTTGTTTGTAACTGGGGGCGGATCTCCGGGAAGCAGTACCAGATGTCACGCCCAGCTCAGTCTTTCTTTCGTTCTTTTCTTCTCTGCGAGGCCTTGGCCTCCAGATTTGTTTTCCCTTCCACCGGGACCTTTCGGCGGTGGATCCCTGAATGTGTGGTTCAGGTGTCACACCCCGATGTTCACCGCGTGGGGTGTATTTTCTTTCCTTTCTCTCCACAGTAAGAGACATGCGCTCTCTTGGTGGAGTTCTTCTTGTTTCGACCATCAGTGGCCGCTGGTACCTTCTCTTTTTCAGTCCTCTCTCCTTCACGGTTTTCAGGACTCTGTAGACTCGAGCTGAGAGAGTTTCAGGCTCCTTCTTCTTTTGAGGAGGTGGGACTTCAGGCTGTCGGTCCCAGAATGACTTCTTCAGCTCCCCAGTTGAGCTGTTCCTCTTAACCCACTTCAAATTTGTGAACCCATTCCGGGTAGGAATGTTCGCTTCTAGCTCTTGAGCAGGCAAGTTGGATGGGTGGACAGAGAGTTGTTGTTGAGCTCGGAGCTCAGCATTCATCTTCCTTCTCTGCCTCCTGGTGGGCCTTCCTCCAGATGAGGAAGCCTCAGAAGTGTTCTTCACGGGTGCGAGTAACCCGGTTGGCAGATGTGTGGTGTTCGCAGTCACCACGGAGATCCTTCCTCCGGCTACAACCCTTTTGGTGGCCGGGGTTTCTGGCTGCGACAGCCGTTCAAAGACAGAAATCCTCTCACGAGGATTTTCAGCAGCAGCAAGTCGTTGTGGCCTCCTAGCAGGCCCTTCAGTATTTCTGCCATTCGTAGGAATGGCGGTGGCCCTTTCAACAACAGCAGGGAAGTCAATGCTACCAAACTGGATGGTAGCTCCAGCATTCCCTGTCTCAATGATAGCGTTCGCCAGTTGGATCCTGGCTCCTTGTCCCAGCTGGACAGTCATTGGTGTGTTCTGTAGATCCATCTGCATAAATGAAAGGTAAGGGTTAGTGATCAAAATTTGATACATCACCCCACACTTTCAAAAATGCAGAGACTTGCACAGAATAGAAAACAAAAATAGATAACATTAGCGAGCCAATTCAAATAATACAAATTTAAAATACTGCTAAATACGTTATCCTGATAAATTTGTTTGAACGATCATTTTGAAAAACTCAGAATTTAAATTCTTTAAGCGATCATTTTAGAAAATTCAAAATTTTGAATCTGGGATGATTTGACTGCTACGATAGTACTGAGATGACTAGCCAAAGATGGAAAGAAAAACCAATCCCCAGCGGAGTCGCCAGAAATCTGTGGGCTCCGAAAATTCGGCCCCGGCCTCCGCCCGACTTTTTGGTTTTCGAGGGGGGGAGTTTTAACGAACTAAGTTCCGAGGTAAATTTTGGAAGGCAGATGAGATAGTAGATAAGACACTACCCAGAGATTTCGCCCTCATTTTGCGAGGACTTTATGATCTGAGTTCTGGTTTCCTATAGGCGCAAGCCCCTATAGTTAATTACCCCTCCCGGTAACGAGAGAGAACTTTCGATTAAGGCTAGTCGTCAATCAGATACGTAAGGATACGTGGATCTGGCATATAGTAGCAGCAATAGGTTGGGAATGTTAAAAGGATTGGAAGGGTTTGATATTTAAAATAGAAATTTCACCATCTTGCACTTAAAGCAGATTGTGGGGGAATGGATGATGGACCCGATCAAGATCCCATGGTTCCATCGTCCCGGGCCATCGTGGTCCCTGGTCTACTTAGTCAGAGGAGGTAGTCGACCCAACCTGACAGAAGGATCCTTGTCGGCAGCCATGGGTTGCTTCGTCCAAGGGTACCTTGTAGACCTGGGGTGAATATTTGCCTAAGGGGACAAATTTGAATCCACCTTAGCTAACAGAGGGCTTTGTGCCCTATCGATCATATCCTATTGATTCATATCTCAAGGATTTGATGCCATTGGGGAGCATACGGGCTCTGGCCATAACCATAATATAATGGTGCCATTTGGCGGCGACCACCTGGTTCAGAGGGCCCCGAGTCATAACCGTTTATCCTGCAGTGCCATTTGGCGGCGAAACTGCCGGTTAGAGGACTCGTACCACGTCCTTGCTGGCAGGAGATTGTTTGAGAATGGATCCTAGTGATATTCTCGACCAGGCATTAGCTATTTGTGAGCTACAGTTATTCTCATATTTGTCCACCTCGGCAAACTGTTGCGGAGGATGGATGGATTTTGCTTTAAGCGATTTGATAGTTGGATTTCAATTTTTAAAAATTTGGAGTTTGAAAGATTTTTGGATTTTGGGATTTTGAGTATTTTTGTTGGGTTTTGGAATTTTGGTAGGGTTTGGGAGGCATTTGGGATGATTGATGTAAACCCCTCCGGTTGAGACTCGCATTCAGCACGGCCATCATCGGGGTGTGGGGTCATTTATATTTCTGTATTTTGAACCTTGTCGACTCTGTCTAGTGATTGACAGAGGATCGGGTTTCGTAGGCTTTATGCCCTTGTTAGTGAATTCTCTTGATTATAGGCCTTGAAGGCCTAATATAAACGTATAAAATAAATATCTCGATCGTCCTCACGACCGTATATTTATTTAATAGTTCGAGCCGTGTCAACTCCTTTCTACTTGAATAGAAGGATCGGGCTCGAACTTGAATTCACTTATTGACCCGCGCAGCATCCCTAAACGTCACGTGTGTACCAATAACACGCTCGTCGGGGCCCATGCGGGTTTATGATTGCTTTTACCCTTTTCGTGTACCTATGTGTATACAAACTACAGTGTACGTGCGGGGGACTGTCGTTTGGGGATTTGTACGATCTCCCCTACTACCACTTGTAGGTAGGTAGATGTATTCATTCATAGATTTGGATCGACCTCAGGATACTGCATTTACTGGAGTCATTTTGTATCTACCCACAGATGACATGTGGTGCGTACACCTGTATTTGTAGGGGAGTCGTATGTATTGCAGATCTTTTTTTTTGCATTTGATATGTCGTCTTCATAAAGTTGTTCGTAGGCGGGTCCTTGTTCTCTTCTTGTGTAGGAACCGTAGCAGCACTGATTGCATCAAGGTTACAATCATCTCACCTCTCAGTTGATAATTCATTGTATGAATCAGAGCTTCCTTATTACTTGATTTATTTGCATGCAAAAGTGATACAAGAGTCACATATTAACCATTACCACTTGTATATGATTTGCACCAATTATTGGGATGCTTTTGTGCATAACGAATCTTTCATTTGACTTTTGTTTGAATACTTGGAATTTGCAATCATCTTGAGTCACCAAAACTGCATTTGATTTTGTCATACTCTTTGTGAATGAATTTGCAACATTTTAGCATATCAATTTGTAAGCTCTTCATCATTTCCAAGAGTAGTTCTTATCCATTAGGAGCTTATTTTATTGACACTGTTAAGCTCCTTTTCATGAACTTATGGAACCACTGATGTAGGATCTACAATCGTCATATCACTCATGTGTTGATTGAAAGTTCTTCGTGGTGACAATGAACGTGTTGTCATACTGCAAATCTTCTTGTTCATGATTTCTGTATATGTACTCATTTATATCCTAATTGAGATGACCATTCCTCAACCATTCATTAAAGTTTTGATATCAGAGTCAAGTTCTTTGTGGTTCACACCGAATTCCTTGCATCACTTTCAAGTTCAAGCTCCTGATTATTCGGATTCAGTTTTGAGTCCATTTGTAAGTTCACTTGGGTCCAGTTCAGGTTCCTTGCATTGTTCAGGTTCAAGCCAAAACTCCTTGCACCAAGTTCCTATGAGTTCAAGCTCTTTATGTTCATTTGAATCCTTGCTTGCAAATATGTCACAAGTTAATGTTCAAATCTCTTGTATCCAATTCAAGTCTTCTGTGAGTGTTTAAATTGGTCCCCTGTTGTTCAAAAGTCCACAAGTTCAAATTCAAGTTCTCTGTAGCCTTGCAAGTTCAAATCAAGTTTGACTTGAGTTTACATGTTCGAGTTCAAGCCCCAAATCTTGTCCAAATATAAGTTCAATTCAACATTATTTAATTGACTTTGATTTAGGTTAGATCTTATGTTCATTTGAGTTCAGTCCGAGTTTGCTTGACTTGAGTTTGGGTTCAGATTTAATTCATTTAAGTTAATTTTAGGCTCGTTTTGCGTTCAATTCATTGTCCTTTGATTGTCTAAATAAAGTCCAAGTGTTGTCTTCTGTTCACCCGAAATTTCGGCAGCCTCCCGGCGTCTCCCCCGCTTAGGGGAAACTACGAGAAAACTGGGCCTTTCCCACCACGCTAAGAAAAGCGTGTATGGTAGGTGCCCTCTTTCGAGGACACCGCGGCCGTGTAAAATCTTCAATCCCCCACCACGCTACGAAAAGCGTGTATGGGTCTTCGACAGTACCTGTTTGAAAAATGCAGTTATTTCCCCGCGAGCGGGTACTTATGAATATCCCCACCACGCTAAGAAAAGCGTGTATAGGGCTTACCCGCCTCGCCGTAGGTGTCGCACCGGGTTCCCTTCCCACCACGCTAAGAAAAGCGTGTATAGGCGGTTTGCCGGCCCGACACGAACGCCGAGGATAGGATTTTGAGGTGATTATCCACTTCGTCATAGGCGTCGCACCGGGTTCCCTTCCCACCACGCTACGAAAAGCGTGTATAGGCGGTTTGCCGGTGCGTCGCGAACGACGAAATGAGCTCTCGAAGTGATTACCCGATTCGTTGCAAGCCTCGCGACGCACTTCCTCCCACCACGCTAAGAAAAGCGTGTATAGGTGGTCGTTTTGTCGCGCTGCGAGCCTCGAGGCGGGCTCTCGGAGTTTTAGGGTTGGAGGGTTATACCTTGGCGACCGGCGGTGGTTCGTGGCACGAGGATCGAGGCGAGAGAGAAGAGTATTTCTCTTTTTTTTTTTTGCATTTATAATTATTATTTAATTACAATAATAACTAAATAATTATTAATAATTAATAATTAATTAATTATAATTAAAGAATTAATGATTAATTATAATTAATTGGAATTAATTATAATTAATCAAATAATTATAATTAATAATTAATTACTAATTAATAATTATTATAATTAGATAATTAGTTATAATTATGATTAAATAATAATTAAATATATTTAGCAATAAACATAGCTACAAAGAACTCTCCCTTTCCTCTTAGGTTTGACGGATTTACAGGATTTGAGCAAGATTTATGCTACTTAGCGGGATTTAGGGACTGTCGAATCCCACAGCAAGTTAAATCCTCAATTTTTTTGATTTACGGGATTTGGCCGAGGAAGCTCGAGCAAGGGAGGAAGTTACCTTGACAGCAAGCGAGTCCACGTTGTTGCTTCTGTTCAAAATGTCGTAACTTCCGATCCCTAAGGAAGGGAATGTCGCTGGAGGAACGAAACCGAGCGGTGACAGAGGGGCCAGCGTCGGGCTAGGGCAGAGAAGGATCGGAGGCTTGCGATCGGGGTCGGTCCAGTTGCGAACTGGAGAGCGAGATGGAGTCGGAGCTTGTGTCGGGTTGAGGGGTTCGGGTAGGAGCAGGAGTCGAGAGGGATTTGGAAGAGGGATTGCGAGCTGTGGAGTCGAATGGGAGAGGCGTCGGGGTGCTTCCGATCGGAGCAGACGACGGGAGCTAGGGGGTCTTCGGGATGCAGAGCTTCGCGTGGGAGGAGAAGCAGTGGAAGAAGCGAGAAGGTCCTGATGGGAGCTCCCATTTGGTGTCGTATTTAACGACATGTGTGGGGGCTCGATCGAGGCGAGCTCGCGAGATTTGCGGGAAGTGATGCGAACGGCGCCGAATCGGCGGGACTTTGGCAGGAATCGAGGATCCGACGGGCAAGGTATGATTTTGAGTTTTTTTTTTTTTTTATTTCATTTTGTTACTTTGTCTTGGCTGTAGAGTATAGGTCAACAATCATTAACTACATATAAAAGGATTCGTAATATTTAGGTTACGTACACCTGGTAAAGCTTGCCCTCTTTCTGTTGAGTGAAATAACGAATCCAACGACAGTTTAAGTTTAGCTTCTCTAGCTTCCGAGAAAAGTTCTGTCCAGTGCTTTAGCAGTTAATTTTCAGCAGAATGTAGATGCCAACCTGGACATAGCATTTATTGATATCTTAAAGCATAACAACCAATCTACAATGGCTAATAGATAAGCCACTATGATCTACTGTCCTCTCCGAAAGTACCAAGTTTAGATCTCAACTGTTGACCTCTACTAGATAAGCCAAAAAAATGAAAATAAAAAAAATGTTTAAATGATTACATACCTGCCGCTACCCATGCCGTTGCTACAATACCCATCCCGATCCTCTGCGGAAAATCCTATCGCAGCTCTGCAACAACGCCAAACGTCGCTTCTCCTGCATGCGTGCTTCGACCGAGCTCCTGCCTATGTTGATAAAAGGGAAGACAAGTCTTCCATTCGTTGTTTCCGACTCCTCCTCCCACGACAACAGTTCTCACTTGCTCTCTTCTTCTTCTCCAACTCATTCCCACGCTCCAAGCTTCAGTAAACTCCCGCTCTAACCTCCACATCTCGCAAGCTCTTCTTCCGACTCCACCAATCGGAACTCCCACGATCTTTCCCAACGGAGACTCCCATTGCTTCCTCTTGCCCGATCCCTAAGCCACAAGAGATCCTCCATCCCGTCGCCTCCACTCGCTAAACCCCACTCCAAATCCCGAATCCCTCAAGTCTTCAAACCCAAAACCTCAACCCCCCGTCGCTATCTCTGCAACCGACCGAGCTCTTCACACACACACACACACACACACACAGAGTGAGTGTGTGTGTGAGCGAGCGAGAGATCCCTACCTCACTTGCAAGCTCTACCCAACACCTCCTTCCCTTGCTCTTCTGATTTCCCTACAGCTGCACCTATCCCCCTTCGATGACATTCCTTTCCTATTGGATCGGAAGGTGCGACATTTTGATCGGAAGCAAAGCTAGGAGCTCGCTTGCTGTGAAGGTAAATTTCTCCCTTTCGCAGGCTTCTTCGGCCAAATCCCGTAAACCCACTGAGCTTCAAAGAGGGGAACAGAAGGATTTAACTCTATATGAGATTTAACTGTTCCCTAAATCCTGTTTATTAGGGTTTATCATAGTCCTGCTCAAATCATGCCTAAATAGTTTTTTTTTGTAACTGTGATTAATAGCATTTAATTGTAATTAATTAATATTAATTACATTTTATTATAATTGATAATTAATTATTATTAATCATGATTAATTGCGATTCATTTTAATTAATCTCAATTAGTTATTATTAATTTTAATTAATCATTATTAATTGATTATCATTAATTATAATTAATTATAATTACTTGTTAATTAAAAAGAAGAAAGGACCTTCTCTTGCCCCGATCTACGTGCCAACCACACCACCGTCGCCTTGTCGACCACTAAGACATAACCTCCTTAACTTAAATCCCGCTCTCGAGGCTTGCGACGAGCCGGCAAACCTTTGTACGTGCTCACGTAGCACGGTGGGAGGGAAATCGGTGCGACGCTTGCGACGAGGTGGGTAATCCCTGGAGCGCTCACGTAGCATGAGGGGGACAAAAAATAAGTACCCATACGTGCGGAAATAACTGTGCTCTTTTCAACAGGTGCCAAAGACCCTTAAGCGCTCATGTAGCGTCGCGGGGATTGAATAAAATGCAGCCGCAGTGTCTAAGGACATCTACCTGAAGTGCTCACGTAGCGTGGAGGGGAAGGCTGCCTCTCGGTTTTTTCCCCTAAACGGGGGAGACGCCGGGAGGTTGCCGAATTTTTTAGCAAAATTGGGGACTTGAACTTGAACTGAATTTGAATTCGAGAGGACCACCGGGGACTTGACATTAAGAAAGATGACATTTAATTTGAATAAAAAATAAATTATAATGGACTTAATGTGAAAGTGAGTAAAATCACAATGAACTTGAATTTGAAATAAGCATGAACTTGAATTGAACTTACAAGGACGTAGGGGACTTGAGCAAACTATGAATGACATGAACTTGACTCAAATAATTTGAACAAGGAACTTGAACGAATGCAAGGGACATGAAGTTGACTTGAATACAATGACGAGGACCCAAATTGGACTTGAACTCAACAAGACTCGATGAACTCGAACTTGAATGAGATGATGAAGACTTGCAAGCTTGAATATGACGATGAACTGAACTCGAACAATTTCAATAGGGAATTGGACTTTGAATTGTTAAATACTTAATCAATTCAAAAATGCAAATGCTAATTGAAAATCTGAATTGTTCAAATAAATATCAACAATCAAGCAAAAGGACTCATGATGAACAAGCCTTCAGTGCACTCAAACGAACATCAATGAACAAATGAACTTGTGATACAACTTGCTTGCAAGCATTGACCAACGAAAAACCAAAGGGAACGTAATAGTATAAGTGCAGATGATTGTACAAACTTCCCAACAAATGAGGCTCAAGCCAATTAATCTATGAGTTAAAGAAAAGGAACCTATAGTACAAGCATTCATCCCGAAGGTGAAAATCAAGGGCTTATGACAGCATTAACCACCATCCTACAAGCATATGCAAGGAGATCGTGATGGAAATGATGGCACGTGTAAACACAAGGCACATATAACAAATGTGAGGACCTATCTTCTAAATCAGTTTGCAA
This sequence comes from Dendrobium chrysotoxum, assembly GCA_019925795.1. Classification (NCBI taxonomy): domain Eukaryota; kingdom Viridiplantae; phylum Streptophyta; class Magnoliopsida; order Asparagales; family Orchidaceae; genus Dendrobium; species Dendrobium chrysotoxum. The sequence continues at coordinate 87,007,369 of CM034315.1, read as the reverse complement.
ACGTCACATAAGGGAAAATTTTGATGAGTGCATTAATTCATTGAAAACATCAAATTCAAATTGAAGTGTGGCCCTCTCACAGTCAACATAAGTCAACATGAAAGCAACTGTATTGATACCTTGCAAGTGAGGGAGACTAGTGTACAATGGATATAATATCCTCCCTACAAGTAGTGTTTGTTATCTTGCAAATACATACAACAATCCTCTCACAAGCAATTATAGAAGACTTGTGTGTCCATGAACGACAGTGAAATACATACAAGTGGATACAACAACATGTAAACTCAAACAATAATACATCCTCAAGTGGCTACAGGAGACTCGTGTATGTTTGTAAACAACAGGAAAATATATACAATGAATGCAAATGCCCGCTAGTGATGACAGGAGATTCTCCACATTTATAATAATACACCTATGAGTGTTGATTGGAAGCAGGCAGCGAGTGATGTAATGCTCCTACAATTGACAACCATCCAGGGGAAGATAAGTACATAGTCCCTTGCAAACAAAAGGTGATTGATTGGTGATGAATACAAATGTCTGCGGGCCACTACAAAAGACCCGTCATGTGCACAACATGTATTGTAGGAGACTCGCCATGAGCTCAACACACTATCTACAAGCAAAATTCAGAAGACCATCAATGAATACACAATTTACTTACAACGCTCCTACAATCAATCACTATTCAAGAGCCAGCAAGTATGTCAATTCATTGCAAATAGAGGGGGACAATACACAGCAGACATAAGCTCCCATAAGTTGCTACAAAGGGCCCCCGTCATATACCCCGTGTGTGTCCATAAGCGAAACACAAAGTGACTATATCAAGTGCAAATACCTACAAGTTACTGTGGGAAACTCATCGTGCATATAACAGACCATCTACAAGTATCTACAAACATGTAGCAGGAGATTCGTTAGTGCACTATAATCCTTCTACAGAAAGCGACAAGTGGTGTACGACAATCTACCTGTATGAAATAGGCAAATAAACATAGTGCAACGCCACGCCACTGGATCTGCAACACTTGTATGAGCAGACAGAAGACGTCTACAAGTTCTCAAATAGAGCGTCACACATGTTCAAATGAAAGTTGCCCCCACAACTGAAATATCTCGAAAATATCCCCCACATGTGCACTGTAATATGTATGCACATAGGTACACAGAAATGCATGTATAATTATAAACCCGCATGGGCCTCGGCGAGCGTGTTATTAGTACACACGTGACGTCTAGGGATGATGCGCGGGTCAGAAAATAAATCCATGTTCGAGCCATAAAACTAGTATGCAGTCGCGAGATCGACCAGAACATTTCTTTTATAGTTCATATTAGGCTTTCAAGGTCTATAACAAATGAAACTCATTTACAAAGGCATAAAGCCTATGAAACTCGATCCTCTGTCGACAGCTCAATAGAGTCGACAAGGTTTGATCCATGAATGAAATGACCCCAAACACCCTGATGATGGTTGTGTTGAATGCAAATCTCAATCGGAGGGGTTCATTTCAAATGATTCAAAATGCCATCTAAATGCCCAAAATCCAAATCTCAAAATCATTCCAAATCCAAATATTTAAAATTGAAATCTAATCATCTGAACACTTAAAGCAAAACACATCCACTCTCCGCACAGTTTGCTAAGGTGGACAAATTGAAATTTATTTAAGCTCATATAGAGCTAATGCCCAGTCGAGAATATCACTAGGATCCATTCTCAAATAATCTCCTGCTAGTAAGGATGTGGTACGTGTCCTCTAATGGTCAATTTCGCCGCCAAATGGCACTGCAAGATAAACGGTTATGACCTGGGGCCCTATGAACTGAGTGGTTTTGTCGCCAAATAGCACCACGAGATAACGGTTATGACTAGAGCCAATACGTTTCTTAGTGGCATCAAATCCTTAAGATATGAATCAATATGATATAATCGATAAGGCACAAAGCCCTCTGTTAGCTAAGGTGGATTCAAACTTGTCCCCTTAGACAAAAACCCACCCCAAGTCTACAAGGTACCTTTGGACGAAGCAAACTATGGCTACCGACAAGGATCCTTTGTGGACCTCCGAAAGGACACAAAAACCATCGCCCCATGAGGGGAGACAATATCTGGCCAATGGAAGGACAGATTCGATCATGCATACGATTAACCATTGAGGATAGTGGCTCTCACCAGCACACCCCGATGGATAACAATATGTATGATCTAATCACAAAGGGTTTCCCCCACCCGATACATTAGCTCAAGTGGGGTTTATTTGAGAGTGGGATGCGGTTTCCCACGGGCGCAAGCCCCCGTGGTTAATTACATCTCAAGCCGGAGCCTGAGAAAACTCTCGATTAAGGATTCTATATTATTCTTTCTAAATTGGGATTGGCACAATGGGATAAGACTAGGAAATCCTACTCGAAGGGGAAGAAAGGTTCAACTAGGCTTAGTCAACATACACGGCTCAGATCAGCATCCGGAGGGACTAAGGTAGTGAGAAGAAACTAGAGAAAATAAGTAAATCTTGCACTCGAAGCATACAGGAGAGAAGGATGGAGGTGGCGTCATCCGTGTGACGCAGATAAGTAGGGTTTATAGTCTTTGAAGGAAAGAAGACTTACCTACTGATGAGGCGTACTACGAAGCAATAGTAGCCTTGAATCCTAAATCTAATGGGTTTAGTGTTCTACGTAACACTAACACCCGTGTCCTAACTAATGCAATGCCAAAATCTGGACTTACCCCGGCCTGGAAGGTGGAGCCAGCTAACCACCTAATCGCTTTAAAATCATGCTGTCCAGTCATTTATGAAAGATGGGTGAGTAGGTTTAAGTTTATTGGAAGCAGGGCCGACATCTATAGGATTTCTTAATTGGCCCCGGACTGATGTTGGGTGAATGCTCCTAGAGCTAATGCAATTAAAATTTTGATTTAATTGATTTCTAATGCAATGCATGCTAGTTGAAGCTTCCAAATCAGGTATGCATAGAACTTTAAAAAGGCTTATAAAAATAGTTTTTTTAGAATTAGACTGGGCTTCCCCAGGTCCGGCATCTCATCCTCATAGGTCAGATTATCCGAACTCTACCCGCAGGCGGGGAATTGTCTTATAGAAGGAAAGAGAGAAATGCAATAATATGCATGCGACCCCGGACGATTCCGGCAATTTTCTAGGTCGTTAAGTTTCTAAAGTATTTAAACCTTAAAATTTTGAATATTGGTTACAAGTAGAAAAAGTTTTAGTCCTTAGAGAGCCTAACAAAATCCAGGCTAAAACAAAAGCGACATGCAAAACGCCAAGAAACTAAGAAAAGCAAACAATCCTAGAGGCACACAATCATAAACAAAACACATCAAAATTATCCAAACAAATTAATAAATGTCCATAGGCCAACTGCTCCTAATTACATCACAGGGTCTGCAGAAAATTAAAGTGGCCGGGCACCACTGCCAACAACCCGGATTTCTAATCCTAAGACTGACGCAAGTTATTTTGAGTGGGATACTCTTGCTCTTCATCTCCTTGGTCTTCTCTTCCTTGGACTCCTCGGATCTCAGCTTCGTTGGACTCCTTGGATCTCAGCTTCCTTGGACTCCTCGGGTAGTAGAATGATCCAAATTTGGATTCCCAAATAGAAAAAGACTATCCTCATATTGGGTGTCCTTTTCTCTTTGGGCATCCAACCTTTGGATTTCAGCATCCCCACTCAAAATAGACTTTCACAACTCAATACCAAGTTACAAATAATTTACATTAAATGAAAGCAGCAAATCTAGACTCTCCTGCAAGGTTATCCTAATAAAAGTCATCCCAAGCAATTTAATACATCACAAGCAGTTATAAGAAGATGAAATGCTCATCACAGCCACACTTGACCATGCTCTTAATTATTTGAGGGCTAAGCAATTCTGGAGCACCTGTAGCAATTTATAATAATTTTTTTAATTAACCCTCATTTATTTAGGGGGGCTGAGCAATCTCTGAAGCATCTGCATAAAACATCATTAGTATTTTTAAATCATGATTATTGCCCCCCTTTTTTATTTAGCGCTGCATGAGCATGGCCACCTGCAGAAGACATCGTTAGTATCAACATCGATCCTAACCTATGGGTAGTCTATCGTGCAATCACATCAATCCCAGAGTACAGTAAAAGTAAGCAAACACATCAATAGTTCAATCACAACATGCAATGAAATCCGGAAAAGCTCGGCACGCATTAGAAAAGTAAACACCGGTCTAACCTAAGTCTAGAAGTGGTGCCCTAGCAAACAATTCTACAGTGTGCGTAGAGGCCTGTGTGGCTGTGGTAGATCCTAAGCTAGGTAGTTAGTTACAGTTGCCTACTGCCCAGGTTTGTTGTAGGTCTGAAAACGAATTTTTGTTTAAAGTTCAAATATTAGTGGATTAAGACCCATTTTAATTAATTTAATGTGTGGATCTGTTTTAATGCTTAAGGTGATGATATTTGAAGTTTAAATTGCCTTAGTGAATTTCAGGAGGTTCGGGGTCCCTACCTAGTGAGCTGGGGGGTCCAAAAGGTCACTAGGAGAATTAATCTAGGTTTGGGATTCCTAATATTTTAGTTAAATATTAGACCTTGGTATGAGTAATTAGACAGTTAGTTTGCTGGATTTGGAGTTTCCTACGCAAAGTTATGAATTTTAGAAGTTTTGGGCCCTAGATTATAGGCTACGGTTGACCGGAAAGTTGACTTTTCAATTTAAGTTGATTTCTGGAATCTTAATATTTTTAATAAATACTATACCTTAATTAGAGTTGAATGCCTTTGAGTTTGTCCAATTTGGAGTTTTCTCTAATTAGTTATGATTTTTGGAAGTTGGGGTAATTAAATGAATTATCGAAATTGCCTAATTATGGGTACTTTGGGGGTTTTGGCCCAAATCAGCTCCAAACTGATTGGAATTACCCCCAAAGGTCAGAAATGACCTAAGAAGGTGTTCCCAAATGTTTGGGGAAAGTTTGGGATTTTTAATAATTTTTAATTATTTAATTAAGGCAAAAAGGTGATTTTTGATTAAGGTTGAATTAAAGCCCAGATTAATGTCCAATTAAGGGGCCCTAATTATTTAAGGTTGGGGACTGAATTCTGGAGAGTTTGAGGTATTATGGGTATTTTTCTGATTTAAAATGGATTTATTAGATTTTTCTGAAGTTTCTAAGGCTTAATTAACGGGTAAATTAGGGTTTGCTAATTAAGTGTTTTAAAGAGTCCAGAAAATTCCTAAAAAATTCTAGGGGGTTCCAGATGTCCCTAAGCACTTGTGTTTAAAGTTTCATAGCAATCCAGGATCTATCCTAGCTCCTAGAAATATTCTAAGTTCGCTAGACAGTCCTTAATTATTGTCCTTAGTGTGTCACTACACTAAGCAGGAATAAAGTGAGTTAGCTAACCCTTAGGCATAACATAAAGGGTAAATGCAGCAAATATAAACACACCAATCAAGTCCTTAGATCTAGGAGAGCCTAGGCTATGTGCTTATGCAACCTACACATGCAAGGACTACGAAGATACTAAGTAAAGAAGACTAATGAAGTGATTAGTGAATGATTGGGACACAATCATTCACTAATCTTTCTCCCACATGAATTGCTCTTCATATACATAGCCTAGGTTTAAAGTTTCATAAGGGGTGGACCTCCCAAAATTAAAGGATTTAAATAATATGTAATTTTAAAATCATTTTTTAAAATACATAAATATTATAAATAATAATAATATAAATTTAAAAATAAGATAATTGAAAATACTTCAGTTCATGAGCATAGGAGGTCTACCAGCCACCAAGGGGTTTTAAAAATAATTTTTATTTTAAAATAATTATTTATATTAATTAAATAATATTTAAATAACTAAATAACAAAGAAATACAGAAAACATTCAGAAAAGACAGAATCAGATACAGGAAATAATTTTAAATTAAAATTCATATTTTTCTGAAAAATTTAAGGTATTGTGCGTCAAAATCCGATTTAAAATGAGAAAGTTATGAATTTTCTAAGTTAAATAGGTTTAAAAGTAGTTTTAAAATATTTTAAAATAATTAATAATTAAAAATAATTAATAATTTTAAAATAAATCAGATATAATAATATCTGGACTTTTAAAATAAATTCAAATAATAATAAACAAAATATTATAATAATATAAAATTATAAATATTAATATTAACATAATAATACTATTATTAAAGATAATAATAATATTATTAATTAACAATATTAATATTATAATAATATTAATAATAATAATTAATATTATAATAATGTAAATATTAACATAATAATATCATTATGGAAATAATAATATTATTAATAGTAATATTAATACCATTATAATACTAACAATAATAATAATCAATATTATAATAATATAATAATGACATCATTAAAATAATGATATTAATTATAGCATTAATATTATTATAATACTAATAATAATAATTAATATTATAATAATATAATAATATTATTATTAAAAAAAAACAATAATATTATTATTAATTACAATATTAATATAATAATAATAATTAATAATTAATATTATAATAGTATAATAATAATATTATTAAAAATAATATTATTACTATTAATTATAACATTAATATTAATATAATAATAATAGTAATAATAAATTAAAATAATAATAATAATAATAATAATAATAATAATAGTAATAATAATCATATTATAATAACATTATTATTTAAATGATTAAAAAAAATAATTTTCTGATTTTTTTTATATTATTTAAATAATAATAAAAAAAGATTTTAAAACAATAAAAATAAAAAATAATAATTAAAACAAAAATTTCGGCGGCGGCGGCGGCGGTCAGCCACGTGGCGAGCCCGGAGTGGCTCCCGCGGTCTCGGGCAATGATTGGGAAGAGACCGTGGCGGCGGCGGCTGGGTGGCCACGCGGCATACTCTGATTGGATCCGCGGTTCTGGGGCAATGATTGCTGCGGCGGGCAATCATTGTCGTAATGACCGCGACAATGATTGCCACGGTCGAACCGCCACTCAACCACGTCAGCGCTCGGCGCTGATCGTCGGATCGCCTGCGGTTTAAACGGACGCCCCAGATCGCTCCACGCGGCGAGCGGAACCGCGGGGTCAGCTCCTGCGGTCAATCTGGATCGCGAGACGGCGGGATCGTGACCGTTGATCGCGAGATCAACGGTCCAGATCGGCTCCCAGCGAACGACAGCAGAACCCGAGCCCTAGAACGAGTTTTTGGACTCGTTCTCTCGATCCGATGGATCAAATCGGATGAAATTTAAAACTTAGGCTATAAACATGAAGAGCAATCATGTGGGGCAAAGATTTTGATCTAAACCGCGATATACGTAACGCTAATTAACTCCATGTGTTCTAAACTAGGGTTTACATTTTTACCTAATCCACACGGTGGATTCGGAAGATCTTGGGCTTGTTGAACTTGTAGACTGTCCACGAGTAATTCCTTAGTTGATCTCGAGCCCTGAAACGCCCTCGATTGGACGGAGAATGGCTTGGAACTTTTGGAGTCTCGGTTCGCCGGAGATCTCGCCGCCGGCGAGGTTCTAACGCCGGGTTTCGGTTGGGTAAAGTGGAGGAAGGTCGTGGGAACACTCTCACCGAATCTTAGAGTCTAAGGAAGTCTAGGGAGAGAGCAAGAGCCCAAAAAGATCCTCAAATAACCCTAATTCCCTCTATTTAAAGGCCCTAGACCTATGCTTGACGGCTAGGATTAGATCTAGGGTTGACTAAGGGAGATCTCCACTCCCCTTGGCCGTGACTTGAGCCTTAGAGCATTAGGAGAGTTTTAAAGGGACTTAATAGGTCTTAAATAGACCTAAATAGGTCATTTAGACTCATTAAAGGCTAGGGTTGACCAAGTCAACACTTGACTTGGTCAAACCAGTCAACTAAGCCTAGGGGATGAGGGTTTGAGCCTTGAAGCCCTTGGTTGGACTTAGGTCTGATTTGGACTTGATTTAGACCCATATGGGCCTAATGGGTCAACCTGGGTTGACCTGGTCAACCAGGTTGACCCAAGGCCTGGGTCTGGGCTCAGCAGACTTGGCTTGACCCCCTAGACCCATTGGGATGGGTTCTGGGATCTAGTCTGGTCAAACTTGACCGGGTCAACTCCTTGACCTAAGTCTAGGGGAAAATTAGGGTCAACATCCTTCTGTCAGGTTGGTTCGACTGCCTCCTCTTACTAAGTAGACCAGGGATCACGATGGCCCAGGACGACGTAACCATGGGATCTTGATCGGGTCCATCATCCATTTCCCCACCGTCCGCTTTAAGAGCAAGATGGTGCAATTTCATATTTTAAATATCAAACTCTTCCAATACTCAAGCCTATACTGCTACTATATGCCAGATAACACATATTCTCTACGTATCTGATTGACGACTAGCCTTAATTGAAAGTTCTCGCTCGTGATCGGGAGGGGTAATTAACTATAGGGGCCTACGCCTATAGGAAACCAGAACTCAGATCATAAAGTCCTCGCAAAATTTGGGCGAAATCTCTAGGTAGTGTCTTATCTACAAACTCATCTGCCTTCCAAAATTTACCCCGGAACTTAATCCGTTAAAACTCCCCCGAAAAAGCGAACAGGGGAGGCTGGGGCCGAATTTTTGGAGCCCACATGACCGAACAGGGAAGTGGGAGAAACCCTAATATAGGGATGATGAGGGAGATACCTTGAGCCATACCAATGATCATTAATGCTGGGCCTTCAATTTACTCAGACCAAAGATTGTTGGCTCTTCGATAGTTTATCTTTATTCTTTTGAAATTTTAAAAAGTTATTTTTTGGGGTTTCTTTTTTATTTCTGTTGCTTATCCCGCTAGCATTTAAGAAGATGTCGACGACATCAAATTTCCCTTTGGAGAGTGGTAAAGAGAGATTGGATGCACCAACAAGCTTTGATTCATTCACCGAGCATGATGTCAATCATTTGACAATTCAAGAATCGCTTTTGAAATTTTTTATTACGAGTTGTTATGGTGAAAAAGTAGCTCCTTTTATCTGCATCAAAGATCAACAATGGGAGGAAATATCTCACTTATTAAATTATAGATCATTGAAAAAATAGGATAGCGATGGAGGTGGTGTGTCAGTGACAATAAAGAGTAGAAGGCAAGTAGTGAGTGTTAGATTTCGCATGAGGGTGATGGGCATTGCCGAGATGCTTAGGTTAGGCCTTTTTGAAACAGAGAGTGTGCGTAGGAGGGGGATATTGTTGACCTACACAAAAAAAAAAGAAAAGAAATCAAAATAAAAAAAAATTTTAAATGATTACCTGCTCCCGCAGCTCTGCCGTAAATCCTGCCCAAATCCTGTAGAGACAGTCGCCCATACCTCTGCAACGGCGCCGAAAATGTCTATTCCTCGCACACGCGGCTCGCCTCGACCCCGCTCCCCAGCGTCAATAAAATGAGAGGGAGGTCGCAGTTCATTCGGTAGTTCTTCCCACTCGCAAATTCTCCAGCTAAACTCCTGTAAGCTCTCGTCGCTCCTGCTCCTGTTCGCAAACCACAAGCATCCCGTCGCTGCTTCCGATCATCTTCCATCCGAACCCCACTCGACTCTAACCTGCAGCCGAATCCCCTCCACTGTCGAGCTCTTCCCAAAATCCACACACTTCCTCTCTCACTGCGACTCCTCAATCCATCGAGCTCCTCCGATAAAACCCGACGCTTCCATCTTCCTCTTGCCAAGCCGACGCCTCTACGGCTCTTCCCTAGTCGCACCTCAGGCGGCATCCATCCAGCAAGTCGAACCCAACATCAACTTCCACTCTTCCTCCCGCGCTCCCTTCCCCTCTGTCTGAAGCCGACGCCCCTGCCTGTGCCGACTTCTCGCATAAGCCGAGAGAGAGAGAGAGAGAGAGAGAGAGAGAGGGAGAAGGAACTCTTTCCCTACCTAGCATTCAGCCAGACTCCACTGGCCGAATCCCCCTTGCCGCCATCTACCCGTTCTCTCCGCTTCTCCATTCGACTCCTGTAGCCGAGCTCCTCAAATCCTCCCTCAACTCAGCTGCTGTCACCAGACCCCACTCAAATAAGCCTACATTTAACCCTCCAAAACAGACTACTCTCAAAGCCCATTTCACTCCACTTCAAAAGCCCATCCTACACTCTAGCAACTCCACAAAATAAGCCCGTTTTCTCAAACAGTGAGCTTCCACTTTCTATATTTTTATTATTATCTTTTTATGTTGATTATTACTGTTAATCGATGTATAATATTAAGGGTATTATTAACTACTTATGATTATTATTGTTGATTAGTTATTGTTATAATAGTTGCTGTTAGTTATAATAATAATAATGTTTATTATTATTATTATTATTTATAAAAAAAAAGAGAAAAAAGAAAAAAAAAAACAACAAAAAAAAGAAATGCTCTCTCTCTCGCCTCGATCCACGTGCCAACCTCGACGCTCGCAAAGGTATAATTTTCTAACTCAGATTCTCGCTCTCGAAGTTCGCGGCGGACCGGAAAACCGCCTATACACGCTTTCATAAGCGTGGTGGGATGGGACCCCGGTGCGGCGCCTACAACGAGGTGGGTAATCACCTCAAAATCCTATCCTCGGCGTTCGTGTCGAGCCGGCAAACCGCCTATACACGCTTTCATAAGCGTGGTGGGAAGGGAACCCGGTGCGACACCTACGACGAGGCGGGTAGGCCCTATACACGCTTTTCTTAGCGTGGTGGGGACGATCTTAAGTACCCGCTCGCGGGGAAACAAATGCTTTTCTTTTTCAGGTACGTCGAAGACCCATACACGCTTTCTTAAGCGTGGTGGGGGATTGAAGACTTTACACGGCCGCGGTGTCCTCGAAAGAGGGCATCTACCATACACGCTTTCTTAAGCGTGGTGGGAAAGGCCCAGTTTTCCGTTATTTCCCCTAAACGGGGGAGATGCCGGAATGCTGCCGAAATTTCGGGTGAAAATATGACCGTACTTGGACTTGATTGAACTCAAAGAACCTAAAACAAACAAAAGTGCAAAAGACTTTGAATAAGACTTGAACATATATTTGAACTCAATTTGAACTCATATGAATGGATACGAGGGAGTTGAATGAACCATATGGAACTGAACTTACAAGGATTACGAGGGACTCTGATTGGATTGAATCTGAACTCATGAACTCAAACAAACCTTCATATTAAACTCAAGTTGAGTTAAGACTCAAATGCAAACGTGACTTGAACAATCAAAGGAACTTGAGCTTGATTTGGATATCAAGTGGGCAGAATTTGAATCATTTGAACAAGCCACTAAACTCAAACTGAGCAAGGACTTGAAGTTGAAGACTCACACTGGACTCGGATTTGAAATGACACTAATTTGAAATCAAAAGAACAAGAACTCGGGCTCGAATGAGAATAAATAGTGGACTTGTGGACTTGTATCTAAGTGATTGATCAAGACATGAACCCAAATTGGATTTGAATTAAACTACAAAGAACTTGGAATTCAATCTAATAACAAGGAACTTGACATACAAGACTCGAACTCCTACAAGACAACAGAGGACTTTGATTTGGACTCCGATTAAGAAGATTCGGTGTGTAATCGGAGTGCAAACAAATATCAACAAGTGGTAGTGAGGTACTATGCGGTTAAATGATATGAAGCTCGTGATGCCTGCATTGATAAACTTGCGAGTCTAGGCAAGGAATCTGAAATCATTAAGACTCCCAATGAATGTGTTGACTCACTAGAAAATTCTCGGAGGATGTAGTGACGATACGAGCAATGGACTTATGAGGATACAGTCTCCATACAACTAATGTCAAATATTGAAATAAATGCAAGCAAATGCAGCAATTCTCCAATCTACATCCGAATAGAGAGGATAATAGTCCCTACGACAATCATGCAAGTACACGAGTCCACTTGTAGATAACGACGATAAGTAAGACGCAAGAGCAACAATCTCTTTACAACTAGCATCAAGTGTCTTCTCACTACAAGCAGTGATAGTCAACATGTGATGATTTGCAGAGCAGAAGGCATGAAAAGATCATCAGTGAATGTAGCTCAACCGTCAACCAACATCAAGCTACGAATGAGCGTATTACTCTGCACAACAGACAATAGTGAAGGGTATGATGTAGGGAAGAGGAATCCTTGTGATCTAATTAGAAATAGATGCACAAAAAATAGAATGATGGGTATATGCAAGCAAGTCGAGACCGGCGTGATTACGACAAAGAAGATTGCTGCTCTGAACGTGTTTAATAACAAGGAGAGGAGAAATTTTCGAGGCTTGCAAAAGAAAATATTATTCTTGATATCAGTATTGAGAATACAAGCAGTAGCATTACCCATTTATTTCCTGGCTGGGGTTCCTCCCATCTATTTCATATACTTGATCGATTGTGTCAAAACTGTCCCCTTGCTCCATCCTCATGAAGGCTCTACTAGGCGGAGAAATGTATTCAAGAGATAACACCTCAGCATGTGAGAAAGCATCTCCTTACCCGATAAAGATCTTCCCAGTCTCTGGTTGGGGCTATTGAAAGGCAGACATCGTAAATCAGGTTATACATCTGAGTATTCATAAAGAATTCGCAGGAGGATTCAGAATGCAAATGGATTGGAAATTCAAGCAGTGAAGTTTGATAAAGCTAAGAGCAAGCGCCGAAAAGTCAATAGTTCATGTATATATGGCAAAGGGGTTATGGCAAGTGCAAGCTTCTGCGGGCTGCCGTAGGAGATCTGCCTAATGTTTAAAATGCCCCCGCACACGCACTATAGCTTGTATACACATAGGTGCACCAAAATGTACGTGTAACTGTAACACCCGCATGGGCCCCGACGAGCGTGTTATTGGTACACACGTGTCGTCTAGGGATGCTGCGCGGGTCAATAGGTGAATTCAAGTTCGAGCCCGATCCTTCTATTCAGGTAGATAGGAGTTGACAAGGCTCAAACTATCAAATGAATATACGGTCGCGAGGTCGACTGAGATATTTATTTTATACGTTCATATTAGACCTTCAAAGCCTATAATCAAGAGAATTCACTTATAAAGGCTCAAAGCCTACGAAACCCGATCCTCTATCGACCAGTAGATAGAGTCGACAGGGTCCAATCAATAAAATATAAATGACCCCACGCACCCCGATGATGGCCGTGTTGAATGCAAATCTCAACCGGAGGGGTTCACATCAATCATTCCAAATGCCTCCCAAACCCTACTAAAACTCCAAAACCCAACAAAAAATTCCCAAAATCCAAAATCTCCAAAAATAACCCCCAAATCCCAAAAATATTTAAAATTGAAATCTAATCCATCAATCGCTTAAAGCAAAATCCATCCATCCTCCGCAACAGTTTGCCGAGGTGGACAAGTTAAAATTTACTTCAGCTCGCAAAGAGCTAATGCCTGGTCGAAAATATCACTAGGATCCATTCTCAAACAATCTCCTGCCAGCAAGGACGTGGTACGAGTCCTCTAACCGGCAGTTTCGCCGCTAAATGGCACTGCAGGATAAACGGTTATGACTCGGGGCCCTCTGAACCAGGTGGTCGCCACTAAATGGCACCATTATATTATGGTTATGGCCAGAGCCCGTATGCTCCCCAATGGCATCAAATCCTTGAGATATGAATCAATAGGATATGATCGATAGGGCATAAAGCCCTCTGTTAGCTAAGGTGGATTCAAATTTGTCCCCTTAGACAAATATTCACCCCAGGTCTACGAGGTACCCTTGGACGAAGCAACCCATGGCTGCCGACAAGGATCCTTCTGTCAGGTTGGGTCGACTACCTCCTCTGACTAAGTAGACCAGGGACCAAGATGGCCCGGGACGACGGAACCATGGGATCTTGATCGGGTCTGTCATCCATTCCCCCACCATCCGCTTTAAGTGCAAGATGGTGAAATTTTCTATTTTAAATATCAAATCCCTCAATTTTCCAATACCCTAAACCCATGCTGCTACTATATGCCAGGTTCACGTATCTCTACGTATCTGATCGACGACTAGCCTTAATCGAAAGTTCTCTCTCGTTACCGGGAGGGGTAATTAACTATAGGGGCTTGCGCCTATAGGAAACCAGAACTCAGATCATAAAGTCCTCGCAAAATGAGGGCGAAATCTCTGGGTAGTGTCTTATCTACTATCTCATCTGCCTTCCAAAATTTACCCCGGAACTTAGTTCGTTAAAACTCCCCCCCGAAGAAAGCACAAAAAGTCGGGCGGAGGCCGGGGCCGAATTTTCGGAGCCCACAGATTTCTGGCGACTCCACTGGGGATTGGTTTCTCTTTCCATATTTGGCTAGTCATCTCAGTACTATCGTAGCAGTCAAATCAACGCAGATTTAAAATTTTGAATCTCTCAAAATGATCATTCAGTGAATCAGAATTTTGAATTTTCAAAATTATCGTTAAAACAAATTTATCAGGATAACGTATTTAGCAGTATTTTAAATTTGTATTGTTTGAATTTGCTCGCTAATGTTATCTATTTTTGTTTTCTATTCTGTGCAAGTCTCTGCATTTTTGAAAGTGTGGGGTGATGTATCAAATTTTGATCACTAACCCTTACCTTTCATTTATGCAGATGGATCTACAGAACACACCAATGACTGTCCAGCTGGGACAAGGAGCCAGGATCCAACTGGCGAACGCTATCATTGAGACAGGGAATGCTGGAGCTACCATCCAGTTTGGTAGCATTGACTTCCCTGCTGTCGTTGAAAGGGCCACCGCCATTCCTACGAATGGCAGAAATATTGAAAGGCCTGCCAGGAGGCCACACTCTGCTGGAACTACCACTCGTCGTGTGCACCTGCCAGCACGACGACTTGCTGCTGCTGAAAATCCTCGTGAGAGAATTTCTGTCTTTGAACGGCTGTCGCAGCCAGAAATCCCGGCCACCAAAAGGGTTGTAGCCGGAGGAAGGATCTCCGTGGTGACGACGAACACCACACATCTACCAATCGGGTTACCTGCACCCGTGAAGAACACTTCTGAGGCTTCCTTATCTGGAGGAAGGCCCACCAGGAGGCAGAGAAGGAAGATGAATGCTGAACTCCGAGCTCAGCAGCTATTAGTGCCTGTGCATCCCTCGAACCTGCCTGCTCCAGAGCATATATCCAACGTTCCTACCCGGAACAAGTTTACTGACCTGAGGTGGGTAAAGAGAAACAGCTCAACTGGAGAGCTGAAAAAGTCGTTCTGGGACCGACAGCCTGAAGTCCCACCTCCTCAAAAGAAGAAGGAGCCTGAAACTCTCTCAGCTCGAGTCTACAGAGTCCTGAAGACCGTGAAGGAGAGAGGACTGAAAAAGAGAAGGTACCAGCGGCCACTGAGGGTCGAAGCCAGGAGAACTCCACCAAGAGAGCGCCTGTCTCTTGCTGTGGAGAGAAAGGAAAGAAAATACACCCTGCACGGTGAACATCGGGGCGTGACACCTGAACCACACATTCAGGGATCCACCGCCGAAAGGTCCCGGTGGAAGGGAAAACAAATCTGGAGGCCAAGGCCTCGCAGAGAAGAAAAGAACGAAAGAAAAAGAACTGATTTGGGCGTGACATCCGGTACTGCTTCCCGGAGATCCGCCCCCAGTTACAAACAACGTCAGAAATGGGTTCCAAAGGAGGCCCACGGTGACGCTCCTCCCAACGGTAGACACCTTGGAGAATCCTCCAGGGGATCCCGTCGCTCACCAACTCCTCCCAAGGAAGAGTCTAACTTCGACCGCAGCCCACGGGTCGAAGAGATCTTCCTGCCTAACCAAGAACCGGAGATCCAGTGGCGCCGCCGCTCGGAGATTCGAGTACTAGAAGAAGGAGAAGAAGATACGGGAGAAGAAAATATTGAAGAATACATGGAAGAAAATCTAGAAGAAAATATGGAATACATAGAAGAAGACTTGGAAGAGGTAAATAACACCTTGGACATGGAAGTGGTCTACATGGTGAGACACATCAATGTCGAAGAGGAGGCCTACTACGACGATGATGAAGATGATGATCGTTGGCAACCACCGCCTAGACAAGTATATCGGCGCCGCCATGAAGCCGGGTCCACCACTGGCAGAGGCGTCCATTCCCAAGAAGAGCGAGAAGAGGCTGAGGATAATCCCTTTGCTGACGAGAACGTCACGCTCGCAGAAATGCAGAGACAAATGAAACGTCAAATGAGGGCCAAGGATAGGGAAATCTCTCAGTTGCATGAGAAAATGACAGAGATGATGACCCAAATGACGGCAATGATGCAGATCATGCAGAGAAATGCTGCAGTTGGTTCTATGCCCAATCCTCCCCCTGATCCTCCAAACTTCCAAGTGCCGCAAGTCTCAGGAGTACGGGACACTCCTGAAGGTGGCCACGAGGCTCAGAATACCACTCGTCAGCCTACTCCGCAGAATATCGCAAGTACCTCCGAGCCTGTGACTGCTGCACAGCTCGAAGGGATCATTACAGAAAGGATCAGGGCTATTATAGCTATTGATCAGGCAGAGAAGCTAGTGAGTAAAGGTCGCCCGTACCCGGCAGAGTATGATCAAGTGCCATACCCGAAGGGATATTCTGTGCCAAAATTCAATACTTTTGATGGCAACAAAAATCCCAGACAGCACCTGGCGCAGTTCAAAGCCACCTGCGGGAATACTGGAGGGAATGATGCTCTACTCTTCCGACAATTCGTTAGCAGTTTGACAGCAGCTGCTTTCGAATGGTACGCCGAACTACCAAATGACTCTGTAAAGACATTTGCAGAGTTAGAGAATATGTTCGTGAAGAGATTTGCCAGTGCGACCGAGAAGATAACGATCGCTGATCTTGCTCTGAATAAGAGAAAGAAGGAAGAATCAGTGACCAAATACATCACTCGCTGGCGTAATTTGAGTATGAAATGTGAACAACAGCTTGAGGAGGAGCATGCCGTACAGTTGTTAATGGGAAACATTGATGACAAAATGCAACCATTCCTGTGCATGGCTACTATCACCACATTTCAGGACCTGCTGGACAGAGTGGCCAAGTTTGAGAAATTGAACTTGTCAAAATCAGAAAATTATTCTGATAAGCCTAAGAAGACTAAAGCTTCAGGTGCTAGAAGAGGTGAGGCTGATTCCATATTTTTCTCCAGAGCCGATAAGGAGAAGCAGATGACGTATAACGTAGACAAAGGCAAGCAGCCGATGCTATATCAAGAAAAGCCTAAGCAAGTCTACAACCCTAACCCCCAGCCGAAGCTGATACTCGGGGGTAATGATAAACCACGAAATTATCAGGGCGGTGGAGAACGCCCGAGGCAAACAACAGGAACTGGTGATCGAACGTTCCCCTCTCTCAAAGACAAAATGAATAAAGAATATTCATTTAAAAGGGAAAGTGTTGCCAAGCTTTTTCGACAGGCGTTGAAAGCGGGTTTAGAACTGCCAGAGTGTAAGAGACCTGAGGAGTCAAAACATAGTGGCGACCCAAACTACTGCCCATATCATCGGGTGATGAGTCATCCAATCGAAGATTGCTATGTCTTCAAAGATTGGCTCGAAAGAAAATACCGAAACGGAGAGCTCACATTGTCCGACAATGTGCTGACTCACCCCAGAAAAGAGTCAACTCGGGTAGTTACGACTTCTTCCGTACCCCCGATTGAAGAAAGAAGAAAAGGGAAGAAGCCGATTCCAGAAGAACAGTGGGAGACTGCGGTCTCTAAGAAAACTGTGAAAATGCTGAAACAGCTTGAAGGAGTTCCGGGTGTAAAATGGAAATCTCCTACGGAGCCAGTGTTAAATCTGAAGGCACTACCTGTGGCACAAGCGTCTGCTTCTAAACAGTTTCCTAACCAAGCGGGCCCTTCAAAGTCTGGAAAGAAAAAATCCTCCAAGAAGAAGACAAAACTAAAAAAGCCCAAGGAGAAGAAAACAGCGACCCAAAGGGTTATAGATAGTCTGGATGAATACTACCAGACCGCAAGGTGTCCTATTAAGCTTGCTGACTTTATGTCAGAGCTCAAGATTGACGAAGCAGAAGAGGCTGATGAGGATCCTCTTCCCACAGAAGTCTGTCGGGTTATTTCAGCAATGCCAATAACACTGACAAAAGAAAAATATGTCAGAGAGATGATCGTTGAAACCTGTCTGGCAACATCGTCAATGGACTACAGCTCAGAGGAGGATCTGTATTTTCCAAAGACAGATGAATCTGATCCCGATATAGCGTCGCAGATAGGACATGTAAATCTGGGAGGTGATTCTGAGTCAACGAATGAATCCCTAGACGCGACGATGGCAGACTCTGAAGAAAATACACCGTCAAATGAGTCTGATCCAGAAGAGATCGCTCAAGTGCAGTTGAGAAGTGGCAAGATACTACCACCTCCGCCAAAGAAAGGAATATCCAATAAGGATAAGGGAAAAGAGATAGTCGTCAATGAAGACATTATCTCCGAGGATCCCAAGAAGAAACATACTCCAGTCAAGGGAATAGATTATAATATCTTATCCCATCTGAGGAAGATCCCTGCCCAGCTCAGCATATACGACGCTCTGGTGATGTCCAAGGATCTTCGCGAGACTTTGATTCAGGCTCTCAAAGACCCCGAAAGATATGAGGCGTACTTCGCTGAGCGCAACCTGACTGAGGTCCTGCAAGCTCGAAATGAACCGTTCATCACTTTTACTGAGGACGACATGATGCTTGGGACGGCAGACCACAATCGACCTCTGTATGTTACTGCAGAGAGTGACGATTTGGTAATCAGTCGAATTCTGATCGACCCTGGATCCTCCATCAACCTCATGAGCTTAAAAGCACTAAGTTCATTGTGCCTCAACGTAGAGCACCTCGGGCCAGATAAGCTTATGGTACATGGCTTTAACGAAAAAGGGCAGAAAACCCTTGGATCGTTTATGCTCCCTCTTGTATTTGGAGAATTCCATACAGAAGCTAAATTTCATGTGATTGATGCGGACACTTCATTCAAGGCGCTTCTGGGTCGCCCCTGGTTGCATGAGTATGGCATCGTCCCATCAACACTACACCAGTGCATGAAGTACCTTAGGGATGGGGAAGAATTCAGGATCTCTGGTGATATTCAACCCTTTGCAGTCCATGAAGCGACAGTCTATGAAGATGCGCAGTATTTCATGCCTAAAAAATCGAGGCTGTCAAACTCTCTAAAGGCTCAAGCATCTAACCCAAAGAGTGCAAAGCAACCTGAACAGAAAGGTGAGAGGAAGCAGGTGGGGAGAAAGAAGACAACGCCGACTCTTCCCAAAGAAGCTACCACTTCCACTTCTAAAGAAAGGAAACGTGTACCTCACCTTGGGAGCGACACAGATGAAGAGGATGTCACCTCTACAAAATCCCAGAAGGTATGCCATTCGATGGACGAATGGAGTAGGGAGGTCGCATATTCAAATGATGATTATGACTACGACTCTATCTACATGAACACGGTGCAAGAGGTATTCTCTAGAAGAATAGATAGCCTGTCAATCTCAGATAGCGTGCTCGTAGTCACTCGTATTCCCCTACAGTATTTTAAAGAAATAATTCAACGAGATGTACATAAAGTTGAAGAACTTGTAACCCTTTATCTGCCTCCAATCAGAAAGGGGATCGAGTCAGGGAATATATTCTACTCCGTAGGAAAGGATGAAGAAGTGAATCGTGATTGGGACCATGTCTTCATCGATTCTGAAGAATTACTACCTACGAGGATACCTAGGTTTAATACCAAAGGTATTCAAAGAATGTTGCGAAAGTGGATCAATGTTCCCACCCCCAAACGACAACTTCGTATGTGTTTAAGTCTCTGGTACGGAAGGAATCCACGTCCAATGCGGCGGAAGGAGATGAATGCATATAAAGGTATTGGATTCGTCAGGCGAAAATGCATCCGGAAGGAGACTTGCCGAGCCATCACTTGCAGGGAAGTTGAACCCAATGACGAGTCTGATGAAGAGGTCTATGAAGTTGATGATTATGATGATCAGCCTCTAGAGGCCAAGCCTGCACCAGAAGAGCTTGAAGATGGTGGACAGGCAACCACTATGGACGAACTAAAAGAAGTCAACTTGGGAACCGAGGATGACCCTCGCCCAACCTTCATTAGTTCCCTTCTGCCGGAAGATCAAGTGGAAGAGATAAAAGAACTCCTATGTGAATTCAGGGATTGCTTTGCTTGGACATATGCTGAGATGCCCGGCTTATCCCCTGACGTAGCAGTTCACAGGTTGGCAATCAAACCGGATGTCGCACCCGTCAAACAAGCTCCAAGGAGAATGAGATTGGAGATTGAAGAACAGGTGATTGCTGAAACCAAAAAGCTCATAGAAGCGGGCTTCATCCGTGAAGAGAAATACGCTGATTGGATCGCCAATATTGTCCCTGTCAAGAAGAAGAATGGACAGATTCGTATCTGTATTGATTTCAGGGACCTCAACAAAGCGTGTCCAAAAGATGATTTTCCGCTGCCTGTATCCGAACTCCTAGTAGACAACACGTCAAATTATGACATGTTCTCGTTTATGGATGGATCGTCAGGATACAACCAGATCAAGATGGCTCCTGAGGATGAAAGGCATACGTCATTCAGAACGCCCATCGGTATTTTCTGCTACACGGTCATGCCCTTCGGCTTGAAGAATGCTGGTGCCACCTACCAACGGGCAATGACCCATATCTTTGATGAATTAATACATCAGAAGGTCGAATGCTATGTAGACGACTTGGTCGTTAAGAGCACGGACCGAAAAGATCATTTAAACGACCTGAGGATCGTATTTGAAAGAATCAGGAAGTTCGATCTAAAGATGAATCCCCTTAAGTGCGCTTTCGGGGTCTCCTCCGGTAAATTTCTTGGCTATGTCGTTCGTCATCGAGGCATAGAAGTCGATCCCAACAAAATCAAGGCGATCATTGAGATGCCACCGCCAAGAAGTCTCCGTCAACTTCGTTCCTTGCAAGGGCAACTGGCTTTCATTCGACGATTCATATCGAATCTGTCGGGTAGGTGCCAACCATTTTCAAAGCTGATGAAGAAGGACGTTCGCTTCAAGTGGGATGAAGAATGTCAGGAAGCATTTGACAGTATCAAGAGATACTTGTTAAATCCACCCATTCTCGCAGCGCCAATTCCGGGGAAGCCTCTTATACTGTATACGGCAGCACTAGAAGAGTCCCTCGGAGCATTATTGGCCCAACACAATGAGGAAGGAAAAGAAAATGCACTCTACTATATCAGTCGGAGATTAATCGGAGCAGAAGTGCGATATTCTCCAATTGAAAAGCATTGCCTGGCATTGATTTTCGCAGTTCAGAAACTTCGCCACTACATGTTGTCTCACAAAATCACCTTGATATCAAAGATCGATCCGTTGAAGTTCTTGATGACAAGACCAGCGTTGACAGGTCGTTTGGCAAGGTGGGCAGTGCTATTACTGCAATTTGATATAGTGTACATGCCACAGAAAGCAGTAAAGGGACAAGCTTTGGCAGATTTCCTCGCCGCACATCCAATCCCAGCTGACTCTCCGCTCAATGATGATTTGCCAGATGAACAAATCATGCAAGTTGATGAAGAAGAAAAGGTACCGTTTTGGGAGATGTACTTTGATGGGGCATCGTCTATCAAGTCTCCCAAACCTCCAAATCTTGCAAAGGCCCAAGCTGGCATCGGTCTTGTCTTCATAGAACCTGAGGGAGGTATCATGAGATTCTCGTTCAGTCTAACTGAACCTCGGACCAATAATGAAGCCGAATACGAAGCTCTAATAGCAGGACTGGAGATTGCAATTGATATCCAAATCACAGATCTCCAAATTTTCGGTGATTCTCAACTTGTGATAAATCAAGTTCTGGGCATTTACAAGATTTGCAAACTTGAATTGGCCCACTACCACCGACGAGCTCTCGAGCTTCTAAAACAAATACCGAATGTCAAGATAACTCAAGTCCCTCGAGGACAGAATGCAAAAGCAGATTGTCTAGCTAAACTGGCCAAGGAGCTTGCATATGAAGATAAGAGGCCACCTATATTCATTGCGGTTGAAAATCGCCGAGTCTTAGAGCCGGCAACCCTACAATTCCCGCAGGCAGAGGGAATACCAAATTCAAGCCAGCAGGATGTAACCCCGGTTAATCCTCAACCTCCCCAACCAGTCGGTCTTGAATATCAACATGAAGAAAATCAAGCTCCTAAAAGAAGACGTAAGATCAGTCTAGCTTCAGAATCCTGGTGGCATTGCTTAGATGTTGAAGTCGAAGATGATTGGAGGCGACCATTTGTTGACTATTTCAAAGAAAACAAGCTCCCAACAGATAAATCTCTGGCTGCACAAATTAGAAAAAGAGCATTGCGATACGCGTTTGTCAATAATACGCTGTACCGACGAGCTTTTGATCAAATGTGGCTAAGGTGCCTAGGGACCGAGGAAGCTGATAAAGTAGTAACAGAAGTACATGAAGGACTCTGCGGAGCACATCAGTCAGGTCCCAAGATGGCTACTAAAATCAAAAGAATGGGTTATTACTGGCCTACGATGGTGAGAGATTGTATCAACCACGCTAAGAAGTGCCACGAATGTCAAATTCACGGTGATGTTATTCATCAACCGCCAAATCCACTCCACCCAACAATAGCGTCCTGGCCATTTGAATGTTGGGGCACAGATATAATTGGGCCGATAGATCCGCCGTCTTCAGCCGGACATCGCTTCATTCTGGCAGCAACAGACTATTTTTC
This sequence comes from Dendrobium chrysotoxum, assembly GCA_019925795.1. Taxonomy (NCBI): domain Eukaryota; kingdom Viridiplantae; phylum Streptophyta; class Magnoliopsida; order Asparagales; family Orchidaceae; genus Dendrobium; species Dendrobium chrysotoxum. The sequence goes on along the minus strand of CM034315.1, from coordinate 86,984,610 downwards.
AAAGTGGGCAGAAGCAGCTCCATTCAGGGAAGTCACGTCCGAGCACGTGATCAATTTCTTCACCCACAATGTCGTCTACAGATTCGGTGTACCACGCCGGGTGATCTCGGATAACGGCACAGCATTCAAGAGTACAAAAATCTACAAGTTTGTAGATCGTCACAAGATTGACTGGCGGTACTCGTCTATATATAACCCAAGAGCCAATGGTTTGGCTGAGGCCTTCAATAAGACGTTAGTGAAATTGTTGAAGAAGATCCTCACCAAGAATAAAAGAGAATGGCATACAAAGATGGCAGAAGCATTGTGGGCGTATCGCACGACCTACAAAACACCAACCAAAGCCACCCCCTACTCACTAGTGTTCGGAGCTGAAGCCGTTTTGCCACTAGAAGTTGAATTACCGTCTCTTCGGGTCGCTATCCAGAATGAGCTTACTCAAGAGCAGAATGCTCGCCTAAGAATTGAGGAGCTCGATGCACTCGACGAAGTCAGGTTGCAAGCCCAACAAAACTTAGAAATCTACCGAGGAAGGATGGCAAAATCATTTGATCGGATGGTGCGCCCTCGATCCTTTCAAGAAGGGGAATTGGTCCTGGTGCTGAGAAGACCAATCATCCCACACCGAAGAATTGGTGGCAAGTTTGTGTCCAACTGGGAAGGCCCATTCGTCATCGAGAAGGTGTACCAAGGAGGAGCCTACCAGCTTATCGATCTGCACGGTCAGAGGCCTATGCCGCCGATCAACGGTCGACATCTAAAGAAGTACCATGCATAAGATTGCCCGAAGAAATGTTATGCTTAACGTACTGTGTATTCCATGCATATTTATTAACATATACACTCTATATTCTTGAAATTCTCTTGTGATCGCAAGAATGCATTTCAAAATCACCCTACGAGACAGGGGGCATTTTAAATATTTATTCGGGTCGACATCGTGCTACGCGCCGAGATCCCCAAATAAATATTTAAAATCACAAAATTTCAAATTTACTCCATTATGAAATGTCCCTGCGAGACAGGGGGCATTTTAAATATTTATTCGGGTCGACATCGCGCTGCATGCCGAGATCCCCGAATAAATATTTAAAATCACCAACACAAATATCCTTTTATACTGAAGAATACAATGAATTCTTTTCAAAGTATATGCAGGTGATCTTTCAAAAGACCGAGACATCACTTTCTCAAACAAATCAAGATTTCAAAGGTCAGAAAGAGACTTTTATGACTTCACATTTCAACAAATCGAGTCGGAACAACCTGAAGTCTTTCAGCAGCCTGAAGCTTAAGGTTCGAGTGGGTGTAAAAGGTCGGATCCAACACGCCCAAATATGGCCGGATCGCTGGCAGCTCCGTCTACTCAACACGCCATAAGAAAGGCCGTAGTAGCGGAACCCCCACTTCGTCAACCCGTCAGTAGGGACCGTAGGAAGTACGAAGGCAAATTTGACTCGATAAGTTCAAGTGATCGTAGTCTACAAAATTCTCCTAATTGACCGGAGAATCAAAGTTCCAGTGGGAAGGAGAAATCTCGAGCAACTATCAAATTCGCGTAGGCTCTAAATCTTCAACCACGAAGGAAGACTCCAAATCTATCAAAGCAAAATCAGCATTGGGGAGCACATTTCCCCTAGCTCAAGTCTGAAGCCTGAATGGGTGTAAGAGGTCGGATCCAACACGCCCAAATATGGCCGGATCGCTGGCAGCTCCGTCTACTCAACACGCCATAAGAAAGGCCGTAGTAGCGGAACCCCCACTTCGTCAACCCGTCAGTAGGGACCGTAGGAAGTACGAAGGCAAATTTGACTCGATAAGTTCAAGTGATCGTAGTCTACAAAATTCTCCTAATTGACCGGAGAATCAAAGTTCCAGTGGGAAGGAGAAATCTCGAGCAACTATCAAATTCGCGTAGGCTCTAAATCTTCAACCACGAAGGAAGACTCCAAATCTATCAAAGCAAAATCAGCATTGGGGAGCACATTTCCCCTAGCTCAAGTCTGAAGCCTGAATGGGTGTAAGAGGTCGGATCCAACACGCCCAAATATGGCCGGATCGCTGGCAGCTCCGTCTACTCAACACGCCATAAGAAAGGCCGTAGTAGCGGAACCCCCACTTCGTCAACCCGTCAGTAGGGACCGTAGGAAGTACGAAGGCAAATTTGACTCGATAAGTTCAAGTGATCGTAGTCTACAAAATTCTCCTAATTGACCGGAGAATCAAAGTTCCAGTGGGAAGGAGAAATCTCGAGCAACTATCAAATTCGCGTAGGCTCTAAATCTTCAACCACGAAGGAAGACTCCAAATCTATCAAAGCAAAATCAGCATTGGGGAGCACATTTCCCCTAGCTCAAGTCTGAAGCCTGAATGGGTGTAAGAGGTCGGATCCAACACGCCCAAATATGGCCGGATCGCTGGCAGCTCCATCTACTCAACACGCCATAAGAAAGGCCGTAGTAGAGGAACCCCCATCTCAGCAACCAGAGGACGAAGAGCTGTCAAATCCCAGCTCTCCCGATCTGATGAACTCAAGTGACTCAGATTAAAGTCTCCTCAAGTGGTTAAGGATCAAGATACTACTCATTCGGTACTATCAACTGAATCCAAAACCTGCGAATCCTTCAACAAATCCGCAAAGCACAAAGCTAGGATTGAAGGAATGTTTCTTCAACAAGTCCACCAAAGCACAAAGCAAAGGACCGAAGAAATTATCCCAAAGTTCATGAAAAGCTTAAAGCTGAACTAAAAGGATTCCGTCATCAACAAGTCCGTTATGCACAAAGCACTGGACCGATGACTTCTCGCCACTGACCTACAACGACCTAATACGTCTAGGTCACCCGCATCTACTCCTTCATCAAGCCCGCCAAAGCAAGAAGCATAGGGCAGAAGGTACAAATCACCTGACAAGTCAGTAGAGACAAATCAGGAAATTCTCCATCAATGTCCGCCGCACAAAGCACAGGACAGAAGGAACCAAAATCTCAGGGAAACTAAAGCTACAAAAGAAGTATCCCGAACGACATCTACAAACGTCCCTAAGGACTGGGGGCATTTTAAATATTTATTTGGGTCGACATCGTGCTACGTGTCGAGATCCCCAAATAAATATTTAAAATTTTACCAAGATACAACTAGAGGAAGGAAGAATTGAAGAGCCTCCGTAAACTGAATGTGCTATCAGCATAAAGTATATTTTGAGCAAGATACAATCAGTAAAAGTGATAGAAATATCACATCTACACATGATGACAGCAAAAGAAGAATGCAGGGAGTGGCAATGTTATCTACTAACATCGACCTACAAACTGATGCTCTAGAGATCTAAAGTACGAAGTGCTCTGTCACTATCTCACGGATCTCTACTTGACCAAGGACAAATACATCAACTATACTGAAGATTACAAGTGCATTTAAAGAGCTATGAAGACACAGAGATAGATTCTTGAATGGCTACAGAATGATAATCTTAGTGTGACATCCAGGCAAATCTTTGGAGATCCACTAAACAAAATTCTTAGTGTGACATCCAAGCAATCTTTTGGAGATCCGCTAAATGAAGACCATTTGTGTGACATCCAGAAGTAAATATCTGGAGATCCACAGGGTCAATCATCATACAACAAACGTGTTTCGCTCTAGACATAAACCACATTTGTTGGGGGGCATTTGTTGACCTACACAAAAAAAAAAGAAAAGAAATCAAAATAAAAAAAAATTTTAAATGATTACCTGCTCCCGCAGCTCTGCCGTAAATCCTGCCCAAATCCTGTAGAGACAGTCGCCCATACCTCTGCAACGGCGCCGAAAATGTCTATTCCTCGCACACGCGGCTCGCCTCGACCCCGCTCCCCAGCGTCAATAAAATGAGAGGGAGGTCGCAGTTCATTCGGTAGTTCTTCCCACTCGCAAATTCTCCAGCTAAACTCCTGTAAGCTCTCGTCGCTCCTGCTCCTGTTCGCAAACCACAAGCATCCCGTCGCTGCTTCCGATCATCTTCCATCCGAACCCCACTCGACTCTAACCTGCAGCCGAATCCCCTCCACTGTCGAGCTCTTCCCAAAATCCACACACTTCCTCTCTCACTGCGACTCCTCAATCCATCGAGCTCCTCCGATAAAACCCGACGCTTCCATCTTCCTCTTGCCAAGCCGACGCCTCTACGGCTCTTCCCTAGTCGCACCTCAGGCGGCATCCATCCAGCAAGTCGAACCCAACATCAACTTCCACTCTTCCTCCCGCGCTCCCTTCCCCTCTGTCTGAAGCCGACGCCCCTGCCTGTGCCGACTTCTCGCATAAGCCGAGAGAGAGAGAGAGAGAGAGAGAGAGAGAGGGAGAAGGAACTCTTTCCCTACCTAGCATTCAGCCAGACTCCACTGGCCGAATCCCCCTTGCCGCCATCTACCCGTTCTCTCCGCTTCTCCATTCGACTCCTGTAGCCGAGCTCCTCAAATCCTCCCTCAACTCAGCTGCTGTCACCAGACCCCACTCAAATAAGCCTACATTTAACCCTCCAAAACAGACTACTCTCAAAGCCCATTTCACTCCACTTCAAAAGCCCATCCTACACTCTAGCAACTCCACAAAATAAGCCCGTTTTCTCAAACAGTGAGCTTCCACTTTCTATATTTTTATTATTATCTTTTTATGTTGATTATTACTGTTAATCGATGTATAATATTAAGGGTATTATTAACTACTTATGATTATTATTGTTGATTAGTTATTGTTATAATAGTTGCTGTTAGTTATAATAATAATAATGTTTATTATTATTATTATTATTTATAAAAAAAAAGAGAAAAAAGAAAAAAAAAAACAACAAAAAAAAGAAATGCTCTCTCTCTCGCCTCGATCCACGTGCCAACCTCGACGCTCGCAAAGGTATAATTTTCTAACTCAGATTCTCGCTCTCGAAGTTCGCGGCGGACCGGAAAACCGCCTATACACGCTTTCATAAGCGTGGTGGGATGGGACCCCGGTGCGGCGCCTACAACGAGGTGGGTAATCACCTCAAAATCCTATCCTCGGCGTTCGTGTCGAGCCGGCAAACCGCCTATACACGCTTTCATAAGCGTGGTGGGAAGGGAACCCGGTGCGACACCTACGACGAGGCGGGTAGGCCCTATACACGCTTTTCTTAGCGTGGTGGGGACGATCTTAAGTACCCGCTCGCGGGGAAACAAATGCTTTTCTTTTTCAGGTACGTCGAAGACCCATACACGCTTTCTTAAGCGTGGTGGGGGATTGAAGACTTTACACGGCCGCGGTGTCCTCGAAAGAGGGCATCTACCATACACGCTTTCTTAAGCGTGGTGGGAAAGGCCCAGTTTTCCGTTATTTCCCCTAAACGGGGGAGATGCCGGAATGCTGCCGAAATTTCGGGTGAAAATATGACCGTACTTGGACTTGATTGAACTCAAAGAACCTAAAACAAACAAAAGTGCAAAAGACTTTGAATAAGACTTGAACATATATTTGAACTCAATTTGAACTCATATGAATGGATACGAGGGAGTTGAATGAACCATATGGAACTGAACTTACAAGGATTACGAGGGACTCTGATTGGATTGAATCTGAACTCATGAACTCAAACAAACCTTCATATTAAACTCAAGTTGAGTTAAGACTCAAATGCAAACGTGACTTGAACAATCAAAGGAACTTGAGCTTGATTTGGATATCAAGTGGGCAGAATTTGAATCATTTGAACAAGCCACTAAACTCAAACTGAGCAAGGACTTGAAGTTGAAGACTCACACTGGACTCGGATTTGAAATGACACTAATTTGAAATCAAAAGAACAAGAACTCGGGCTCGAATGAGAATAAATAGTGGACTTGTGGACTTGTATCTAAGTGATTGATCAAGACATGAACCCAAATTGGATTTGAATTAAACTACAAAGAACTTGGAATTCAATCTAATAACAAGGAACTTGACATACAAGACTCGAACTCCTACAAGACAACAGAGGACTTTGATTTGGACTCCGATTAAGAAGATTCGGTGTGTAATCGGAGTGCAAACAAATATCAACAAGTGGTAGTGAGGTACTATGCGGTTAAATGATATGAAGCTCGTGATGCCTGCATTGATAAACTTGCGAGTCTAGGCAAGGAATCTGAAATCATTAAGACTCCCAATGAATGTGTTGACTCACTAGAAAATTCTCGGAGGATGTAGTGACGATACGAGCAATGGACTTATGAGGATACAGTCTCCATACAACTAATGTCAAATATTGAAATAAATGCAAGCAAATGCAGCAATTCTCCAATCTACATCCGAATAGAGAGGATAATAGTCCCTACGACAATCATGCAAGTACACGAGTCCACTTGTAGATAACGACGATAAGTAAGACGCAAGAGCAACAATCTCTTTACAACTAGCATCAAGTGTCTTCTCACTACAAGCAGTGATAGTCAACATGTGATGATTTGCAGAGCAGAAGGCATGAAAAGATCATCAGTGAATGTAGCTCAACCGTCAACCAACATCAAGCTACGAATGAGCGTATTACTCTGCACAACAGACAATAGTGAAGGGTATGATGTAGGGAAGAGGAATCCTTGTGATCTAATTAGAAATAGATGCACAAAAAATAGAATGATGGGTATATGCAAGCAAGTCGAGACCGGCGTGATTACGACAAAGAAGATTGCTGCTCTGAACGTGTTTAATAACAAGGAGAGGAGAAATTTTCGAGGCTTGCAAAAGAAAATATTATTCTTGATATCAGTATTGAGAATACAAGCAGTAGCATTACCCATTTATTTCCTGGCTGGGGTTCCTCCCATCTATTTCATATACTTGATCGATTGTGTCAAAACTGTCCCCTTGCTCCATCCTCATGAAGGCTCTACTAGGCGGAGAAATGTATTCAAGAGATAACACCTCAGCATGTGAGAAAGCATCTCCTTACCCGATAAAGATCTTCCCAGTCTCTGGTTGGGGCTATTGAAAGGCAGACATCGTAAATCAGGTTATACATCTGAGTATTCATAAAGAATTCGCAGGAGGATTCAGAATGCAAATGGATTGGAAATTCAAGCAGTGAAGTTTGATAAAGCTAAGAGCAAGCGCCGAAAAGTCAATAGTTCATGTATATATGGCAAAGGGGTTATGGCAAGTGCAAGCTTCTGCGGGCTGCCGTAGGAGATCTGCCTAATGTTTAAAATGCCCCCGCACACGCACTATAGCTTGTATACACATAGGTGCACCAAAATGTACGTGTAACTGTAACACCCGCATGGGCCCTGACGAGCGTGTTATTGGTACACACGTGTCGTCTAGGGATGCTGCGCGGGTCAATAGGTGAATTCAAGTTCGAGCCCGATCCTTCTATTCAGGTAGATAGGAGTTGACAAGGCTCAAACTATCAAATGAATATACGGTCGCGAGGTCGACTGAGATATTTATTTTATACGTTCATATTAGACCTTCAAAGCCTATAATCAAGAGAATTCACTTATAAAGGCTCAAAGCCTACGAAACCCGATCCTCTATCGACCAGTAGATAGAGTCGACAGGGTCCAATCAATAAAATATAAATGACCCCACGCACCCCGATGATGGCCGTGTTGAATGCAAATCTCAACCGGAGGGGTTCACATCAATCATTCCAAATGCCTCCCAAACCCTACTAAAACTCCAAAACCCAACAAAAAATTCCCAAAATCCAAAATCTCCAAAAATAACCCCCAAATCCCAAAAATATTTAAAATTGAAATCTAATCCATCAATCGCTTAAAGCAAAATCCATCCATCCTCCGCAACAGTTTGCCGAGGTGGACAAGTTAAAATTTACTTCAGCTCGCAAAGAGCTAATGCCTGGTCGAAAATATCACTAGGATCCATTCTCAAACAATCTCCTGCCAGCAAGGACGTGGTACGAGTCCTCTAACCGGCAGTTTCGCCGCTAAATGGCACTGCAGGATAAACGGTTATGACTCGGGGCCCTCTGAACCAGGTGGTCGCCACTAAATGGCACCATTATATTATGGTTATGGCCAGAGCCCGTATGCTCCCCAATGGCATCAAATCCTTGAGATATGAATCAATAGGATATGATCGATAGGGCATAAAGCCCTCTGTTAGCTAAGGTGGATTCAAATTTGTCCCCTTAGACAAATATTCACCCCAGGTCTACGAGGTACCCTTGGACGAAGCAACCCATGGCTGCCGACAAGGATCCTTCTGTCAGGTTGGGTCGACTACCTCCTCTGACTAAGTAGACCAGGGACCAAGATGGCCCGGGACGACGGAACCATGGGATCTTGATCGGGTCTGTCATCCATTCCCCCACCATCCGCTTTAAGTGCAAGATGGTGAAATTTTCTATTTTAAATATCAAATCCCTCAATTTTCCAATACCCTAAACCCATGCTGCTACTATATGCCAGGTTCACGTATCTCTACGTATCTGATCGACGACTAGCCTTAATCGAAAGTTCTCTCTCGTTACCGGGAGGGGTAATTAACTATAGGGGCTTGCGCCTATAGGAAACCAGAACTCAGATCATAAAGTCCTCGCAAAATGAGGGCGAAATCTCTGGGTAGTGTCTTATCTACTATCTCATCTGCCTTCCAAAATTTACCCCGGAACTTAGTTCGTTAAAACTCCCCCCCGAAGAAAGCACAAAAAGTCGGGCGGAGGCCGGGGCCGAATTTTCGGAGCCCACAGATATATATATATATATATATATATATATATATATAGAGAGAGAGAGAGAGAGAGAGAGAGAGAGAGCAGGGATTGTAGTTCATTAACAGAGGCGATGTTTTTCAGCAGACAAATAGTAGAATTTTAACTATTATACAGCAGACAATGGATCCATTCGGCAACAACATATTCTTCAATGTATTTTCCTCCTGAAATAAATTTCATCTCACCTTTTATTCTATCGAAAGATGTACAAAGCTGAAGATGAGAGCGATGTTGGGAGTTGGTGGAAAGGAAGATTTTGGAAACATAGGAAGAAAGGCTGTAAGTTGCTGTTCCTGCGGCAGATCAGTGGCTGAACTCAATTTTTTAATTTTTAACCATCAGTGGTGGCAGCAGTAAAGAAACCTGGAAGGGACTTGTAGGAAGAGATGTACTTGATGTGGAAGAGGAGGATGCAGAGGGATTGAGAGAGTGAGATGGGAGTGAGATAAAGACAACTCTTATTCCTAAATGCAGTGTCAACTGTCAAGGATCCTTAAGACACGTTCAATACTCATGTTCTCGATAAATAGTAAAAGTACTAAAACAAATAAAAGAAAAAAAAAGATTAGAACAATTAAAAGAAATTATCATGCTGTGTCAACATCGCTGCACGTAGTCTGAGAAACTGGACATGTAAGACTTAAGCAAAGGCTTTTTTGCCTTTCCATTTTCTTCTGAATAAATCGTTGAAGATCATGGAGATAGAGCCCTTCTACAACTTCATATTTGACCTTGTTCGATTTTCCCCATGCCCTTGTCCTCAATCAGTAACCTAAAAAGAACCGTGCAATATACTACCATCTATGGGAACACCGTCCCAAACCATTTTATACACTGCTAGATTATTGTGACCATCAGAAGCCATTTTACATTAACATTTTGTCAAATTTATTTTCTTTAGCTACTTTTGGTCATCTTCATAAAACAGAAGAGAAACAATCCAAATCACTCGAGAAATTATTCTCATTAGAAAAAGGTTATTTTGGACTATTTTATTTTCTAAATTTGGTACATGTTGATGCAGATTCCGATTGCATTTCTTATTAATTACCTGATTATGTCACGTACCTGATTGCCGCATTTCAACAGGGTACAATATCTGCAAGGTCGCTTCCAGAGACCAATGATGTTCAAGGCAATTCAACAACTTTGGGTGTACCAGATGAGCATATTGGAGCTGTGGTTGGTCGTGGGGGTAGGAATATTTTGGAAATTACTCAGGTTGGCAAAATCCTTATTGTAATTTATTGAATTCAGTATTGCTCGTGAATTACACCCAGCTATACTAAGAATACTGAGTAAAAGATAGAAAAAGAAAGCATAGAGAGAAAAATTATAGAATAAGAAGCTATGAGATTTTAGTAAGTAGGCTTGAGAATAGCAAATTGAGTTTTAGAGATAAATTAGGTAAAATTGTGTTGTAGATTGGGGTTGGGGATAGCGTGTATTATAATTGTCTACATATATGACTTAAGTAAAGGTGAATGCCGCCAGCTAACAATTTAACAACATAATGACGTTGACTATAACAAGATGCTTCCTTAATTAATAAGACAATGTCGCAATAAAGGGTTTAGAGAATAAATTTGTCACTTGAATAAGTCATTGAGAGACAAGAAAATAAAAAGAAAAGTAGCCAAGTCATTGGCCGACAAGTCGAAGGACGAGATCTACTAGAAGGATACAACACTTGCAATGATGACTTGGATTGCCAGAAAGATAAGGCAAGATTTTGAAGTCGTCCATCAGCGAATGGCAGAGCTTAAAGGTCAAATCATACTGATTCAAGAAAAAGAAATGGCTTTTAATGTTGGCCAGCAATTTCTTGAAGATTCTTACATGAACAGGCAAGTATCAAGACACCTTGTCCGCCAAATTCATGGAAAGAGTAAACTTCAGTTTGGATAAACTTGTGGAGAAAGAAGTCCTCTCCATTAATTATAAGAATAAGAAAGTCTTCTAAACTTTGATAGTAGAGCCGAGCTCCAACGAAGAAGACAGTGATTAGGAGAGTGCGACCAATAATTAGTGAATAACTTATATTTTTTTCTTTATTTCTTTTGCTGCATGCTTATACAAGTTTTGAAAATAATAAAATTTTACTATTAACGAGTTGGAAGAAACTCGACCAACGTACTTGTCTGCTGCAGGCCAATTGCGTAAAAGGTTTCTCTCGTTGACCTTGGATTAGAGTTGCTCGGGGTGACACCTAGCTCTAAATTTTTCACATCAAGCATCTCATTTTTAAACCAACTAATGAAAATCCTCAACAATTCACTTAGTTATTGCCTCATTCACAGTCGATCTTGAGAGTTTTTCAGCAGCCTTACATGATGGCAAATTAATGGCAAATTGTGTTATGAACATTGACGAATGAAATAATCACACTAAGTGGAAAACATGACAATCGTCTTAGAAATGATTCTTTGAAGGTATTGAAGAATAGCCTACACTTCAATACATCGTTGATATCTATAAGAGAGACATCTGATCGGACTCAAAGTAGGCGACGCGGTTTGCAAGATCCATCCTTTGTACGAATCTAGATGAGGGATTTTGAATTTTGTGGAGACTTGGCCTTAGCAATCTCCCTAGAGAAGGCATTGACAAGCGATGATCTTCTCTTCCTAACTCTCATGTCTTAATGGCGAGAGTCAAAGTTGACCCCTCATTGTCTTGGTGGTAAATTTCATTAGCTACTAGAGTCGAGGTTAAGGTTATGGATCCAGAAAGTGTCCTCTTAATTACAGTAGAATTAGAGTATCCCTCAGGTAATTCTACTCTGAGTAGTTCTTAGAATCTTTTCACTAGTGCTCCTTAAATCATTTGAGTCTTCCTCTCTTTGAATTCCGTGAGTTGACAATTCTCAAAATCATTGAGTTGACAAATCCTCAAATTCATTGAGTTGACAAATGGCAATGTACTCTTGATTCTCCATATTGACATATTCTTCTTCTTTTGGATGTTGTTTTGCCTTATGTAGTACTCCTCTTTTAGTTATTGGCATGCTCCATGCTCAGCGCATCTATTATAATGTAGAATCCAACATTATTCATGAATCACACTCAACCATGCTAAGAATACTTAATGAAAGAGAGAACGATAATGTAGAGAGAGAAAAACTCTAGAGCAAGAAGCTCTAAAATTTCAGTATAAGAAGCTCAAGTATGGAGAATTGAATCTTAAGACAAATTAAATAAAATAAAGTAAAATAAGCTCACCCCTAGACCCCTTATTTATAGATTGGGGCTGGGGTATGAGTGTTATATAATTGGTTATATACATGACTATACAAAAATTAGAGAAAATACAATAATTTTGAAACCTAATTTGAAGGTTCTATTGTATGAAGTCAGTTGTCAAGCTTTAAAGAACTCATCGACTTGTGTAAGTGGGATAGCTTAGTAGTCTATCACCACCTTATCTTATAAAGTCTTTTCTCTTTGAGTAGTTATTAAGGCCAGCTTCATAGATAATAGTTAGAGAACCAACTATTAGGCTTTATTTGCGCACTAAGATGAGTTTTTTTTTTTTTTTGAGATAATGATCAAAATGATTTATTGACTCTTTATGAATTATCAAAGTATTCTCCAACTATATTAAAGGATTATTTTGGTCCCATCATAGGACCATTTTGGTTTCTCTTTAAGGAGTTGAGGGACCAAAATGATTCTTTAATATAATTGGGGACATTTTGATCTTTTATAAAGAATCAATAGACCATTTTGATTATTTTCTTATTTTTTATCATAGTCACATGATTAAGGTGAGTTCTTTGATAAGTCAGTGAGTATACAACAAAGTAGATCGAGTTAACTTGACTTGAACTGGTTCCTTGACATTTGGATGGACATAATAATTTGAACTTTTCATTTGATGATATAAAGGCTTAAAATTTATTGTTTAGTAACTTTTGTTATGAAGAGTGATAAAGCGTTTTTTAAACTTTGCAATCTACTGTTTTTTTTTATTTATTTACTGAGGGAATGTGCAGAGTAACGAGTTTTTTTTTTTTTTTTGCAAGTGACGGAGCACAGTGGTTAACATTCCCTACAATCCTTCTCATGTGAAATGCTTTACAAAATTTAAGTTCCAAAGAAAAATGAGAACCATTACATTTAAAAAAGTATTGCATTGATATCTTTTCTTTCTGTTACTACTAATGATGAAGCCACAAACATAAACTTATTTAATCTCATGTTCCAAAGAAAATACAATTGTGAATAGACAAGAAAGATATAGCATTTCCTTACGGTACTGATGAATCGAAAAATACAATTATTTCGATTTACTCTAAATCCACCTTTGGTACAAAATGGATGATCTCACCAAAATTCAATATTAGTACTTTTAGATTTGCTTATTCCGTCTTTTATGGAATTGGTCCATCTTTTTCTTAAACATACGAGAATTTGTGGAGCTCGGTATGTCGAGAAATATGGGAGAATATTCTTTTGCTGATATTATTAATAGCATTCAATATAGTTCACTCACAGCATTACCGTAACATTGCAGGTTGGATATTCGTCAGTGCAGGATTTATCACCAGAAATTCCCTTTACCAAGGCCTTGCATTGTTTCTGTTTATGAAAAAAAGAATATATTGCTTTACCCTAAACAAACGTGAAGAAATTTTGTTTTCCAATTATAAGATAGATACTAGTGTTAATTTTAATGTGAAAACTGATGTTTTCATTTGTCATATTTACTAGGATTGCAAACATAAGCTCGTTCATTTCTGCTTGTTTAAGATTTTTATAAATTTGGAACTATTATCTTTGCTGTCATCTTACGTTAAGCCTGTAAAAAGGCTATAAAGCTTCAGTTATTGCAGAAATATTAAACAAGAATAACAGAACTGCCTTGCTTTGTGCAGATTAGTGGCGCCAAGATTAAGATTTCAGATCGAGGAGATTTTATGTCTGGCACTTCTGATAGGTATAAAAAAATTCTTCGGATGCTACTTTTTCTTATAAGTAGTTTTGTATATAAATGTACGTTCATCTTCTCAAATTCCAATTCCATGTCAGAAAAGTAACAATCACTGGAACACCAGAAGCAATTCGCACAGCTGAGGCTATGATAATGCAAAGGGTGTCCACAAATGCTGATAGATGATTCCTGCTGGATTCTACTTCGTTGTTCAATTTCTTTCTCTAGATATGCCTCAACATATGCTTTTGCCTTTAAAGATTCTTTCAAATTTGTGTCTCTGAGCATTCAGGTCCTCTCTAATCATCATAATAATTTAAGGATGAAAGTACACAATTTCAGCCATACAATTCATTTAGATTTCTGGAATTTTCTTTTCGAATGTTTGAGTGATTTGAAAAAAAAGGAAGTAGAATCATTCTGAACCATTCAAAGTTGGTAGGATGGCTGAGATATTGTAAATTTACATTCTGTAATTATCATGATACTTAGAGAGGAGTCAAATCTGTGATTGAAATGACATTTTACCAAACACTATGTGAGAATAGAGAACAATAATGTTGAAAACCTTGCAAGCCCAGAGTACCATTGTCGGCGGCAGCTTCACAGCCTGGCTTAAGTTCAAGCAGGTTAGTTTGATCGACATAACATAAATTTTATGGCAATGGGGGACTGTAGATTACTTCTATTCAATCTCAATAAGAATCATCAATAATCTGGATATTCCTAAACTTATAAACATGCCTCTCAGCCTATTTATTTGGAAGATTCATTTGCTAAAATTTTGAAAGAAGTGTGGTAGATTTGAGCATTTGCTCTTGTTAGAACTCTTTTTTATCAGCTTTTTAGTTCAACACATCCGTGAAATGAACTGTATGCTCTCAATGCTTGGATTAATTCTTTCAAAAAGAAGTTTTGCTTGACTTAACTGCTTTCCCTTGGTGATTATTCATATTTGGGCTTTGATAAACAATCAGTCTCCTTTGATGTCACCATAACTAAGGCTTCGTTTGAGATGGCTTTCTTACTGTTTCTTAAAGCTACTTTTTAGTAAAAAAAAATCGTCCCAAACGAAGCCTAAATCATTAATAATCAATTGTAAATTATCTTTGAGATTTTTCTCATCACCCTTGCTGGCAAATGTCTTGTCTTCCTTGTAAATTAATCTGCTTTGTTTGAATTCTTATTTCAAGTATTTATTTGACATGTAAAACATGTACTTAAGGAGTAAATTATGAATTAAAGTTGTTCATAATAATATTTCCAAATAAGTGAAACACAAACTTATTTTCCTTTTGAATTAGTAGTTGTTCTAAGTATTGTTCATGATATTCAATTTTCTTAAAAGGAAAACATTTCAGATTTTTGATCTTTTCTGTGATCTTATTTTTACTATTTTGCATAACAATCATTCTGATTTCTCTTACTTGTTGAAGTTTTTTGTGTGAGATTATCTGTACAAGCCTTTAAAGTCTCAATTTTAAATATGAACACAGTTAGCAACAGGTGTTATGTGAAAAAAACTCTTCTAATGTTTATGTTGTATGCAGGCATGCACCATGCTTTGAGCTTTATTTCATAACTTTACACACTTATCTATAGGTGACTTGAGGCTAGTTCTCCTATTTATTCAATTTGTCACTTATACTGAGCTTTGCACTATGTGTTGCATTTATTTATTTGATCACTTGCATTGAGCTCTACATAATGTGCTAATCCTATGAATCATTTTAGGACTATAAACCACAAATGATGGAAATACCTAACTCAAAATGTTTGTAGAAAAGTGAATATATCATATAAATTAGGGAGCATGTATTAGAGCCTTAAACTTGCCTTAGAGAAAATATGTACATAACCTTAACATAGAATTTATACTATAGGACTCACTATAAAGCACATGTAAGGGATAAAAAATATAAATGTCATCAATTTTAAAAATAATTATAAATGCGAGGGGAAGATAATTCCAATCAAGTTGGAGAATTTTTAATAAATATTGATATGTCTCTAGAAAATTCATTTAATCAGCATAAATCTCAATGTAATATTTGATTTCTCCTTGGGCCATCTGATACACAGGATGGAGGAGGAATTTGTTCGCATTCTTTAATTATTAGAAAATACTTGCCAACTCACTAGTCACAAAATCAAAATTTGAATAGGTACGGACAATCATAAAATACTCTTGAAAGATATGCTCATCATCATACTAAAGTTCCTCCTTCACCACACCCTAACCCACAACTTACTAACACAGCTAGTTTTACTCGTCCTTCTCGCATTGCTCAATCAATGGGGAATCTTACCTAACTTATGGATACTCCTGTGGCATTATATGAGATGAATTATGGTGTCTTCTTCAAGAGGAATTTCCTATGTGTGATGGGAATTAGCTCCTCAATGTAATTTTCAGAAGTCTTCACCTTTAGTAGATGCAATTCTCTATCATCATATTCTAATAGTGTTCAAGCTACCCACTATTGATTCATATGATAGTGTTATGTAATCCTTATGAGCATATATATCTAATAAGTTTTTAATATACCTTTTCAAGTATTTTTTGATATTTTAAAAGGTCAAGTTCACGCTTAGTTCTACTCGCTCTCTGATAATAGTACCTACAACTTCGTGTATACTGCTCAACTTGTTGTCTATCAATTTATTATCAATCAAAAAGTCATCAATTATTTCTCTCATCTTTTAGGGATTTGTCAAAATGAAGGAGAATCTTAAAAGAGTATTTTCAAATATTTTTCTCTAAAGCTCATCAAATTTCAAGAGCAGATCTTAAGCTATTGCAGACCATCATTCTTAGAGGTCTTCAACCTAGACCGTTTTGTGCCTCATTGATGCGAGAGATAATTCAATTTTATGCTAATCTTATTCGATGAGTAAAACATAAGTTGTTGTCAATGAAGCTATCAATACACATAGAAAATAGTTTGGGTAATCATATAACAAGCAAAAGAATGCTCAAAGAAGTATTTCTCAAAATTCTTAATGAAGAAAATATGATCGATTAAGAAATTGAGAGGCTTATTCAACACGGACTATTGCTCTTACTAAACAATGCATCAAATCTTATAAGGTAAACGCCCTAAAAAGCTAAAGGACCATGGTAGCTTTGTCATTCCTTGTGTTATAGGGGAGAAGTTCTATGGAATGGCACAGTGTGATTGAGGAGCGAGCATTAATCTCATGCATTTATCTATCTCAAAGAGACTAGACTGAGGTGAAGTACAACCCACGACTGTTACCATGTAGCCAGTTGATATATCATTCACTTACGTGAAGAGGGTAATAGAGGATATCTTAGTTAAGGTGGACAAGTTAATCTTCCTAGTATACTTTATTGTGTTAGACATTGAGGAAGATAGAAAAATACCTATTATTTTAGGTAGCCTTTTTCTAGCCATTGGTAGGGTTATGATCGATATCTAGAATGGATAATTAACCATAAGAATCCATGATGAATAAGTGACTTTCAATGTTTGGAAGTCAATGAAATTCCCAAACAACGATAGTGAGAACAATTGTTATAGAGTTGATGTGGTAGATGACTGTGTAGAGGATGAACATTTTGGATTTAGATATATTGTATCAGTTGTTGATTAAGGATGGTGTAGAGGAGCTTAGAAGTGATATTACTATCTTTCTTGGAGTTAGACATTTTCCTAAGAGATATGAGACCTTAGATACTTCGACATTAGGTAGATCTTTGAAGCTATTTGTTTTAGAGGCACCCACCTTAGAGCTCAAAGCATTGCCTAACCACCTTAAGTATGTAATTTTTAGGCGATTCATGAACTTTACCAGTGATCATATCTGGTGATATGGATGAATTTCAAGAGAAAAAGTTTATGGGGGTTCTTAGAAATCCTTTGGGTGGACTATAGCAGACATTCAAGGGATTGACCCATCAATATACATGCATAAGATTCTATTAGATGAAGATTGTCAACCCAAAGCTGACCCACAAAGGAGGTTAAACCCTGCTGTGAAGGAATTAGTGAAGAAAGAGATCGTTAAGTGGTTAGATGTAGGAATTATTTATCTTGTTTCTAACAGTGATTGCGTTAGCCCAATTCAATGTGCCTAAGAAGGGAGTGTTAATTATAGTCAAGAAAGAGAAGAATGAATTCATCCTGACTAGACCTATGACTGTGGAGAATTTGTATCGATTATAGCAAACTTAACAAGGCTACTACAAAAGTCTATTTTTCAATTGCCATTTATAGATCGAATGCTTAATAGATTAGCATAGCATCCTTTTTTATTATTTCCTGAATAGCTATTCTAATTATCATCAATTCCTATCACCCCAAAAGACTAGGTTAAGACAATCTTTACAAGTCCCTACGGAACCTTCTCGTTTAAAAGAATTCCCTTCAGAT
Organism: Dendrobium chrysotoxum; assembly: GCA_019925795.1. Taxonomy (NCBI): domain Eukaryota; kingdom Viridiplantae; phylum Streptophyta; class Magnoliopsida; order Asparagales; family Orchidaceae; genus Dendrobium; species Dendrobium chrysotoxum. The sequence goes on along the minus strand of CM034315.1, from coordinate 86,966,562 downwards.
TATGCAGTCCCCAAGCAACATTCCAACGATTCATGATGTCTATTTTCTCAAATTTAATAGAGCGGGTTCAAGATCTTTATTGATGATTTTTTTCTATTTTTTAAATGACATTTAATATTTTTTAAATCATTTGGAACTTATTTTGAAGAGATGTGAGGAAACTAATCTTATTCTAAATTGGAAAAAGTGTCAGTTCATAGTTAAGGAAGGCATCATCCTCGAACATAAAATATCTGAGAGGGGTATGGAGGTTGATAAGGCAAAGATCCAGGTGATTGAGAATTTTTCATCTCCTACTTCTATACAGGGAGTCCAAAGTTTTTTAGATTATGCCAAATTTTATAGAAGATTTATTAAAGATTTTCTTAAAATTATAAAGCCCTATATCATTTAATTGAGAATGATGTATCATTTGAATTTGATTTGAACTATTTAGTTATATTTGAAAAACTTAAGAAGTGCTTAGCTATTGCACATATCATCATTTCACCTCAATGGTCTTTTAACATTGAATTGATGTGTGATACTAGTAACTATTTGTGATGCCCTAGGATCTAATTAGAAAGAATTATGCTTTTAATCTTTTAATAAACAACAATCAGAGCTATCTAATATCATCTATCAATAATAAACAACAAAATAGATTCTAGAATTCAAAACATTAATATACACATCTATATTCATTCCTAAAAGTCATATGCAATATTCAGGATCTACACAATCATCATATATCTATCATGTCATGAGTACATAAAAATAACTAAAATAAAAAAAAACAGAACCTGAAGAACCCTAACCAGCCTCACACTCATGCTCCTCTGCCATGACCTGAAATCATTTAACCACATATAATGAGCTTAAAAAGTCCAGCAGGTCACCAAAACCTACAAATAAAATCAAAGCACGGCAAAGGAGCAATATGCGTATCAATAGTCAAATCATAGCAGTTACAGTCATATGATCATTGAATTAGTACAGAAACAGCAAAATTCACATGCAGCAGTAGTACAATATGTAAATAGTAAAACACTAAGGTACGTAAGCCAATAAAGCATATAAACCAGTACAGATGTCAAATCTATAAAGAAATCATCGTATTCGTAATACCAATTAGTAAAGAAATTGGATAAAATATCGAATCAAAATATCAGTAAAAATAGTTGAAATCAAATCAATGTAGCAAAATCATATAGGAGTGTTCATATGCTATCCAGTTATTACATAGCAGCATTTAAATCAGTATCTCAATCTAAAGCTTAATATCTTAATCACATGCTCAATAAATTCTATATATCATGTGGTCAGTATATCACATACTCAGTATCAATACAGTGAATCAATAGTATCAAAAAGTATCAGTACTATATCAGTAACAGTAACAAGCCAGTGGCATGAGCAATAAAATAATCCAATAACAGTAAACCCGGACCTTACTTATAAATTCATACAATAATAAGAAAAATGATTCAAAATATGTATTTCAATAGTCACACTAAACAAGTAGGAAGTTCTAGCTATCACGATGTTTTTTTAGTATTGTATCAATAAATCGTTGGCTCAGTAAACAGAGTTGTCACTCTTTGCCCGTTGGCACAGTAATCATCTGCTTATAACTCTCAATCGGTATCACGTGAATCAGTAGAGAATAACACTAAACCACAATATTTAAAGGAAAGCCCGTCGGCCCACCATCCTGTACAGGTCAATTAGTCTCCAACCAACGGGTCAACCAGTCTTTACTTGTCTTTTACACACATAGTAGTATCACATAACAGTAATTTTAATCATATACTCCACATTCATTTTTGATATATAGCAACAAATAATACAAAATGGAGCTTAATTAAGATGTCAAAATGTCATAACGGTAGACAACAAAGACTCCTATTAGGCAAAAATATATATTTTTAAAAAATTATCAAATTATTAGGGATTATGTAAAATGATATTTTAATACTTTTATTGTACTACACCACTATTTTTAGAGGTCAAAATAAATTTCGGGGTAGACAAAAATTGCTGTATTTTCAAAATCACCTGACGAAAAATCTCAAGTAAATACTCAAAATGCTCGTAATCATGATCTCTATAACATACAAAAAGTTACGCGGTAAAAGTTTTACCAATACAAAGCTCATCACATTTTTCGATAACGGAAACATAAATTTGATCAGAAAAATATTAAAAATACAAAATTTTTGAAATCAGAAATATGGTATGGATTCCTTACAGCGAGACAAGCAGTTATCTCAACTGGCTCGATCGACAAAAATCACACTACGGCCTCCAAATCTCAACTTCTTCTTTCTCTCTCTTATCATTTTTTCTCTAAATCCCTCTCTGGCTTGCGAAATGGAGCAAAACGAAAAAGGAAAATGCTTTTTAATAAAATCCATTTAGTGGTTTTAGATATTTAGGATTTAAATAATAATTTAATATTATGTTACTTATTTAATCATTTTTTTAATAGAAAACTCAAATAAATTATTTTAGGACTTAAAAAATTATAGAAAAATATTCATAAAATAAAACATATTATTTAAAAAATATCGGTGAAATCGATTTGCTAAACGAACACCTGACGGTCCTGAAATCCTCTCTTGTATCGATAGGTACAAATTTCTTAAGAATTTTCACCGGTGTCCAAACATTACGAAAAAATTCATGTAAGTAAAATACTTCGATCAAAATACTATGGCGAAAACAGATTGCGATTTAGAGTTATAATGATTCCAAAAATATTTAGTAAAAATCGAAATATGGGTTATTACACTATGCCATTGGAGTAATTTTAGGGAAGAGATTAGACAAAAAATTTCATGCTATATATTACGCTAGTAGAACATTAAACGATGCACAAATTAATTACATCATAATTGAGAAAGAACTGCTAGTGATGGTCTTTGCATTTGATAAATTTAGATCATATTTAATAGGTGCTAAATTTATTGTTTTTACTAATCACTCTGTTATTAAATACGTGTTAACTAAAAAAGATGCTAAATCAAGATTGATTAGATGGATTTTACTACTACAGGAGTTTGATGTAAAGATCTTAGATATGAAACAATCTAAGAATCAGGTGGCCGATCTTTTGTCTAGATTAAAGAGGGAGAACTTTGTGCATAATTATTTTGACATTAATGAATTCTTCCCTGATGAGAAGCTGTTTGCATTGTATGACATTATTGTGCCTTTGTATGTATACATTGTCAACTACATTGTTAGTGATATTATACCATTTGATATGTCGCAGCACCAAAGGCACAAATTACTGCATGATGCTAAGTATTACTTTTGGGATGAGTCCTATCTTTTAAGGAGATGCAGTGTGCAAATCATTAGAATATATGTCCCTTTAGACGAAACACCAAAGTACTATTAGTCAATGTTATGATTCTGATTATGGCGCATATTTTGGAAGATATAAAATTGCATCCAAGATTCTACAATCTGGATTATATTAACCTACCTTATTTAAAGATGTTAATGAATATGTTAAGAAATGTGATAGATATTAGAGGGTAGGTAACATTACAAAACGCAATGAAATGTCAATGAATTTTATATTAGAAGTTTGAGTTGTTTGATGTTTGTGGGGTATTCAGTCATTTATTAATCAGTATATTTTGATAAATGTTGATTATGTATCTAAGTGGATAGAAGATTTGGCTTGCCCCACGGGTGATTCCCAGGTTATTATATAGTTTTTAAAGAGAAATATTTTTCTAGATTTGGAACACTTTGGGTAATCATTAGTGATGATGGTAATTGTTTTTGTAATAGAAGAGTGAGAAACCTACTTTTCAAATTAGGTATTCAGCATAGAAAAGCAACATCTTATCATCCTAAGACTAGTGGTCAAGCTAAAATTAGCAATAGGCATATCAAAAATATTTTAGAATAAACTTAAACCCAAATATGAAGGATTGGTATGTTAGATTAGACTAGACAATGCTTTATGGGCTTACATGACTACATTTAAGACTCCTATTGGATTGTCTCCCTATAAATTAGTTTTCGGTAAAGCTTGTCATTTGCCAATCAAATTATAATATAGGCTTTTTGGGCTATAAAGAAATGAATTTTAATCTTAAGGATGTTAAGGAAAAGAGACTGATACAGTTGAATGAACTTGAGAAGTTTAGATTGGATGCCTACGAAAATACAAAATTTTATAAAGTGCAAAGTAAGAAATGGCATGATTGCGAGATCATTAGGAAAGAATTTGTACTTGGACAAGCGATATTATTGTATAATTCTAAATTAAGATTATTTCCTGAAAAGTTAAAGTCTGGGTGGTCAGATCAATTCTTTATCATTAGAGAATATCCTTATGGAGTTGTAGAAATTTAAGATATAATGATTGGTCCTTCATTTAAAGTTAATGGTCAAAAACTTAAGCCTTATTTGGGTGGGGATATAGATCAATCTAGGAGTATCTTAGCATTGGCTCATCTTGAATAGTACTAAGCATAGTCTGGTTGAACATTATAAATTTAACACTGCTTGGGAGGCAACTGATAAGTGTAAATTATGTACTGTTTATTATATTTGAATTTCAATAAAAATGTATTATTTTAGTTATTTTTGTACATGAAAAACTAGAAAATTGTGAAAATACAAAGGAACAGAAAGCGCAGCGGCGCATGAGAAAACATCGCCGTCATGCTCCATTCAACACTACCGAAGCATCACTTTTGGATTGCAGTGCCAAACTCTATGTTTGCAAGCACTGCAATGGCATTACAGCCAGCGCCGCAGCGTTCGAAGTGCTGCTGCGTCGGAAAATCAGCTTGGCAACGTTGGGTTCTCAAGAAAATGAATGTTGCAGCGCCACACGTTTCAATGCCTCAGTGCCATTTTGCCCACTTGGGCGCCGCAGCGCTCAAATTTTCACGGCGTTGCAATTATAACTTTCAAGAGACATGAATGCATTTATTGACTTGATAACCAATCTATATCATCAAGCATCACAACGGAGTAAATATTTCAACGCCAAGGCGCTAGTTTACTTTCGAGCACCGCAGCGTCAGGCACCTTTTCTGTGTTTTCCTATAAATAGATGTTATGTTCTGTTTGTGAGGAGTTCAATCACTTGTGTAAAACTTAGTACTTTTCAGTGTGCTTCTTTAGTACTCTCTTAGAGTAAAATCTAAGGGAGGCTAGGAAAGTATAGGATATAATCTATTGGAGTGTTTAGCCTGTGTTTGTTGAAGCAACTCTGTAAGTGAAGGAAGAAGAAGTATAGAACAATATACTTTGATCCTACCTAGTGATAAAATTTTATTATTTCTCTTATATTTTGAATCTTCTATGAATACAATGAAAATGAGTTTGCTTGTCATTTATTTTATGTCTGGCTAGATCTCTTATTTTGATTTGATGATGTAAAGAGCATATTAAGTACTAATGTAGACTCTTATACTTTAAAGATTTAATGATGTTCTCAATTATCTCCCGTTCTTCATTTAATGCACAAAGTGGTCATGTGTGTAGTTAAAATCTAGTGTGATTTACAGTCTCAACGGAGAAATGTAAGAACAATCAAGAATATTGAGATAAAATGTTGGCTTGCCTAGACATAGAATGTTTGAATATTCTAGGTTCTAAAGGAGATAGTATAACTATAAGAGATCAGCAGATATCCTTTTCACTCTTACAAGCTTGACAGAGATCTAGGGAATCACATCTTCAATTAAGAGTCTCATCAGAAAAAATATGATATTTTGCATTCATCAATCCAAAATATTTTATTAAACATTGTATCAACTATTCTACTATTTTTATACAGTGATAAAAACTCCAAAAACATCATTGTTATTTCAGTTGGATAACTTATATATTTAGAGTAAGTAGTAGTAGTTTTTATTGTAAGTAAGCACAACACTTCCTCGGGGTTTGACACTCTACTTCATCACTTTATTACTTGATTTGGCATATATGCTTGTGTACATTTAAGTGGGCTTCCATTATTGACATATCAAAGAAAACCAAAGTATTACTCAGCATTGAGAAAACAAGCATTTATTGTACAGTCTATAATAAAGCCTTGCTTGTCTACATGCACAAGTCCACCCCATCAGCAACCCAAAAAATTATATATTCTTGTTATTTTATCTATGTTAGATTGTGTGGTTATTATCTTGTTTATATGCACTTTGTCATATTTGAAAATAGGTTGCCTAATGAAAGATAAAATTTTGGTTCAGCGTTACAGCGCCACTTTATCAGTGTCAAAGCGCTTAACCCATAACATTGTAACACCACAATTAAACCAACTCCACAACATTATGCTTATGTCTTGAGTTGTAATGGTTTCCAGTCTTGTTAGGCGATGGGAGTAATTTGAGGCGTAGCGCTGCAGTGTTATGCCAGTCTTCTGCCATAGCAGTTTACCAGCATCGTAGTGCTATAAGGTCCATCGTCGCAGTGTTATTCTCTTTGTAAATAGAAATATGTTATACCATTTGATTTCACTTGCTCTCCTACTCAAAACCTTTATAATTGTGTGATCTTCTACTTTTAATCCTCAAGTAGCTCCTAAAATTACATTGGGCAAGAAGAGATCAGGCTCCCATGATGCTAGAAGATTTGTTAGTGCTGTTGCAGAGGACGTGTATAATCTAATCATCCATAAAACCCTTAGATCCCAAAGCAAGCCTTTAGTAACATTGTAGTCCCTGTCATTCTTTGTCAATGCAAATAAGCTGTAAGAAAGCTGTCTCAAATGAAGCCTTAATTTTAATTACAGCCTACTATCATAAAATTTGATTTTATTTAATATTGGAGTAATATTGCAATACTTTTAAATCTTTTCATTTAGTTCTTTCTAATTACCTTTCATTTAATTATTTATTTCAGCCCTCCCATATCGAAGCATTCATGAAATAATTTTACAGCCTTTCCATTAATCACACAACTATATATTAATGTAAAATTTTGATTTCATTTAATGCTCTCATTTAATTATTTATAATTTATTTCCATTAATCACGCAACTATATATTATTTAATTATTACAAATTAAATAATTTCTATTATTATCATATATGCGACTATTTATTCTCCCTTCTCCCTCCCTCAATCTCAGAAGCTATTCTTCTTCCTCCCCTCTCCCTCACATTTACTTAAGTCAAAATATTATTTAAAAATATTATGATTTGAGATTCATTTAATCAAATAAAGAGACTTAGGCTTTGTTTGGGATGGCTTTCTTATTGCTTTTTAAAGTAACTTTTTAGTGGAAAAATTAAATTTTTTATACTAAAAATAGCTTTAAGAAGTAATAAAAAGCTATCCCAAACAATCTATTAATTTGTTAATTTGAAGCAATCATTTGATAATTATATATCCTTGAATTATACCAATCTTTTAGATTTTTTTGAATTGCAGAGATTTTAATAACCAAATAAATAAGAATTATGGCCATCTCATGTAAAAATATATAATTATATAAATATTTGCATAAAACTTTTTTTTATCATCTATATTATTTACACTAATTTTCAAAATGATATCTGATTTCACAAAAAAATAATGATCATGTTTAATAATATTATAATATCATTTATTTTGCCTTTTTTATGTTGTTTTTTTTAATATAGTGATATTGTAATACATATTCAATTTGGATTTATATGTAATTAATTTCAAATTACAATTTATTAAAATTAGGAGCTTTTGGAATTTAAAGGCTCATAAAGCTTTTCTCTTCTTGGAGAAATATATTGGTTGTGAGTTTTTAAACACCGATGCAACTACCGCTATTGTCTTCTCTCGATTTGACACGACTAGCTCCCGGATTTTCATTCCACCCAACAGATGAGGAGCTTGTGAGCTATTACCTCAAGTGGGAAGGTTATCCATCAATGAAATCTCTATAGTTGATGTATATGGAGCTGAGCTATGGGAACTCCCACTGTTCTCACGCCTCCAGAGTCATGACTTGGAATGGTGCTTCTTCACCTCCTTGGGTTGCAAGTATTCTAATTGTTGTCGCACTAATCAAGAGGGTTTTTAGAAGACAACCAGCAAGAATAGACCTATTCAGAGTCAATCTCGTACCTTCGTCATGAAGAAAACCCTAGTTTATTATGTCGGCCGGGCATCGCGTGGTCAACAAACCAATTGGCTCATGCACAAATATTATTTAGAGGACAAAGATCTTACTCTCTCCGGGATTCAGTAGGTACAGAAAACAAGCTTTTTGTTGAATTATGTTTCTCTCTCTCTCTCTCTCTCTCCACATTCCTCTCCATCCATCCTCCAAACAATATTCGTGCATGACCCAATTGGTTCGCTGATCGCGTGGTGCCCGACCGGCATGATAAACTAGGTTTTCTTCATGCCGATGGTATGAGATTGACTCTGAATGGCCCTATCCTTGCCGATTGACGGTTGTCTTCCAATAACCCACTATACTGGCACGATTGGTGCAACATCGATTAGAATACTTATGACCCAGGGAGGTAAAGAAGTACCACTCCAAGTCGTGACTCCGGAGGAGCGAGAGCGGTGGGAGTTCCCACGACTTGGCTTCATGTACAACGACCTGAGAGATTGCATTGACTTAGATTGGCCAACCAGTAACCTTCCGCTTAAGATAATATCTCACAAGCTCCTTATCAGTTAGATGGAATTAGAATCTGGGAGCTAGCTGTGTCAGATCGGGAGAAGACGACAACAACAACTGCACTGGGGTTCTGTTAAAGGAGGCTTTATTGATCATCGAGGAAAATAGAGGAGTCGGATAATCAAGTATGAAAAGCGATCACAAGCTATCACAACATGAATTAAGCTCTAGTGGTGAGGGTGGTAAAGGAGAAATCTAAAAATAAAATTTTAAAAGTAAATGTAAATATTAATTAAAAATAAAAGTGCATATGCTTACTAGTTTTGTTATAAATCTTATTTTAAAAATAAATAAATAAATAATTTTTAATATAATAATATTAGAATACCATTTATTTTGCCTTTTTTATGTTGTTATTTTTAATATAGTTTTATTATAATACTTATTCAATTTATATTTGTGTAATTAATTTCATATTCCAATTTACCAAAATTACAAGCTTTTTGAATTTCATTGAGAGTTGTAAGAGTGAATTAAGCTTTTTGAATTTATCAAAATTACAAGGTTTTTGAATCTCATAAAGCCTTATCTATTCTTAAAGAAATATGTTGGTTGTCAGTAGGGGTGTCAATATTTGACACGACACGACAACCCGACCCGGAAAACCCGACTCGAACCCGACCCGAGTTCAAAACGGGTCGGGTTCGGGTTCAGGAATTCGACCCGTTTGAAAAACGGGTCGGGTTTGGGTTGACCCGACGGGTTGCCGGGTCAACCCGAAAAACCTGTTTAGAGCCTGCCCGCGAGCCCTGCCCGCTCTGCCCCCTCGCGCATCCGCGAACGCCAGCGCGCCCGCGCCCGCGCTAGCAGCGCTCGCCCGCGCGCTTGCCCGCGCGCCCGCGCCCTCGCCCAGGCTCGCCCGCGCCCGCGCCCGCGCTCTCTTGCACCCGCGCGCTCGCCCGCACCCGTGCGCTCGCCCGCCCCGCACCCGCGCGCTCGCCCGCGCGCGCCCGCGCGCACCCGCTTGCGCGTCCGCCTTCGCGACCCGGGTCGGGTCGGGTTGACCCGCCAACCCGACGGGTCGGGTCCGGGTCCGATTTTCTGACCCGTTTCCCTACCCGGGTCGGGTTAGGGTCAACCCGTTTAGGCTGCGGGTTCGACCCGAACCCGACCCGAAACCCGATTTTGACACCCCTAGTTGTCAGTTTCATTGAGAGTTGTAAGAGTGGAGTTTTTATTATTTTTATTAATGTGAGATATTAATTTTCAAGAAATTCATATTAATTTTATTTTTATTATGTGTTTTGAACTTAATATATTTACATGAGACTAAAATGACATATTTGTATAAAAAATATTAAGCATCCTTTCAAATATAATTTAATTATTATAATCTCACTTTTAATTCTACTAAAAATAAATATATTGGTACCAAATTATAAAAATAAAAAATCAAATATATTTTATCAACCATAATTTTATATAAATTTCTGTAAGTTTTCACTTGCAATTATGTTTACTAATAAACTTATTAATTTGTATAATTAAATAAATATAATATTATTTTTTATAATATTTATATTTACTTTTAAAATTTTATTACAGATTTTTCCTTCGCCAAATTGACCACGGGAGCTTAAGTCGCGCGGTGCTAGCCTGCCCGCACTTGATTTTCCCCCACATTTCCTCGATGACCGGCGAAGCCTCCTCCTCCAGAACGGCGGGGCCGCTTCCGCTGCCGCTGCCTTCTTCTCCCGACCCGACACAACTAGCTCCTGGATTCAGATTTCACCCAACGGATGAGGAGCTTGTGAGCTATTACCTCAAGCGGAAGGTTACCGGCCGGCCAATCCGCGTCGATGCAATCTCTGAGGTCGATGTATATGGAGCCGAGCCGTGGGAACTCCCGCGACTCTCGCGCCTCCGGAGTCGCGACTTGGAGTGGTACTTCTTTACCTCACTGGGTCGCAAGTATTCTAATCGCTGTCGCACCAATCGCGCCACTATAGAAGGTTATTGGAAGACAACCGGCAAGGATAGGCCCATTCAGAGCCGATCTCGTACCATCGGCATGAAGAAAACCCTAGTTTATCATGCCGGTCGGGCACCGCGCGGTCAGCGAACCAACTGGGTCATGCACGAATATCGTTTAGAGGACGAGAATCTTACTCGCTCTGGGATTCAGCAGGTATAGAAAATAAGCTTTTTGTTGATGTTGAATTTATAGTTTTTGTTGAATTTCTCTCTCTCTCTCTCTTTCCAGGTATAGAGAATGAACCGTAAATTATTTCCTCTGCAGATTCCTTTTTTTAAAATTTTTGTTTAGTTAGTGAAGAAGTGAAACGTCTTATTTTTGCGTTTATTGAAGTTGTGCTTTTTTTTTTTCTGTGGAAGGATGGCTACGTGGTGTGCAGGATTTTTCAGAAAACTGGTGCTGGACCACAGAATGGAGCCCAGTATGGCGCACCGTTTATAGAAGAAGAATGGGAGCTGGAGGAAGACGAGGATGCTAACGTTGCCCTAGTAAAAGAGGCTAGAGATGATGCGCTTATGGATCCTGGTGTACGTGATTTTGTTCAGTTGGGCGATTTTCTCCTGGTAATACGAAACTTTTGACACGGGTCACTAATTTCCGCATCATGCTTCCAAGCTTTGCATTTTCTAGCTGAAACTTATGGGGCTTCCTTGCATGTGTAGATTTTGAAAATATTTTGTTCGAAAAAGCTATTTTAATGCACTTTTGTTGTGTTCTGGCATTCTAATGTTTTTTTTTTTAATGTAGATACTTGTTGAGATCAACCAACCTCCACATTAAGAGTTTGAATAACAAAATCCATTACTTACGTAACCAGATTCAAAGCAGTAGCAGTAGTATCATCTCAATTATTTCTGTTATCACATTCAAAATAATAGTAATCAGATTCATAATTTGGACTATAAAAAAAATAGCTGAGCCATTGACTAAAAAAATTATAGTCAACCATATGACTTTAGGTAAAGTTCCCCTTCTTTGCATGTAAGGTCCTTTCTTCGATTATTCAATCATGTACATTGTTTTGTTAAATGATTCATGTCATGATTGTTCGACAAATTTTACGCTAGTTATTGACTACCTAACGCAATCATCCAATTTTCTCATCTAGAGCTTGGGACCCGACAACAGCAATGTGTGATTAAGTCATTAAAAAGAGTGCATGTTTTAGATATCTTGGGATTATTGTTCAAAGCAATGGTGAAATAGATGGAGATATAACTAGTAGAATTCAAGTTGGATATTTGAATGGAGGAATGCTTTAGGCATGTTGTGTGATAGAAAGTAACCCTCAAACTAAAGTGAAAATTTAATAAAATGGTGATGAGATCTGTAATGCTTTATGGTGCAGAATGTTGGCCATTAAAAGAGAAGCATAAAATTAAGTTAAGTGTTGTAGAGATGAGGATGCTCAGGTGTATGAGTGGATTTACACTTAGAGACAAAATGCAAATAAGTATATATGTGAAAACGTTGGAGTAGCTCTAGTGGTAGGTAAGATTAGAGAGAGTCGCCTTAGATGTTTTGGTCACATAAAACGTTGGCCTTCTGATGATCCTGTTAGGAGAGTAGATGTATTGAATTTGACTTATGTTAAGAAAGGTAGAGATACACTGAAAAAGACTTGGTTAGAAAGTATTAGAAATGATTTTTTTTATTAGATTTAAATTAGATTTTGACTGTTAATTGGACACAATGGAGAAAAATGATTCGTGCAGCCAACCCTAAGTGATTGGATAAAGGCTTATTGTTGTAGTTGTACTACATTGTTCTGTTAAATCTCTCCAAATCAGTTTTGAGTGCATCCTGCAATTTCAACTTTTATAATTTGTATCCATAATTTATCTCAGGATGAGGAATCAAGCATTCAACATGTGGATGTTGTCCCTCACCTTGCACGGTCCGATGACGAAGACTATGGTTGTCATACGGAGGATCCATCTAATTTTCTTATTGAATGTTTGAAAGAGCAGGGTTCTGATGGTGATTTGCCTCCAGATGCAGATTTCCCTACTATGCAAGAACGCAAAACATCATTGAATAGGCTTGGAAAACAGAAGGCTCTTGATTATCAGTCAAATTCCTCTTCTATCCAGAATAATGCATATGTGCAGTTGAAGGATATTTTTGGTGAGGAAAACGCAAGTGCCATTCTCAATATAGAGTCAACTGATTGCTTCCTGGAGAGATGCAATAATAAATCTTTTGTGGATGAAGTGGGTTATTCTGAAACTCTACCTCAAGATGCTGATAATCTTGATAACATGCCATCACAATATCCTTCTGGCCCATTGGCTGATGGTAACTTGGTGAATTATGATGCCGTTTTCCATGAAGTTCCATGCTTAGAAGATGGCCTCACAGATGAAACTTCATTGGCGCCTATGGTTGAATTTGATTTTCTGGATGAATTAATGGCCTACTATGATGCCACAGAAGATAACTTAAAATATTCCCTTCCAGATTCTTTTGAACCACGGCTTGAGTCAAGTACCTCCTCTAAGGTATATTAATTTCTAATGATCTTGACGTGATTTACATATTGCCCAAGTTTATAAGTCTGAATTATGTGACCTACTACATGATGTGCTACAGGTTGTTGCCAGCTGCTCATCTGGCAATGACGTTCATGTTCAACAAAATTTAGAAGCATATGAATCACTTCAAAGGGCACCCATCAATGATGATCCTTTAAGTGGGTGGAATGGGAATCTCATAGCAGGTATGGGCTATTGATTCAAATTATTATCTATTGTCTATGCTTTTATCAATTTTCAGTATGCTACTACATTTTGCTAGTGGTTTGATTATGGCCTTCCATGAAACAAATATACTTCCTTCTCATACACTCTGTACAATCTTTTGTAAAAATGCATTAATTGTTTTTATAGAGGCATGGCTTCCCAATGCCTAAGATACTAGGGGCCACTCTAAGCGCTCACCCTATTGAAGTGAGGTGCTAAAAATATACAATTGATATCATCATAATCATCCTAAACCTTATCATCCTATTTTGGATTTGTTATATTATTTTGCTTAAATCTTATTTCGAAAGCTCTATTCATGCTACTTTATTCGTTGTTTTATTCATTTTAATTCCTTCAGCTTTAAAGTTATCTACTAGTCTTATTGGAGCATATTTTACATTTTTATACATGATTAAATTATTCACTTTTATTTTTCACTACATGATCTTAAAGTGTATACTCAAATTTTATTCTACTTACCCTAAGTTCCTTATTTTCTAAATATTTTTTTCATTATTCTAACTATACATTTGTGTCAGTTAGGGTGCCCACATAAATGTTTGCGAGCAACTAATGATCGGCTTGTTAAGCAACTCATGCTTTTTTTTGTTCGTTAACTAATGAATCTAACATGAGCACCATATTTAGGCTCAATTTCTTAACAAATACAACACAAACAATGCTTCGTTTATTTGAGTTCAGATATCTGTTTTAAATATTAAATATTTATATTTTTTGTGAGTATATTGCAAAAAAATAAGCTATGTTACAATGTATAAATATTATGCTTAGTAGGTTTTCTCTTTGTATGCTGAGGTATTGAGTTGAATTACTTATTATTCTTTTTTATTAAGAATAATGAAAATCTCTCTTGGATTGATATATGTTTTTGCGTTTGTTTATATTTGTGAACAAGTTCAGAAAATTTAATTTGTGGCTCAACCGCTCAATTGAACATGGGCATTGAAAAAAATTGACGAACACCAACTGAACGTCAACATTGAAAGAATCAACGAGCCAAATTTGAATAGAACTTGTTCTTTTATTTATGGCTTATTTAGAAGCCTACTATCAAGAGAGATCTCTTCAATTAGACATGTTATCTCCAAATGCCATACAACATGATTTCGTACTTGGAATATTCTTTGGAAGCATCTTTATGATTAATACGATAATATACAAATTTAATGATTCTCATTGTTAGAACCTTCTTATAACTGAGAATTTTTTAGTCTCTCTGCAACTAATTTCTAGTGATAACCATGCTTTGTCATGCATATTTTTCATATTTTGAATAAATCTATGACACGCCTTTTTCTTTATTTAATGTGTTTCTTATCATTTTTTGTGGTATAGATCACGTGCCTTCTTAACATTGATAAAAACTATGTACAACACATTTATTTTCTCTTTTTATTTTTTCATTTATCACTTTAGCACAAAAATTATCTCCATATTTGATCTTCTTATTCAAAGTCCATATCAATTATCCGTTATTGAGGTGGTATTCAATTGCATGTCTTATTAAGATCAATAAAAATCATATACACTTCTCTTTACTTTCCATGCATTAATTTGGTATCAAAATAACCTTTATGATCAATATTTATTTTACCAACATGATTTCTTAAACCTATGATCCATTACTCTATTCCATGACTTAAGTTTGATGCTCCTGTAACTGCCATAATCTTGTGTTTCTCTTTTGCACGTAAATACTGCTACAACAACAATAACAACAAGATGATATCAAAATGTATCTTCTCCTTTTTTTGGCATTCACTAAGATTATCCAAATTTATTTGAAAGTTTTATTAGCTAAATTACTCGAACAGCTCATGAGCTCCGAAAACCTCTATAGGAATCATAGTTGAACTTGAATCTTTATTATTGGGCATCTTCTTTTTAGTTGACTCTTTGTCACTTAAAATATTTCATGGTTCTGTTCATTGAATAATTTACTTTGATTATAAAGAGTACTTTTTAGTGTTAAAAAAAATGATAATCTCATTAAAAAATGTTGGACTATTGATGAACATTTCTAGTTTTTTGCATTTCAAGTTCAAAAATTTTGTTAAATAAATTATCTCAAACAAGTGGTGATATCCTGCTGAAGTTCGTAGCTTTTCTAACCTAACAATAAAATATTCTTTGTTACTATCTATTCTAAATTCGCCATCATTCGTACTATCTTCTTCATTCCTAGGTTTGTAGCCCTCCATATCTAGGAATTCACTCTATTTGTCCTTATGATTTGGTACTATAGAATGTGGAGCTCTTGCTGAAGTTTGTAGTTTTTCTTTTCACATCACATTACTCATATTTAACATTTCAAGCATGAAAACGTACCTGTTTAAGATGCCTGCACCCCCCTCTCCCCCCCTTCCGACAAGACATTGGGTCTTTTCAAGTTTACTATAGATGGAAATGATGTTTTATTGTGTCTTGTATCATTTTTCGTCTTTCATCTTTTTGAGGGTGTTGGCTTATATTCTTCCTGTTTTATACATATTTTTTGAATTAATGATTTACCAAGTTGTTATTATTGATAATGGCTGTACAAATTCTTTTTTCCCTACTATGACCTACTTACAACTATGTCATGTCCCCGCTACTGGTTATTTAGCACGAATCATGTACTCAAAAGGATTAAATGTTCTTTCTCGTTTAGATTTTAGAAAAGAAAGCAATTGTCTTCTGGTGCCGCTGAATTGTTAAATATATGTACTATGAAATGCAGTAACTTAATTTTTGTATTAGTGAATGTCATGTTTGGCACAAAAGATATACCATTGCTTCAAGTCATGTCAGTAAATGCAATGTATTATTTACTTGTTCTAATGACAAGTTATATAACTTTGTCCGAATTGATCTCGTTACAGGCTTGAGTTAATATTTTCCTGAACTCTGAAGTTCTTAAAATTTGTCTGACAGATGGCGAGCTTAAAGATTGTCAAGATAAAACATTAACAAAACGACTTGCAACTTTGTTGAATGCCATTTCAGCTCCCCCTGCGCTTGCTGATGAGGCTGCTGTAATTAGCAAAATTGTGGGAAAAACTTCTGCAGCATCAACCAATACAACAGATACAGTTCATGTCACTGCAGGGATGATCCAAATACAAAGCTTGATGTCGTCAGTGGGCGGTACAGAGAGCTGGAAATTGCAGAAGCATTCACAGATGGGCATCCTTCTTTCTTATGGCATTAGCAAATCAGTTAGCATTGAGAGAAGAACGAAGGTTCATAATGGATTTATTTCTTCGGTTTGCTGGGTTGGCTTTCATATTTTCTTACTCGGTTCATTTGTGCTTTTTTTGAGCTACAAATTGGGTATTTGTGATTGCAAGCTGTAAGTTGGCTTCTTCGCCTGGATATGCAGATATGTCTCACTGTTTTGCTGATACATTTAGAACTAGAATTTACCTGATTAAAATGATGATAGGACACAGTGAAGGAAAAGAATTCATATAGCCAATTCCACGTGATGGGATAAAGGCTTGTAATTGTTGTTGACTAAAATGATGATGGTAACTTACATTATTATTGCAATGGTGTTTTTTAGTTTTTTAGGGTTTATTTTGCTGCTAACGCTATTAATGTCTCAAAAGTGTTAGCATATAAAGCCAAAGGGGAATATTCTGCACATGTGTCCACTACTTCGGTTATAACTAATGTCACATGGACTGTACATTTTCACTCTAACTAACTCTACTATTCCTCTATATAAGCACATTGTAAGCTACAGTAATTTCTAAGGTTAATGAGAATGACCTGACCAATTTCCTCTGCCATCCTCTGCTTTCCATTTTCTATGTGTCTGTGCTAACCTCGCAGGTTTTAGAGCTCTTCACAGTTATCTTCCTTAGTTTGTATCTCGTGTAATGTGGCCAAAAGCCACAAGTTACCATTTATTTCTAGCGTTCTATCTTCCACTAAAACTTTTCAGCTCATTCACTCTGATGTATGGGGTCCAGCACCCTCATTGTCTATGAATGGATACCGTTACTACGTTGTCTTCATCGATGATTTTTCACGATTTTGTTGGCTATATTTACTCCACTCCAAGCATAAAGTCTTCTCCAAATTTCAACATTTCTGTTCGCTTGTTAAAACTACATTTAAATCTCAAATTCAATACCTCCGCACAGATGGCGGTGGCGAATTTACCAACACCCAATTTAAAACCTATCTCATACATCAAGGCATTACTTATCAAATAAGCTGCCCACATACTCCAGAACAGAACGGCCTTGCTGAACGCAAGCACTGTCACCTCATCGAACTCACTCGCACTCTACTCCATGCCTCTAACCTTCCCCTCTCTTTCTGGGCTGAAGCCGTATCCACCGCCAACTATCACATCAACAGACTTCTCTCTAAGGTCACGAATCTCCGTTCTCCCTACCATCTACTTCATGGCAAGTCTCCATCCTATCTTCATTTACGCACATTTGGGTGCCTCTATTTTTCTTGGTTACAACCTTATGCTCCCATTAAACTATCTCCACGCTCCCATGAATGTCTGTTTCTCGGATATTTAACTTCTCACAAAGGATACCGGTGCTACAATCTTCAAACCCACAAAATCCACATCCTCGCCACGTAGTCTTTCACGAACATATCTTTCTATTTAAACCAGCTTCACCGGCCTCCACCTCACCCTCCCCTCTTCCTACCTCCCCTCTACTACTCATCCCGACCTCTACCCTCACTTCCCCTCCATCTTCTCACATTGATACACTCCCCACACCACCTCCAACAATCAATTCCCCGCCTCCCTACCTACTACCTCAGAACAGCCACATCTACATCCTTCCACCATCTGTCCACTACCACCTATATCACACCAACCTCTACCCACCTCTATCCATCCAATGCAAACTTGCACCAAAACAGGCCACTTGAGACCGAAAAGGATCTTCGATCTCCTAACTACCTCCCCCATTCCTTCCACTCCTTCAACCTACAAGCAAGCAGTCCAACACCGACAGTGGCGGGAAGCTATGTCATCAGAATATTTAGCACTTCAACAGCAAGGGACTTGGTCCCTGGTACCCCCTCCCGCTTATAAACCCATTATGGGGTGCCGATGGACGTTCAAAATCAAACTTCGTTCTGATGGCCAGATTGAAAGGTACAAGGCACGCTTAGTGGCTCAGGGCTATGCTCGGGAATATGACGTCAATTATACTGAAACATTCAACCCAGTGGCAAAAATGCCCACCATACGCATATTGCTCACCGTGGCTCTCCACAACAATTGGCCCATACTACAACTGGACATTGCCAACGTTTTTATTCATGATGATCTGCACGATGAAGTGTATATGATGCAGCCGTCAGGTTTCATTGACTCCCAGTATCCACAACATGTGTGTCGCTTGCACAAGTCCATCTACGGTCTAAAACAGTCCCCTCGGCAGTGGTTTCACAAGCTGACAACGTTCCTACTGTAGTTCGGATTCCAGTTCAGCAAAGCTGATCCTTAGCTGCTAATCTACTCCGCTGATCAGGTCCAACTATACCTCTTGATATATGTAGATGATCTGCTTCTCACTGGCAACAATCCAGCACAGGTTCAGCAGCTTCTTTCCCACCTACACGCCCAATTCTCTCTCAAGCAACTGGGAACGATCTCCCTCTTCTCGGCATACAAGTAGACAAAACAGTGGCTGCTTACTTCCTACATCGAAAACACTATGCTCGGGATCTCCTCATAGCTGCGGGATTCGACAACAGTAAACCAGCCCCCAACCCCAACTCTCCTAAATCTTTGCAGGCTTCCTCTACCGATCAGCCTTACCATGATCCCCATCATTACCGAAGTTTGGCAGGTTCTCTCCAATATCTTATTATTACTAGACCGGACATTGCATTCACCACCAACTCTATATGCCAGCGAATGCACAAACCAACCAACGGCGACTACCAGTTGCTCAAACGACTACTGCGCTATGTTCAGGGTACAGTGAAATATGGATTACCAATCACCACTGTCCACCTATGCTGACGCTGACTGGGCAGCAGACTCACTGGATCGCAAGTCTATTAGTGGGTTCTGTACATTTCTTTGACCCAATCTCATATCCTGGTGTGTCAAGAAATAGGTCACAGTGGCTAAATCATCTACAAAAGCAGAGTACAGATCGCTTGCATCCGCTGTTTCCGATGGCATCTGGCTCTGTCGACTAGTAGCCGAACTCCATATTCAGCAAACTTCCCCCACCACTATCTTTTGTGACAACACCTCTGCCATAGCATTGGCAAATAACCATGTTTTCATGCCAGGACCAAACACATCAAGATAAATTATCATTTCATCAATGAGCACATTAGTCGCCAGGCCATTACAGTTGCTTACATCAACACAGTTGATCAAATTGCCGACATACTCACCAAATCCTTACCAACACTCCGGTTTCAAGAACTGCGATGCAAATTGATCGTTTAGGAACCTACCGGTCAATTTGAGGGGGGTTGTTAGCATATCAAGCCAAAGGGGAATATTCTGCACATGTGTCCACTACTTCGGTTACAACTAATGTCACATGGACAGTACATTTTCACTCTAACTAACTCTACTATTCCTCTATATAAGCACATTATAAGCTACAGTAATTTCTAAGTTTAATGAGAATGACCTGACCAATTTGCTCTGCCATCCTCTGCTTTCCATTTTCTATGTGTCTGTGCTAACCTCGCAGGTCTTGGAGCTCTTCAAAAAGAACCAAGGCTTTTATCCTTTTTGGCTTCAGGAAAAATAAATCCTGCGTTTTATGATATGATTTGAATCTGGCTTTTGTTTGCTTAGTTATGACTGTTCTGCTTTCCCATAACTTTCTGCAGCAAATCTTACAAAAGTGATTTTACTTAATATTATTGCCTTCTGCTCTGCTATGATTATTTAGGCTTTGTTTGGAATAGTTTTTGATCATTGCTTTCTTTTATGTTTTTAACAAATGTTTTAACTAAAATATTGCCGTAGAAAGCACAAAAAAAGCTGTTCCAAACGAAGCTTTAGTGTTATTGGTTTACATAGTAAATTGTTCATAAAATCATATGATAATTGTTGTCTGACTTTGTTTGTGTTTGAGAATATAATAAGTTTTATATTATTATAATGTAATATCTTAATCTTATTTAGAAGACAATTTAACTAATTACTTAATAAGAAAAGCTGAGATTCATTGAGGCTTTTTTAATATGAAAGCCATCAGTCTTCTTCATCACACATTTGTCAGTTCATATTGTGGAAGTAATCAGTCGTCGCCTCGTTAATAACATTCAGTAAGTAACGCTATGTTGACTTTAAGTAATCAATCAAGATAAGAAGATCTCAACAGAACCCTATATGAAATTATTTTTTTAATAATATGCATCCTACCCAAAAACAAAACAAAAAAAAAAGCTCTGTGTCCGTACTTTAATAAAATCTCGACACTGGATTGAAAATGAAGATTGGTTTGGTAGCGATTTTATTGGAGTTCAGACATAAAGTTATGTCCGGACTCCGCATGGAATAATTTCTTGCTGAGATGGGGATGTTGGAGATGAAGGTTAGGGTGACGATGGCTACTTAAGCGGTGAAGGGTGCTGCGAGACAGTGATTAAGCGATGATGGGGGCTTAAGCAATGATGGGAGGCAGGGAGAGTGGCCTGCAAGGTTGGTGATGGGGGCGACAATTTTGATGATATGTTATAGGATATTGCGCATTTGATTTTGAGCGCTTAAATAGAGTTTACAATAAAGGTTGTTTCAACTAGTGTTGTGAGTCAAGGAGAGATATAAGATCAAGAGGATTCAGTTTCACATGATTCTAAATCCAAATGATAGTGTCATGATCCTTAGCTATTATTTTTGAGAAATAGCCGGGTGTGGCCCATTCCTGGAAAGACATTTTTGTAGGATTCATATCTACAATAATTTTCACTTCCGATTTCAATGATTGAATAATCATTGATGGGACACACGCGATCTCAAATGCTCCTCAAACTCATCTTATCACCTACACTTAGTCTCCATTACTCTCATAACTAATTATAGTACAAAAGCACATGATATATTTTCATTCCTGTTTTACTGTTTTTAGAAACTCGTATGAGGAATAGGTTAATACATATAGCAGCTGGAACAGGGGCAGAAGAATACACAGATTAATAGAAAATAAGACTATTTTTGCTCTTCTTCTTGTTACTTTTCTTTCTCTATTTTTTTGGTACCATTGCTTCCACAGCAATTATTAAGGCTTCGTTTGAGATGGCTTTTCTCTTGTTTTCTAAAACAACTTTCTAGTACAAAAATTTCTTGAATTTGAATTTTTTGTACTAAAAAATTGTTTTATAAAGCAATACGAAAATTATCCCAAACGAAGCCTAACTTCTATCTCCGAACAACACATAAAAAGAAACAAGCCAATAATCAAATTTTTAGTGAACTTTTAAAAGATAGATATTACACAGATTAAATATAAGAGAAATCAATATCTTTTAG
The DNA here is from genome assembly GCA_019925795.1 of Dendrobium chrysotoxum. Lineage (NCBI taxonomy): Eukaryota > Viridiplantae > Streptophyta > Magnoliopsida > Asparagales > Orchidaceae > Dendrobium > Dendrobium chrysotoxum. Next base: position 86,944,714 of record CM034315.1, on the reverse strand, counting down.
TATTTCTAATATCTCATAATTTTGAATTATATTTTATTTACTTCAAATCAAAATAAAAAATAAAATATTATACACCAAATTTAATTCAGATCAAACAATATTTAAATTCCACCCTCATCATCAACCAATCTCATTCCTCATTAATGGCTACACCAAAGAATTTCTTTCGGTACTCTATAAATTAAATAGCTCATTAAATCTTAACTCCCAAAAAAAAAAAAAAAAGTGCCCTACATTATCGTTAGATTATCGTCCCGATTGTCCATCCACCATAAAACCGACCTGTACTGCGACAACACCTCAGCTATCGCGTTGGCTAACAATCCTGTATTTCACGCACGTACGAAGCATATTGAGATTGACCACCGGTTCATTCGTGATCACATTCAAAACCACAACATCAGATTACTTCCCATCAGCACAATCGACCAAGTGGCGGACATTTTTACCAAATCTCTTTCCACACCGAGATTTCAACAGCTTCGACTCAAACTGACAGTCATTTCTGACCCATCAGTTTGCAGGGGCATATTAGAGCATAAAGAACAAACGTTATAATTATATATCTGTATAGCGTTATATATTGCTGCCATATGTGGCGGCATTAGCTGGACTCCATCTCTATATATATGATGGCTTGTCACCTGTAATAAGTAAAATCTAGTTTTATAAAATTCTTCACTGTCTTCTTCTTTATTCCGTTCTTTCTTGTTGTCTGGATAGCCATCTGTTTCTACACCCATTTCCATTGCTTGATCCGTATTTTTCGCAAGCCTGTCTCCAGCAAACCATATCGGTACAGTACAGAGACAAACACTCGACCCCGCCTGTTCTCTTTGTTGCAGGAAGGAAGAGGAAGAGGAAGAAGAAGAAGTGAATATGCCAATCTCCCGCTTAGATATGGGGACTGGCGAAGAATTCACTCGCCCCGCAGTCCTCAAATCCGCCATTGCCGAGTTCTTCTCAACTCTCCTCTTCGTTTTTGCTTCCCAAGGCTCCTCGGTCTCCTTCCGTAATCATCCATCCCATTTTTCAGCTCACTCTCTTTAATTTCACCCTAATAATTCTGAACCGTAAATAGCACAGGAAAGCTCGCTGGTGGTGGTGGTCAGACGCCGACCGGGCTTCTTATATCTGCCTTATCCAACTCCTTCGCCCTCTCTGCGGCGGTGGCTGCATCAGCGAAGACTTCCGGCGGCCACGTGAACCCAGCGATTACCTTCGCCCTGTTCCTCGGCGGTCACATAACCCTCGTCCGCGCCATCCTGTACATCGCCGCCCAGCTCATGGCCTCGATTTCCGCGACCTTACTCCTGGAAGTGGCGACCGGAGCAGATCCGCCGCCGGCGGAGGCGGTGGCGGCGATGTCGAATGCAGTGGTGATTGAAGGGTTTAAGACGTTTGGACTTGTCATAACGGTGTGCGCGGTGGCGGCGGAGGGCGAATTGGGAGGAGGAAAAGCGGCTTTGGCGCCGTTGGCTATTGGGTTTGCGGTCGGGGCTAATGTGCTGGTGGGCGGGTCGTTTGACGGGGCGGTGATGAACCCGGCGGCTACGTTTGGGCCGGCGGTAGTGGGCTGGGTTTGGGATGGGATATGGCTGTGCTGGGCTGCCCAGTTCGTCGGAGGTGGGCTTGCGGGGATTCTGTACGAGTATTTCTTCGGTAAATCGTTACGGTTGCAGATCTGCGATTGCTGAGTTTTTGCATTTTTTTTTATCCGTAAAGGAAAGAGTGTTATTTCGGTAAATATTGGCTTTTGCTGGATATGGCATTTTTATTATGTTTGCGCCTTGAATAAGGTTCAGTGCATTTTTGTCATATGTGGATATTCAACCCTATTTTTTTGATTTTCAAGTCGATAAAGATAAATTCACACACATATCATATACGTAAGACCCGAATCTAAAACCTCTTAGCTGGTAGTCAAAGCTTCCAACTAACAGATTAGAGAGAACTTCGTGTCCCTAAACTGTAACTTTAGCCTTTGTTGAAGCTAGTGCCGTCAATTTGAGCAAAAAAATATTAAACAATTTTGCTCTAAACTTTTTAATCTTAATCATAGATGCTTCAGTGAGCTTTAAAAGTGTCAAAATTGAGTCATAAATATTTCATTGGGTGGATATCCTATCTCCATTTGCACTCATGAGATCTTTTTAGTGAGGATCACACATACTATTAGCTTTTCATTGAGGCTATCTTAATTTTGTGCCTTCTAAGCATTTTTGTAGATGCAATATTATTTATGCCAAAATTTTATTGATAATTTAAATATAAATTTGCTTAAAAGATAAATAAAATTAAGTAAATAACATTTTTAAAAATAAAATTTTAAACTAGATATAGTCGCCCATTAAGTCTGCCACTGACACCAGCTGAGTAAGAGAGAGAAATAAGCACATAGAGAACCAAAAGAAGCAGGAGAGATAAAATAAATGGCTGATTTTTTTTGTCTTTTTCGGTTGGAGTTACAATGGTATGAAGTGCTTTACTAAGAGTAAGGCTTTATTTGGGATGACTTTCTCATTACTTTTGAAAGCAATTTTTTAATACAAAAATTAAAATTTTTATACTAAAAAACTATTGTAAGAAGCAGTAGGAAAGTCGTTCCAAACGAAGCCTAAATTATGTTCAATGTTACACTTAAAAGTTATGGGAAAGACTCATCAAAAGATTGCATTAGAAGTTTCTCAAATGAATATAATGGTCCTATAGTGAGCCCATCATAAAAAATAATTATATGCAACGTGAACTTCATTGGAATAGGATGTTAGTGAATTTCTTTTAATGAGAGGTGAATATTCTTAAAAAAGATATATTGACTAGTAAGTTGATTTCTTTCACTAAAAAAGAATTCCTCTTAAATAAGGCATTAGATTCATCTCTTATAACGTCATGAGGGATGTCTATAAGCCCACAAAGGCTGTCAACAAAATTGACAGTGTTGGAGGACCTTAAAGAGGCTATAGTGAGGGGGATCTACATCATGATAATGAGAAAACACTGAGTGTCATCAAATTGATTAATCTCGACGCACTGTTAATTTTATGATTGAATAACTCCACATATTGACCTAAGTTGGTCAGATGTGGGCAAAAAAAATGTAGACCATATATGAATTGGATTCCCAATTGGCCCGACATCCTGCTTTTGGAAAAAAATTATTACGCGTAGTATCTGGACGTGTCCGCAGGCCAATCCAGATGCGCCATGTCACATAATGCATAGTGTATTGGATGATGTGATGAGTTCGAATACCACACAGAATAATCTCTCCTACTTTTGAGGCCTATTGTGGCGTGATTATGAGGTTTTATATTTGACAATTTCAAATTAGCTGTGTTGACTCTAACTGTCGAAACCACCCACGACTCGAACTGTCGGCAAAATCCCACGACTCGTCCACGACTCTCCTCACGATCTCAAACGACACAAAAAAAGACGCCTCCTCCCATTAGCATTCTCACGTGCGTAGAGAAGTTCAAACAAGAGATTTTGGAAACTTACCCCTCGGACCCTGGTTCGAACTCCGGCGATCTACTTCCAACCGCTGACCACGCCTGCTCAGACCGAACTCCCGGCGACTAACCTGCGACTAAGCCAGAGCCGAATATGATCTACGATAGGCCTTCGACTGCACTTGATCAACCGGCTTGCCATCTCTGCCTCCAGCCTCGAGCCGTCAAGCCAAACTCTTGCAAATCTCTGCCCTTTGCTTCTCACCCTACCGGCCTCCATCAATGCCAACAACAAAATCCGACGCCGACCCGTCTCCTCCCTTCCTCTACCAGAGCTGACCGGCCTGCAGCCTCCTGCTCCAACGCCTGCCTTCCCCCATCTGAACTTCAGCAAGCAGTCACCCTTCGTCTTCTCCAAGCCATTGAAGCCTGCCGTCCCCTAGACGGCCAAAATCCTCCAAGCCAGATCCCGTCGGCTCCTCTCCTTCGCCTGTCCGCCGCCGACACCACCGAGCCCGACCACCACCGACTCGAGCTCCTCCGTGCGGGACCACCGAGCCCGACGCCTGGTCTCCATTCCTTCTCCGCCTCTGCTCTGCCCGATCTTCTTCCTCCTCTCTGTTATATGATATTATATAATTTATATATATTATATTATATAGATTATAATATTATATAAGTGTTATAATATAATATAATATTATATTATGTATAGTATAATATATATATTATATAATAGATATATATATAATATAATATTATTTAATATAATAATAATAATTTATTATTATTATTATCATTATTATTATATATAATAATATTATATTATATATAATTTTAAAAAAGAAGAAGAAAGAAGTGAGATAAGGGATATTCAAAATAAGCATCGGCACTCGATCTGCATCCAAACGTCGGCAACCACTCGATCTGCGTCCAATCTTCTGCAACCACTAGATATCTGCATCCGATCATCGGCAATCTTCGTCAATCAAAGCTTCTGAAGATCAATTCCCAGGCCCGACAACACCCTGAAGCCCCCGGTCGTTGACTATCTTTCCGGCCGGGCAGACTTGAAAGGGCAAATGCCCTCCCTACCTCCCGACGCCGAGGAGGGGACGCCGGAAGGCTGCCGAAATTTTCTCAAAAATTTGGGACTTAGCCAAATTTTTGAGAAAATTGGGAAATGCTTAAATGACCATTTAATTAAAAAAAGATTGTTGTAATATTAATTAATTATAAATTAAATAACAAAGAGAAAGGGATCGTCAAATCAGCACATCGCAACAGATCTCCAGCAGCCAACAATCGTCACAAGTACCTTCCAAAGATCGATTCCGGAGCCCGACAACTCTCTGAAGCCCTCGACCGTCGATTATCTTTTCGGCCGGGCGGACTTGAAAGGGCAAATGCCCTCCTTACCTCCCGGCGCCGGGGAGGGGACGCCGGAAGGCTGCCGAAATTTTCTAAAAAATTTCGGACTTAGTGGATTTTGGAGAACATTCAACTTGAACCAAATTGGACCACAGGAAACATAATTTGTGATTGCTGAAAATACTGTACTAAATAATTAATGAAAATACAAATCATGAATTAACAAGTTAATCCTAATCATCCAAGTGAAAGTGGATACATAAACAAGGGATTCATGGTGAATGGAGAACAAACTCCCAAATGGCATGTAGGCAAGGAATGATAAGTCAAAATGACTCAAATTATTCAATCAAAATGATGTACAAAGAATGTGATAATGTCTTTACCAATACATACAAGTAAGTATACCAATTTTCATGCAAACAAGGATAGAAGAGCATAGTGAATGCAAATACCCATTAGTAGTGATGGAAAATTTGCTGCAAGTGCAATCATTGCCTACGAGCATTGAAAGTCAACATATATGGGTACAGTAAGTTACCAATAATGTATGTGGGGAAAATAGAATCAAATGTAACTTATCTAAGCAATCAGCATCACTAAGTAAAAGAGACAAAGCTAATCCATTCTACTATAAAGCTTTATCAAAACTGGAAGATGATATTAATACTCGCATAACCCTATCAATCCTTCCTATAAATGAAGGAAAGGAAGATGAAGCAATCTCACTGCTATCACATTTAAAGTGTTCAAGTACCATATCTGATGCTTCATCTACCTTCTCCAAACCTTGGTGGCTTAGTAAAAAAAAAAAAAAGTGGCAGCACTATCTATTGGGATGGATTGGCAGTGTGATGATTCAAATGAAGATGCACCAAATAAGATACATGACATTCCTCTCTCAGGGCTCCTCAAGGATGTAGAAAATCATCAATTTTTCTTGATTTATGCAAAACTATGATATCCCTGCAAGCATAAACGATGGACAGTGGATATGATATATGCACAAAGAACCTGATACTACATTTCACCTGTGAGTAAGATCAGGGAATTCATAGTGCTCACAACAACTAGCATACAAGCAAGGACAAGGAGCTTGTATCGAACAAATCAGTCTATATACGGGAGAAAATGGGAGAATTCGTAGCGAGCAAGATAATTCTCCTACGAACACGAGCACAGATCTCCTAGTACCTATTGAGCAAATATCCTCTGCGAGCTGTGTTAGATAACACTTTAAAGCATCAAAACAAACTAAATGCAATAAGTGAAATCTAACACACTCAAACGCCATCGGATCCGCAACATATGTACAAACGGACAGAAGGCATTCGTAGGCCCTTAAATGAAATCTCGGACATTTTTCTAAATGAAATCACTGACACAATGGATCATATTTAAATATGTTGAAATTCCCCCTCATGTATTAAATATGACTCCTTAGGCTGAAACGCATCCCTACATGTGCTCCGACGAACGTATTAAAGTTATAAACATAAACGTCTGAGAATGCTGCACAGGGTCAAATGCTACACCCTCATATGCTCCGATAAATGCAATAAGTTTCTAAAATCCAAGGGTCCGAGAATGCTGCGCGGGTCTAAATTCAAGTTTCATCCTCCTCCACGAAAGGACTGGAGTCGACCTGACTTGAATTATGAAATGCCTCTCAAATTTCTACGAAAATACTAGTGACTTTAACGTCACCCCGATGAAGGCCGTGTCGATCGAAAATCTCAACCGGAGGGGTTTCAAATCTCAAATCAAACAAAATTCTAAATCTCTGAAATGAAATCTATTAACTAAAAACTAAAAACCAATCCACCTCCCGCAACTGTTTGTCGGGGGTGATAAATTTGAAATTAACCTCAGCTCACAAAGAGCGAATGCGTGTCGGGTGTATCGCTACGATTCATCCTCAAATAGTCTCTTGCCAGCAGGGACGTGGCACGTGCCCTCTGCTCGGGTGGTTTTGCCGTGAAATGGCACCATTATATTACGATCACGGCCAAAGCCCGTATGTTCCCTAACGGCGTCAAACCCTTGAGTTATGAATTATAGGGTATATCTGATAGGCACAAAGCCCTCTGTCAGCTAAGGTAGATTCAGATCTATTCCCTTAGATAAACACCAACCCAGGTCTACAAGGTATTCTTGGATGAAGCAACCCATGGCTGCCGATAAGGTACCTTCTGTCAGGTTGGGTCGACTACCTCCTCTGACTAAGTAGACCAGGGATTATGACAGCCCGGGACGACGGAACCATGGAATCTTGATCGGGCTTGTCTTCATTCCCCCCACCATCAGTTTTAAGTTTATGGTGATAAACCTTGAACTCTTAAAATCCAAAATTCAAATCTAAAATTCAAACCCTAAAACTGTTATTATTATACGATGGGTTCATAACCTATACGACCTTTTTAACAACTAGCCTTAATCGAAAGTTCTCTCCTGTTAGCGGGAGGGGTAATTAACTATAGGGGCTTGCGCCTATAGGAAACCAGAACTCAGATCAAAAAGTCCTCACAAATTGAGGGCGAAATCTCTGGGTAGTGTCTTATCTAAAACCCAATCTGCCTTCTGAAAATTCACCTGGAACCTAATCTCGTTAAAACTCTTCGCCGTCATCGCCATCAAACAAGGAAAATAGATCGATGGCGAAGGAGAGGCCGGGAGCGCTTTAATGGAATTTTCGGAGCCCACAGATTTCTGGCCACTCCGCTGGAATGATTTCTCTTTCCATCTTTAGCTAGTCATTATATTTTATAGCAACAAGAATCAAGATCTGTATAGTGAACATCAGGACGTGACTCTTAGTTTCTATATCCAAGAAGCTGTCACCGAAAGGACCCAATAGAGGGAAAAGTAATCATCTATTATGATGGTAAAGTAAAGAAAGATTCAAGATAAGTTTGGTGAGCATCGGGGTGTGACACTTGGATGAATATCCAAGAATCCACCGCTGAAAGGTCCCAACATAAGAAAAAAAATAAATATAGAGACCATCGTGTCTAAAGGAAAAGTATATGCAAAAGAAGGGCGTTACATCTGGTATTTGATGTTAGAGATCCGCCTTTGAAAGAGATTAATTTGGGGACTAAGGATGATCCCCATCCAACTTTCATCAGTGCTCTCTTGATGCACTAAATGAAGTCAAGCTCTAAGATTAATAGAATTTAAAAATTTATCAAGCAAGAATGATAAAATCTTTTGATCGTATGGTATACCATCGAGCATTTCAAGAAGGAGAATTGGTCCTGGTGCTGAGAAGACCAATTATCCCACACCGAAGAATGGGTGGCAAATTTGAACCAAACGGGGAAGGCCCTTTTGTCATTGAGAAAGTATACCAGGGAGGAGCCTATCAACTCATCGATATGGAAGGTCGACGACCTATGCCCCCGATCAATGGGAGATATCTCAAGAAATACTATTCTTAGAGAAAGCAAGCTGAAGATTATTCCCTCACAAAAAAATACATTTTTAATTTATCTTAGAAGTTCTCCCACAAGACAGGGGATATTTTTTTAAGTTTAAAAATGCCAAAGTCCGATGACAGTTAAAATTTTCCTTTAAGACAGGGGGCATTTTAAATATTTATTTGGGGTTAACATCGATCCCAAATAAATATTTAAAATCACTCATGATGCTACCACTACACAAATGCAGAGCAGAAAGTGGTGCCTTCAAGCAAATAAATATTCGATCATCATAAAAGTTGAAGATTCATCTCCAAATTTGCCAAAATCCTGAAGTTCAAATGAAGAAACTCTCGGTCTGATAACTTCAGTAAATCAAATTTGACAAGTATGACCTATTATAGTACAAGTCCAGCACTCAAATAGGCATAATATCAGTCTCAACAAGCCATGATAAGAGGCCGTAGTAGGAAAGCACCTGTTTTGTTAGCCCGATGACAAATACTATCAAACTTGATATTTGTCAAATTTAACAAATTAAAGCAATTCAGATTCAGAAGATTTCCTCAACTAACAAATACATTGAGACAAAATTCAGAAGAAAAATCTTGATCAACTCAAAGGCATCAAGCCACAATGAAAGTTGCCATCAAGTTAGCGGCATTATTCCTTCATTAAATCTATCAAGCACGAAGTTAAGATCGAAGGAGCTTCTCTTCTTCAACAAGTCCTATAAAGCATAAAGCTCAAGACCGAAGAAGTCATCCCGCAGTTCTTATAGAGCCATACGCTGAACCAAGGGAATGTTGTCATCATCAAAGTCCTCTATGCATAAAGCCCTGGACAGATGACTATTTGCCACCGACCTAACATCAATCTAAAGAGTTTAGGTCACCGATATAAATTCTTCATCAAGCCCATGAAAGCATAAAGCTAGGGCAGAAGAAATGTTAATTCCTAACAAATCAAGAAGATAAATCAAGGACATCTAAAAGACCCTCTACGTCACATCTAAAATCAAATTTTAAGAGGTCTGTAGGGTCAAATAGCTTGCAACAAACATGATCTGCTACAAGGCGCATATCATATTTGTTGGGGGGCATTTGTTGACTCTAACTGTCGAAACCACCCACGACTCAAACTGTCGGCAAAACCCCACGACTCATCCACGACTCTCCTCACGATCTCAAACGACACAAAAAAAGACGCCTCCTCCCATTAGCATTCTCACGCGCGTAGAGAAGTTCAAACAAGAGATTTTGGAAACTTACCCCTCGGACCCTGGTTCGAACTCCGGCGATCTACTTCCAACTGCTGACCACGCCTGCTCAGACCGAACACCCGGCGACCAACCTGCGACTAAGCCAGAGCCGAATATGATCTACGACAGGCCTTCGACTGCACTTGATCAACCGGCTTGCCATCTCTGCCTCCAGCCTCGAGCCATCAAGCCAAACTCTTGCAAATCTCTTCCCTTTGCTTCTCACCCTACCGGCCTCCATCAATGCCAACAACCAAATCCGACGCCGACCCGTCTCCTCCCTTCCTCTACCAGAGCTGACCGGCCTGCAGCCTCCTGCTCCAACGCTTGACTTCCCCCATCTGAACTTCAGCAAGCAGTCACCCTTCGTCTTCTCCAAGCCATTGAAGCTTGCCGTCCCCTAGACGGCCAAAATCCTCCAAGCCAGATCCCGTCGGCTCCTCTCCTTCGCCTGTCCGCCACCGACACCACCGAGCCCGACCACCACCGACTCGAGCTCCTCCGTGCGGGACCACCGAGCCCGACGCCTGGTCTCAATTCCTTCTCCGCCTCTGCTCTGCCCGATCTTCTTCCTCCTCTATGTTATATGATATTATATAATTTATATATATTATATTATATAAATTATAATATTATATAAGTGTTATAATATAATATAATATTATATTATGTATAGTATAATATATATATTATATATAATATTATATAACAGATATATATAATATAATATATATATGTATAATATTATTTAATATAATAATAATAATTTATTATTATTATTATCATTATTATTATATATAATAATATTATATTATATATAATTTTAAAAAAAGAAGAAGAAAGAAGTGAGATAAGGGATATTCAAAATAAGCATCAGCATTCGATCTGCATCCAAACGTCGGCAACCACTCGATCTGCGTCCAATCTTCTGCAGCCACTAGATATCTGCATCCGATCATCAGCAATCTTCATCAATCAAAGCTTCTGAAGATCAATTCCCGGGCCCGACAATACCCTGAAGCCCCCGGTCGTTGACTATCTTTCCGACCGGGCAGACTTGAAAGGGCAAATGCCCTCCCTACCTCCCGACGCTGGGGAGGGGACGCCGGAAGGCTGCCGAAATTTTCTCAAAAATTTGGGACTTAGCCAAATTTTTGAGAAAATTGGGAAATGCTTAAACGACCATTTAATTAAAAAAAATTTATTGTAATATTAATTAATTGTAAATTAAATAACAAAGAGAAAGGGATCGTCAAATCAGCACATCGCAACAGATCTCCAGTAGCCAACAATCGTCACAAGTACCTTCCAAAGATCGATTCCAGAGCCCAACAACTCTCTGAAGCCCTCGGCTGTCAATTATCTTTCCGGCCGGGCAGACTTGAAAGGGCAAATGCCCTCCTTACCTCCCGGCGCCGGGGAGGGGACGCCGGAAGGCTGCCGAAATTTTCTAAAAAATTTCGGACTTAGTGGATTTTGGAGAACATTCAACTTGAACCAAATTGGACCACAGGAAACATAATTTGTGATTGCTGAAAATACTGTACTAAATAATTAATGAAAATACAAATCATGAATTAACAAGTTTAAGTGAAGATGTTAATTAATCCTAATCATCCAAGTGAAAGTGGATACATAAATAAGGGATTCATGGTGAATGGAGAACAAACTCCCAAATGGCATGTAGGCAAGGAATGATAAGTCAAAATGACTCAAATTATTCAATCAAAATGATGTACAAAGAATGTGATAATGTCTTTACCAATACATATAAGTAAGTATACTAATTTTCATGCAAACAAGGATAGAAGAGCATAGTGAATGCAAATACCCATTAGTAGTGATAGAAAATTTGCTGCAAGTGTAATCATTGCCTACGAGCATTGAAAGTCAACATATATGGGTACAGTAAGTTACCAATAATGTATGTGGGGAAAATAGAATCAAATGTAACTTATCTAAGCAATCAACATCACTAAGTAAAAGAGACAAAGTTAATCCATTCTACTATAAAGCTTTATCAAAACTGGAAGATGATATTAATGCTCGCATAACCCTATCAATCCTTCCTATAGATGAAGGAAAGGAAGATGAAGCAATCTCACTGCTATCACATTTAAAGTGTTCAAGTACCATATCTGATGTTTCATCTACCTTCTCCAAACCTTGGTGGCTTAGTAAAAAAAAAAGTGGCAGCACTATCTACTGGGATGGATTGGCAGTGTGATGATTCAAATGAAGATGCACCAAATAAGATACATGACATTCCTCTCTCAGGGCTCCTCAAGGATGTAGAAAATCATCAATTTTTCTTGATTTATGCAAAACTATGATATCCCTGCAAGCATAAACGATGGACAGTGGATATGATATATGCATAAAGAACCTGATACTACATTTCACCTGTGAGTAAGATCAGGGAATTCATAGTGCTCACAACAACTAGCATACAAGCAAGGACAAGGAGCTTGTATCGAACAAATCAGTCTATATACGGGAGAAAATGGGAGAATTCGTAGCGAGCAAGATAATTCTCCTACGAACACGAGCACGGATCTCCTAGTACCTATTGAGCAAATATCCTCTGCGAGCTGTGTTAGATAACACTTTAAAGCGTCAAAATAAACTAAATGCAATAAGTGAAATCTAACACACTCAAACGCCACCGGATCCGCAACATATGTACAAGCGGACAGAAGGCGTTCGTAGGCCCTTAAATGAAATCTCGGGCATTTTTCTAAATGAAATTACTGACACAATGGATCATATTTAAATATGTTGAAATTCCCCCTCATGTATTAAATATGACTCCTTAGGCTGAAACGCATCCCTACATGTGCTCCGACGAACGTATTAAAGTTATAAACATAAACGTCTGAGAATGCTGCACAGGGTCAAATGCTACACCCGCATATGCTCCGATAAATGCAATAAGTTTCTAAAATCCAAGGGTCTGAGAATGCTGCGCGGGTCTAAATTCAAGTTTCATCCTCTTCCACAAAAGGACTGGAGTCGACCTGACTTGAATTATGAAATGCCTCTCAAATTTCTACAAAAATACTAGTGACTTTAACGTCACCCCGATGATGGCCGTGTCGATCAAAAATCTCAACCGGAGGGGTTTCAAATCTCAAATCAAACAAAATTTCAAATCTCTGAAATGAAATCTATTAACTAAAAACTAAAAACCAATCCACCTCCCGCAACTGTTTGTCGGGGGTGATAAATTTGAAATTAACCTCAGCTCACAAAGAGCGAATGCGTGTCAGGTGTATCGCTATGATTCATCCTCAAATAGTCTCTTGCCAGCAGGGACGTGGCACGTGCCCTCTGATAGGGTGGTTTTGCCGTGAAATGGCACCATTATATTACGATCACGGCCAAAGCCCGTATGTTTCCTAACGGCGTCAAACCCTTGAGTTATGAATCATAGGGTATATCTGATAGGCACAAAGCCCTCTGTCAGCTAAGGTAGATTCAGATCTATTCCCTTAGACAAACACCAATCCAGGTCTACAAGGTATTCTTGGACGAAGCAACCCATGGCTGCCGATAAGGTACCTTCTGTCAGGTTGGGTCGACTACCTCCTCTGACTAAGTAGACCAGGGATTATGACAGCCCGGGACGACGGAACCATGGGATCTTGATCGGGCTTGTCTTCATTCCCCCCACCATCAGTTTTAAGTTTATGGTGATAAACCTTGAACTCTTAAAATCCAAAATTCAAATCTAAAATTCAAACCCTAAAACTGTTGCTATTATACGATGGGTTCATAACCTATACGACCTTTTTAACAACTAGCATTAATCGAAAGTTCTCTCCTGGTAGCGGGAGGGGTAATTAACTATAGGGGCTTGCGCCTGTAGGAAACCAGAACTCAGATCAAAAAGTCCTCACAAATTGAGGGCGAAATCTCTAGGTAGTGTCTTATCTAAAACCCAATCTGCCTTCTGAAAATTCACCTGGAACCTAATCTTGTTAAAACTTTTCGCCGTCATCGCCATCAAACAAGGAAAATAGATCGATGGCGAAGGAGAGGCCGGGAGCGCATTAATGAAATTTTCGGAGCCCACAAGCTGGTTTTTCCCTAACCTAATTTTTTATTATGTTATATATAATAGACATATATTAATATGTTCTGATTATATGATATTTCAAATAATAAAATTAGTTTATAAAAATATAATAAATAAATTTGTTTTATTATGAAGCATATAAAATAAAATTAAAGCATAAATGTGTGGACTATTCAGAGAATTTAGGTTTAAGAATCAACATTCATGGCATATGATCTATGCTTAAGTACTCAATTATAAACTAAAAATAAATAAATAATATATAAATTTCTACTGCAACGGACCAATTTAGGCTTTGTTTGGGGTGGCTTTCTTGCTGCTTCTTAAAACAGCTTTTTAGTACAAAAAATTTAATTTTTATGCTAAAAAGTCATTTTGAGAAGTAGTAAGAAAGCTGTTCCAAACAAGACCTTAGCTTGTCCAACAGACGCTAACGGGAAATAAAACCCTAGGTTCATGGGCGGGTCCGGCAAGTCGGGGAGCCGAATGAGGCATATATAGATAAGGATTGAGCGTTGCAGCAAATCGGGACGAAAGCCAAAGCCTAGAGCAGCAAATGGTAGTAATGGCAGCAACATCTCCTCTCTCTTGGAGTTTTTCTTGCTCGTCGCCGCTCAAAATGGGAGGAATACTACACGGTGAGAGTGCTTTTCCCATCGGGAATGGAAGGGTCTTAACTATTCTGGCGCAGAAAAAGGCGAAGAAGACGCGGAAGGCAAAACCCTAGTCAGTAGGTCGTTTACCGCTCCGTTGTTTGATTCGTTGTGATTGATTTGTTCCCTTTTTTGTTGCTAGATCATTTTGAAGGAGGATGTCACGGAGCTCGGGAAAAAGGGGGAACTGCTTGAGGTCAAAGCCGGCTTTTACCGCAACTTTCTGTTGCCGTTGGGCAAAGCCCAGATCGTAACTCCATTGTTGATCAAGTACGCTTCTCGTGCTGTTTCTTTCTTTCTTAAATATCCGATTATGATGTTTTTTAATTCCAGTTTTTTGGTTGAGTGACAGTCCGTGTGGCTTGCTTTTATAATATTGATTAGATTGTCACTTCTAGCTTTTGAATCTTGAAATTTTTTGTAGGGTGCCTCTGCAACTCAAATGATCGCTTAAGCCAGGCTGAATTCTCAAAATGCTTATAATATTATAAAATTCTATGTAGTTTGCCCCTTTAATGAAAATGAGCTCTCATTCCTCGGGCCCCCTCCCTTAGAAACATTTATTTTATGCTTGGTATTTTAATAGCATTGGTAGGGATGTTTTAAAAGCCTTTGAGCAGTGGTGGAACCTAAGAAGAAATCTTAGGATTCCAAGTAGCAAGACAATTCTCATGTTTGTGGATTTCCTGCTAGAGATTCAAAGGCAATGTTGAAATACCAGTATCATAGCAACTAAACTAGATATGCTATTTCTGTGGAGCACAGCATTTTGTGATTTGCAAAATGAAGGCTTCTTGGTTGAATTTGGCTTAAGTTTCATCTACAAAGGGATTTGCTTAAGCCACTTAGATGCATTTGATGCTACTGCTATAGAACGTCATTGGTGTAGGGGCTACAAGCTTGTTTGTTTACAATCGTTGGCGCCATAGTCATGGTCATTGCGTACCAACAAGAGGAAAAGACTATGCAACCATGAATAATTGTGATGATGAGCTTTGCAGAGGACTTCAATGCATTGTTGCAACTATTGACCTTAGTTTCACTTCCTACAATCTGTAAGCAAGCTCAGAGCAACCTAATATAACCTTGAGTGACATCTCTTGACTATTTCAAGGGCAGAATTTGAGAGACCTGATCCCTTTACCTATGTGCTAACATGTCCTTGGTTGGCAGCAATCCAACACTAGGGAAGAATAATTAAATTTTCATCAACAATAGGGAAGAAGAATTTGATTTCAGACAAAAGCAATCGTGCAATTTATGATTTTCTTCTGATATTTTCATCAACATTAACATGTCCCTTGTGGCAATTCTGGCATGTTGTGACTTTGTATGTTGTTGGAATGATAGAATAGGAATACAATTATATCACTTTCTTGGTTGACTCTCGATGTTTAGTCTTTTATTTATTGATTTGTTTCTATAGGTTGTATTTTTTTAAATGGCTATTGAAACAAACTCACCCCTCATTTAAGTTTAACATGCATGAAGCAGTGATGTTTTCGAACTACATAATAGTTGCTTATAAGGACTAAAATTTTGATCATCATCAAGTGGGTCTTTTTATTGTTGGTGCTTGCTTGATGAATTTAATTAGATATGACCTTTCGAGTGTGAACCTACTATTACTTTTAGACTGATCATTTCTATACATGTATTGTTGAGAATCTTACAAATTGCAAATTATTTTATTCTGGACTAGCAATATTAAATGCGCGGCGTGAACAGGGGTACTTGATCAAACCAATGAGCATACTGAGTCCAAATTTGATAGAGTTGGATGATTGGACATTGGTTTACAACTTCCTTATGCTTAGTAAAAGATTATCACACTTTTTGATGTTTTAGTTCATTCTGTGCTTGCAATTGTCACTATTCCTCCTATAGCTGCACTTATGACATAATGTGTCATGCAGGGAGATGAAGATCGAAGAAGAAAGAATTGAGGCAGAGAAGAGGCGGGTAAGGAAACTTGAATGAATCTTGTGCAGCTCACATAAACAAAGCTAAATTTAGGAGAATATATATGTATATTTTTATTTTTGTCCTTCCAAAATGACCCTATGACCCTATATTTATAGCTTTTGGGCACTATAGGGGGGGAAAGCTATTTAAAGAATAATAAAGTATATTTGATTACATATGACATATAAAATGTAGTTGAGATGTATATAAGAAGTACATGTGGATAATTACTTATTAAAGCTTCATCTTAGAGGTTCGAATCCTTGACTGGTAATATCCAACCAACTATTCACTAGGAATTGTTGACTTTTTTTGGCCACCTTGATGGATGAAGTTGCTTATTTATTGGATGAAGTCGTTCATTTACTAGATGAAGTTGTCAATCTGTTGGTTCGCTGACCTGCTGTATGAAGTCACTGTACTACTGGGCAGTCGACCTACTGTTTGGCTAACATTTGGCGTGATCAACTTGTTGGGTGAAGTCACGACATTGTATTCTTATCAAGAAGATATTTTCAGTATTTCTCATGAGCGAGTTGCTCATCAAAGTCATGGACCGATTTGACTTAAATTGGGCTTTCGAGAATTTTGGGCGTGCATCTTTATTATTCAACCATTATGCTTCTTAATTCTTTGTCATTCTCATTCAAACGTCGCCAAATTTTTATTTGATAAATTGAATTTTGCTTTTAGATCTCATCAACCCTTACTCGTTTTTTCACGGTAATTTGGTTGAAGTAGTGGCACATCTTTTATATGTGAGTATGTGACATCTTTGCCAACCCTTCTTACTATTTAGTATGGCTCATTACTCATTGTGATATCCTACCAAACTTTCGTCTGCTTCTCACCACAATTAGGTGTGGTTATGTTGAACGCCATGGCTCATTTAATAAATTTGGCGTAAATTTTGCATATGGGCAATCAACTCAGTATCATTGCTCAACCTTTAATTGTTTAAGCATGGGATCTGAAATTATAATCTTTTCCATGAGCTAATCTTCTTACCTTTTCTTTCTCGTTTCATCAATTTAGTTTTAGGCCTAATTGCAACAGCTTCAAGTGCAAATTCAAGTGATTGTATGAGCCAGACCTTCTGTTGTATTGCAGGCTTATAATCACGTGAAACGTACTTTTTCTTTAGTTTTTCATATTCAATTTTCAGTCTCTCAAGGTAGTCCATTTTAGCCGATGATAACTGACAAAAATTGGTATGATATTTGTGAGAAGTTATGCTTGCTCATTTTTATAATTATATTATTATTTCGCGCTCCTTTGCATTCTCGTAAGACATTTTTCAAGGAGCTTGGTTTGATACTATATGATGTGATGATTGTTCATCAAGAATCTGTTAGACCGGTCCAGAGGACCGGTCCAGCCGGTCCAGGCGGGACCGGCCCAGGCGCTAACGAGGCGGACATTGTCCGCCTCCCGCTACAGCCGCACACGAGCCGCGATCTTGCGGGAGCCGAATAGGAAGGAATTTCGAGGGGTTTGAGAGGGAAATTTGAATGTAGGGACTGCTTAGGGATTTCCTTTTGATTTGTATGCATTAAATACTTTGTTTTCCTAGGGTTAGGGCATCTTGAATTTGGCTGAAATTTGAGATCTCTTAGGTCTTTTGGGCTCTAGCGGCGTCTAGAGATTTGGGAGAGAAAGATCCTCCTCTCGAATAGAGGATCAATTGTATCTTGTTGTTTTCTATTTCCCTTTCATCAAATAATACAAATTATCTACTGTTTTTGTGATTTGTGTGGACTTTTGTGGAGTTTTCTCGCTGTTTTCTAAAGATTGATCGGAAATACTTGAGATCTTCAAGTGTTTCCTATCAAATTGGTATCAGAGCATCGTCTTGGGACCATCGGCGGCTGAAATCCAGAAATTTCAGCAGGATTTTGGACATTCGGAGAAAGCTTTCTTGTGTTTCGTGGAAGAAAGGATGGCCGGAAAGAAGGTGGAAGTCTTGGAAGGTGAATTCGGTCAATTGAAATCAGATCTGGAGGGAAAGTTCCTTGAAATCTCCACCAACAATGAAAGGTTGGAAGGGAGGTTTTCTGCTATGGAGGAAATGATGAAGAAATTACTTGAAATGAAGACCAATCCGGCGACATCGGAAGTAAGAGAGACCATAGACGGTCATGGCGTAGGAGGAAATCCAAACCCGTTCCGGGGGAGGAGAATTCCGGAGGTGGAGATCCTTGAGGGGGAGGACGACATGCCTCCTCTAGAACCGCTTTCTAGGGAGGAGATGAGCATGGGATATGACAGAAGGGGTGCTGATGTTGTAGGGAGAAGGGAGGAATTTCATCGCCGAGGTGCTGATTTTGAAGGAAGAAGGGAGGATTATACTCGTCGGGGTGCTGATTATGAAGGGAGTAGAGGGGAATACGATGAGGGGTTCGGGTATAATCGCCGGAGGGACGATCGGGACACTTAGGGGGCACCTCCTCTTCGAGTAATGGGAGGTTATGGAGGATACCGGGGATACGGAGGAGATCCTAAGGTGAGGAAACTGAAGATGCCCATCTTTGAGGGCGAGGATGGCCATGGTTGGATCTACAAGGTGGAACGATATTTTGCCGTCAATGGGTTGACGAAGGAGGAGAAGCTGGCGGCGGCGGGGTTGTGTTTGGAAGGAAAAGCTTTGGCATGGTATCAGTGGCGTGACAGGAGGGAGCCCATCCGGAGCTGGAGAGAGTTCAAAGAATGCTTATTAGAGCGTTTCCGAGCCGATGGGGGAGGAGACTTCTATGAGCAATTCTTCGCCTTGACTCAGGAGGGGACTGTGGCAGATTACCGTGACAGGTTTGAATACTTGGCTAGCAGATTGGATCATATTTCGGAATCAGCCCTAGAAGGGAACTTCATGAAGGGGCTTAAACCTGAGATACGAACAACAGTCAGAGTGTTGGAGCCGAGGAACCTAGGGAAGGCCATGGAGCTGGCGCAGTTGGTGGAAGATCAGAAGAAATCAGAAAGAGGGGCTCGAGGAAACTATTCAGGGGGATCATACAGGATGACTACCACCTTATTACCTCCGACAGGGGCAGCCTCAGGGAGTCTGAAGGAAGTACCAAAGGAGAAAATTGGAGGAGGGGGAAATGGGGGACAGATCAGAAAGCTGACGGAGAAGGAGATACAGGAGAAGAGGGCAAACGGGTTGTGCTTCAGATGTGATGAGAAGTACATGCCGGGTCATAGGTGCAAGGACCGAACTCTTCAGGTTCTCCTTGTCTGTGAAGACGAGGAAGACGAGGAGGAAGGAGGGCGCAGGTCTGAAGCAAAGGAAAAGTTGCATCTGGATGTGGCAGAAGTCTCTCTGAACTCAGTAGTGGGATTCACTCCGAGTCACACTATGAAAGTGAAAGAAGAGATAGCTGACCGTGAGGTTGTTGTGTTGATAGATAGTGGGGCAACTCACAACTTCATCTCTACCCAGATCGTTGAGCTGCTTGGGATGGAGTTAGTGGATACAGGAGGCTATGGGGTAATGATGGGCACGGGAAAGGTGGAAATGGGTAGGGGAGTTTGTAGAGGGGTAATGCTGAAGATCCAGGGGATCCAGGTGAGGGAGGATTTCCTTCCCTTGGAATTGGGGAGTACTGATGTCATCTTGGGGATGAAGTGGTTGCAAACCTTGGGGGAAACCAAGGACAATTGGGGAGCACTCACTATGGAATTAATGGTGGATGGGAGAAAGGTGATAATAAGGGGAGATGCAGGGCTATCAAAAACCATGATATCACTTAAGACCATGGTTAGGGACATACAAGAGGAAGGGGAAGATTATGTGGGGGCACTACACAGGCTGGACGTGATCAAATTGGAGGAGGGAGGAGATGTGTTTCCTTCAGTACAGCATTTGATTCAGCAATTTGGTATGCATTTTCAGCCACCTCAAGGGTGGCCACCTCCACAAGAACACGAGCATATCTCCACCTTGAGGACAAGGTGGATCTTTGGGAGGGGAGTATTGTTAGACCGGTCCAGGCGCTAACGAGGCGGACATTGTCCGCCTCCCGCTACAGCCGCACGCGATCTTGCGGGAGCCGAATAGGAAGGAATTTCGAGGGGTTTGAGAGGGAAATTTGAATGTAGGGACTGTTTAGGGATTTCCTTTTGATTTGTATGCATTAAATACTTTATTTTCCTAGGGTTAGGGCATCTTGAATTTGGCTGAAATTTGAGATCTCTTAGGTCTTTTGGGCTCTAGCGGCGTCTAGAGATTTGGGAGAGAAAGATCCTCCTCTCGAATAGAGGATCAATTGTATCTTGCTGTTTTCCATTTCCCTTTCATCAAATAATACAAATTATCTACTGTTTTTGTGATTTGTGTGGACTTTTGTGGAGTTTTCTCGCTGTTTTCTAAAGATTGATCGGAAATACTTGAGATCTTCAAGTGTTTCTTATCAGAATCTTAACCAATGGCCTGAAGCTTGAGGATGAGAAAATTCTCTGATTGGTAAAACGCTATTATTCTATTATATAATTGTTATGCTTCATATGCAGGTGAAAGAAGAAGCCGAACAACTTGCTTTAGTATTCCAGACTGTTGGTGCTTTTAAAGTGAAACGAAAAGGTGGAAAAGGAAAACAAATTTTTGGAAGGTAAGATGCCAACTTGTCCTATGTTAAGTTTATATTGCAGTATGATTGTATAAATGTTTCTATCCTAACCCTCGTTGCTGTTTAGTGTGACTGCGCAAGATCTGGTTGACATAATCAAGGCCCAGCTAAGTAGGTATGTAATTTCTATTTTTTTTTTCGACATATTACGTGAAAAAATTTCTTTTGATATATAAAATGAGTTTAATATTGATCTCTATCCATTGTCCAGGGATGTTGATAAAAGAATCATCTCTCTTCCAGAGATTAGAGAAACTGGAGAATACATAGCAGAACTTAAACTTCATCCAGAAGTCACTGCCCAACTTAGACTTAATGTCTATGCAAATTAACACGTCATCTGAGCTTATTTGACCTTGTTGCACAGTGCACTTTCTCAAACAGATTTTCCTGAAGCTTGTAATCTGGTATTCACTCAGTTTCTTTCTAGTTGTGATGTAATTAAAGATTTTACAAATATTAGCTTCCCTTCCTAAGTTTTATGTTATCAAATGTTCTTTAAAATACCAGAGTCAGCTAAATCTCACATTTTGCCTATTTCTTCAGAATGCAGTTGCATAATGGCCACCCAGAGGTGAACTATTTTAGTGCACCATTATGAATTGCTCTCAGTTGAAAGTTATTTCAATAATTTTCTGATCCATCATGATCAAATCTTAAGTCAACTGATTGAAATTTTTTCCTATTCAAACTGATTTGTCTTTGAACTCTGTTATAAGATTCTGCAACTTGACACATTGATAGGCATCATGGAGTTATTTTCCAGTTCCAAAGTCTGCATAAATTTTATCAGCTACTGTTGAGAGAGGAATTCTCTCTTTATTGTCATCACTTCAATGATTGGTTTTAGGTTGTTTTGACTCTCCAAACTGATTTTCATCAATGATGTTGATGTTACTATTCATGATATTTGGGCATGTTTAGCATTGTGATTTCCTTTCATTCTTTTGCTTGCAACAGATAATTATGAAATTTATCATGATCATATTTAAATTAGACTATCCTCACTTAAATTTTCAACTAGTTGCAAACAAGGCTGAGAGCATAACACAGAATGGTTAAAATGTAAGAAGTTGCACAACATCTTTGATTCATTTGATTAGTGCTTAATTATATTTTTGTTTAAGGAGTTGGGGGTCCTCAACCTCCATGAACATCTACTTATTTTTTCATTTAATAATAATTTAAATGAGTTCAGACGTTACCCTATCAAAAAAAAAAAAAAAAAAAAAGGAAAAGAAAAGCAACAACTGTTTGTGATGATGGATGGTTCAGGTTGAGCTGCTGCCTCCTTAGTTTTTTTTAAGTATTTGACTTGTAAATCTTGTTTCTTGGACATTGGTGGTTCTTGTAGATTGAAGCCCCTTTCCCCTTTCCTTTTCAGGTGTTTGATGGCACGCTCAATAGTGGAAGGAGGAGGAAGATGAATAGGGATTAGTCAATGGAGGTTTCAGATGGAGATGTTTCATTTTAATGTATTTGGTAGAAGAGAATTACATAAAATTCTCGGTGACTGACATTGCACCTTTAAAGTCAAATGCAGACTATTTTCCCTTGTTAGTTTATGAGTCTAGCTACATTGGGCACTCTCTCTCTCTCTCTCTCTCTCTCTCTCTCTCTCTATATATATATATATATATATATATATATATATCAATTGATCGACCTAAGTTTTGATGCATTGTTTATATTGAAATTTTAAAAATTAAATTTAGAACTCCAATTTTAGCAAGCTAAAATCAAACTGAGATCTTGATAAAATGGACTTTATTAAAAGTGATTTAATTTAAGTTCATCCCAAATCAAACACTTAATAGCATTAAAAATAAACTGATTGTATAATAATTTTAAAATATGAAGATTTGAAGAGAGAAATTATAAGTGATATATAAGAATATGAACATTGGATACTTTCAATTTCAAGTTTTTTTTAATGTTAAAATTTATCTTCTTGTAATTACAACTCTAACAAAAAAAAAAATTTAAAATTATCAATGTCAGTCTTGTGTACCCATATAAAAAATATTCTGAAAAAATATAAATAAAATCTTAAACGCATTGTCATATTCAAACTCAGCTTAAACTCCAATAAAATAAAAAAAATAAAGCAGTTAATATTCAGCTCAAATCTCTTCCTATAATTTTCTTCCCCAATTAGTAGAGAAATAGCTTCTAATACATCTCCTACTGCTCTCGAACCGTCGTCTTCCATCATCGTCTCTCTGCTGCTTCTCTCTTAAGCTTCATTTGAGATGACTTTCTTACTATTTCTTGAAGCGGCTTTCTTTTTAACTGCTTCAAAAAATAGTAAAAAATGCGTCTCAAATGAAGTCTTAATCTCTGCTATAATTACAAAAGATCAAATAACTGCTTTCAATTTTTAGATTACAACTTTCTTAATTATGAAGAGGAATGAATTTTTATAACTTCAAATATATAATTGATTGTAGTTTTTTTCTATTTTTTGAATTTTTCATGTTACGCCTCATTTATTCTTCTCTTTTTATGAATTTGTATGTATTAATCTTCATGTAAAACTAGAATGTAGAACTCTCATTCTATAGCCATGAATTGATCTGTGTAGATCTCTTTTATCAATGGAAGGGGCTGAAGCTTGTTTGATGTCAATGGATTATTCTGGTTTCAGGAGCTGTTCTAGATTTGCTGCTCTTACTTTTTCTTGTATCCACCGAGGCTTAGGGTGGTTGGTGGACAACACGACTGGGAACCCCTCATCCTGAATTTGAATCCCCTCTACTACGGCCTCGCCTCTTCAGCGGGGCAAAGCAAATGTGGGTCTGATGCCGGTGGGTGGTCTTGCTAGGTTCCGCCGAGGAATTAGTTACGCCGACAAGCGTTTCCTTTAGAGTAGCAGCGGGTAGATACCCAGTTCAAAAAAAAAAAATCTCTCTTGTTATTTCAGATGGTTTTGGGTGGAGGATTTCTTCTTTTTATGTTATACTGAGTACTTATCTGTAGCTTGTTGATCTTTTCTTTTTATGTTATTTCACGTGTCTGTTTCTTTTACTCTCTTTCTTAATCACAGAGCCATTTGAAAAATCAGTCGAAAGTTGTTATAATTGTTTTCTCCTTTGCTTCTTTTTACTTTTTGTTTTGAAATTTAATTAGAATTTTGTGCCTAATTTACTTGCAGATTAGAAGATGTCAGCTGCTATGACTACTGAAAGTCAGCTCTTGACTATCCAATAATCATATATGTATATGATTTATTTATTTATTTTTATTATAGATCTGAAAATGGTCATGAAGGATGAGAAATTAAAAATCCAACACTTTTTCATAAAAATATTATTTCAGCAAAAATTTTGAAGCTAAGTAAACACCTAACTAGCATTCTATTTGGCTGGTACACCTGAATAATTAATAAGGTCACCAGATTCAAGTCCTATATATCTCAATTAAGAAAAATATTTTGACAAAATCAAAGCCCCAAAGTATCTAGGCAAGCAGAAGCAAACACTAGATCTACCAACAACCAGTAGAGAGAGAGAGAGAGAGAAAGACAGAGAGAGAGAAAGACAGAGAGAGAGAGAGAGAGAGAGTGCTACTCAACTCCAAGTTCTCTATGTGGTTCCTATATTTCTGAAGTTTTAGTACAATTTGGGATTTGGTATAAACTCAAAGGAGTGTGTGAGCCATTGCAGAAGAGTGAAGGCACCATCTACCAACCGATGCCTTGCTTCTCTCCTCCACCTAATACCACTAGAGATAGAAAGAGAAGAGAGGGAGAGATAGAGATAGAGAGAGAAAGAGAGCTGGCATTTCTCTTTCGTGCCGCACACAACCAAACCAAGATTAACAACTATTCCTTACGCCAAGAATCTTCACATCTCCTCCTTAATCCACTTACTGTCTCGCCAGCTCCTTCTGTTGACCTGTCCCTCTAACATTAATAAATAAATGAAGCATAAGCAACGAACGTCATAGTATTAATTAGTCACCACCAGTTGCTAGCCGTTCAGATGAACTGAATCAACCTGATCCAATGGCCATGATGAAGTTTGTAAGATGAACATAGAAATCTAATAAAATTCAGGTCAATGGCTAAATATATCATTATGCCACTAGTGCCTCAAATTTATAGTCATAAAGAGGAGAGATTATTCTGTGCGAACACCGGACGGTATTTTCGTCCTGTATGCTCTGTATCCTAGTGGTACTGAGAGTACCGACCGCGGCTCGGTACCGATCAGTATCGAGCTTGGTACCTGACGTGACACATTTTCATTGTAGTCCGGATGACGTCCGGACTCCGCACAGAATAATTTTTTCATAAAGAGAGAGAGAGAAAGCTGGAAATATTGAGCACCATGACCACCATGAACAGTGCCTGCTATCTTTAATACTAGCTAGAATTTCCTGAAAGGAACTATGCCCACTGTATTTTATAATACGCAAATTATTGAGTTATGAAGCTTAACTAATATTTTATATAAGAACATCTTAGTTGCATTCCATCATTCTTTTTTTTTTTTGGCGGTTTAAGGGATTTGAACGTGAGTATTGCGGGGAGGAAATGCTTCGCTCAACCAATGATCCGCACGTGCGATCTCTGAATCTAAAATCAGGCTACGATCATATCTAATCTACACATCCAGTATTTATAAGTTGATTTGAAGAGTCTTTAGTATTTTTTTCATGCTCTAATCAATTAAGTTGTAAAATCTTAGGATCATTATGATAGTGAAATCTACATGTGGTTAATTAGATTGATACATATAATTTGAATTAGAACCAGTCAATTTCCAACGGAAGAAGCTACACACCCGGCCCACCTCTGTCACCCTCTCTCTCTCTCTCTAAAAACAACTAAGTGGCAAGCGTAAAAACCACAGAAAAATAGAAATCTACAGCCAGGGCCCTTAGTAGTCGTTCCTCGCTTCACTCTAAGCCTCTCCCATTCCCACAAAATGCTCTTCCTTTTTCCTTATTTGACTGAGTGTTCTTGGTTTAATATCACCCACATCAGATTCTAATTTATCGGGTTTCTTCTACTCCATAAATAACCATAAGAGAGAAGTAAGTGAACTTGAAAACGGAAAGGCAGCGAACATTCGCGGTTTTTAAAGAGAGAGAAGAAAAAAGGAGTGATTTTGCGGCTTTTTATGTCCGGTTTTGACTCGCAAATTAAAGGCCTCCACAGCTTCTAAATCCAATTCACTATATATAACAGCCCTTACCTTCCTCATCCTTCACTTCTCTCAACACAAGCTTGTTTCTTACCCATCAATGGAAGGTATAATGGAAGATTCGTCCATGGTGAAAAGGAA
This sequence comes from Dendrobium chrysotoxum, assembly GCA_019925795.1. Taxonomy (NCBI): domain Eukaryota; kingdom Viridiplantae; phylum Streptophyta; class Magnoliopsida; order Asparagales; family Orchidaceae; genus Dendrobium; species Dendrobium chrysotoxum. The sequence continues at coordinate 86,918,596 of CM034315.1, read as the reverse complement.
GAGAACCAAGAGGCAAAGGTTCAAGCTTCCATTGGCGGAGGCTGCGGCGGCGGCGGCTGTGTCGTCTACGTCGACCTCCGCGGAGTTCTCTGAGTGCGCAACTGAGGAGGACGAAGAAATGGCTAATTGCCTCATGCTCCTTGCCCAAGGCGGTCAAAGGCCAGATCTTGACATAACAGAGGATACGACTACCAGCATGAAATCTAACAGCAAGCGATTCGCAGAGGCGCCGACTACCACCAGCGGCAGGGCTGGAATTTACGTCTTCATATGCAAGACTTGCGGTAAATGCTTTCCCTCCTTCCAGGCGCTTGGCGGGCATCGCGCGAGCCATAAAAAACCCAAGCTTTCGAACCATTCGCCGCTGGTTGATGAGACGAAGACGGTGGTGATGGACGAGGATTCGATTCAGCTAAGCATGAACTCATTCCCTTCGCAAGTCGCGGCTAAGGCCAGAACTCACGAATGCTCGATATGCGGCGCGGAGTTCAGTTCCGGTCAGGCTCTCGGCGGACATATGCGGCGGCACCGCCCTGTAAACCTACCGGAGCCGGCGAAGAAGGAGGGGAATTCGAACGGTCTTTCCCTGGATCTCAACCTCCCCGCTCCCTGCGATGAAGATGACAATCCAGCGAAGGCTCCTTCCTCTGTTTCCGCGATAAAGACACCGCCTTTCTCCTTTGCTAGCCGAACACCGATTCTGTTGCTGACATCTGCGATCGTTGATTGCCATTACTGATCAGATTCTAATTGAAATATGCGTCACTAATCTCTCTCTCTCTCTCTCTATCTTTCTCTTTTTTCTTTTAATTTTTCATTTTGTTCATCATCTCATTGGTTTCCTCCAAACATAACTGGGGCTTTGTGAACTATGTTAAGTCTTTCAGCATCCACCATTGTTTATTGATTCTTTGAAATCTTTTCAGATTAAATTTAACTTGCAGCATTCTGTTCATGGATCAAAACGAATCGTTTCCTATCCCCTTTACAAACTCTTTAGTTACTTTTTTCATGCCATTAATTTGCAAACGCTAAACAATTAAAACTTATTAACTTTCGGACACACATTCGAAGTGTAATCTCTTTCATACAATATAACATAAAAAATTTCTCGATCGGTGAACAGATTACTTCGAATTTTACTCCCTTTTAGCGAAAACCAAAATCTTCACCTACTGAATCAACGAAACAGCCATGACATACGGTGCTTGGAGAGAAAGCAAAAGGAAGAGAAAGTTTGTGTTAGTTAAGTGCACGTTAGTGTGTGCTTTGCGTGAGGCGACCAGAAACGTGGGGGCTTCATCTCAGCCATTTATCACAGGCATTAGATCACAAGGGAGGATTAATTCTACCAGAGATTATTAGGCGCGGTCACCGGATCATTCGGAGGTCAGTCAGACCCATCACGTCACCCGATACACAGCGGTGCATAGCAAAGATACACAACACGGCGAGTCCTGATTGGTCTTCGGATGGCATCCGGTGACCGCATGTAATAATTTTGCTAATTCTGCTGCTTTGGGCCTTTGGCAACAAATCAAATCACCATTAATATACTGTTCTTATTCATTTATTATTATTGTCACTTAACTGTGATCTGAGTTCTTTTGTCTTAACACTAAACGCATACAGTTACAGTTATGTATAATGGCAATTAAATGGTAGATAGTGTGTTTGATTTCATGTTTTTTGAGTATCTTCTGCAACTTCAGCTGGAAGGAAGTCAGAATAGTTCATTGAATTGCACGTAACGCGTAGAGGATGCATTAGAAGTAACTTCTTCAGTTGTTGGGGAAGAGTATGCTCATGAATAGAAATAAATAAATGAATTAGCGTTCAAAATTATCTATTTTTATGAGGGATTTTTAAAATTTTATTTAAAACTATTTATTTATATGAATAAATAAGCATAAGTAAGCCCATATGTATCAAAATATTCTCCAAGTGCATTAATTTGCTTACAATTTAGAAGAAATAAAAGTCAATTACGAAGCTTATCTTGATCTGTTGGTTTAGAGCTTTGGATAACAAGTAATATGTCTTGAGTTCGAAGCTTACCTTTGCGTTGTGTATGTGAATTTATCTTAATAGATTCAAATGTCACAGTCAAGTAGTTTGCTTCCCTGCAGTCTGTTGCTGAAACTCAAATGCTATAGTGATTAAACAGTCGTCAAAGCTTAAAATCAAATGATTATGCACTTATACTCTTTGCGAGAAAGGGCTGCGTTTAGAACTATATTAGTTCACCTTATAACTTTGGGACCTTCGAAGCTTTTGAAGGATTCAACTGTAATATCATGATCCTTTAGTTAAACTGTCAAGGCAGAAAAGAGATCTGAGGCTTTCGCAAGCTTGTAGATGAGGGGGGGGGGGGGGGGGGGGGGGGGGGGGGGGGGGGGGGGGCGCTCAAGCCTCTGTCTTCAACCACAGCGACGTCATATCTAGGCTGCTGTGGCGCTTTGCTCTCTGTCGTTCAGCCCTGGGGCGCTCGGGTACACAGCACCGTGGCTTTCTATGAAATTTTTTTTTTTCGAAACCCAAGTAAGAGGTAAACCCCTGCACCCCCTAGTGTACATGATAAACTTTGAGGTCCAAGACAACAGAATAATCAAATTAATCAAAATAATCAAATTCCACGCATAACAACTACTTACTTGCAGAGAAGGCCTTACAAGTGCATAGACTGGAATTCGAGCAGTAGCTTGGCTAGATGAGAAAGAGAGATGATGCAAAGAAAAGTATTTGGCAATACATAACAAGAGCAAATACCAAAGGTATCAAAGTAGAAACTTTGATAGGCATGACTCATGATTAGGAATTATGTAGCACAGAGTTAGATAATATCAATTACTGACTAAGCACTAAAGGAGTTTGTCACTGTGTTAAAAAAAATTACGGTGATAGAAAGGCAGAGTTTTTTTATATTTTATTTTTGTATGGAGATTTAACAAACATAGATAAAAGAGGGGAATAATATAGAAGAAATATAAGTTTTTATGTGAAAAACCCCGAAAGAAAAATAAACGCAAGGGTTGGTCTGATTAAAATAATCAAATATACATTTGAAGATGTATAAATATACTCTTCATCATATTTGGAGAAGATGAAATTATAAAGTTGAAAGAATTTGCTTAATCTCCTGTAATTGTGAGGAGTATGAGAGTAGTAGAAGATATCGGTTGGGCAATGCCAATGGTGCTCAAGCCTCTGTCTTCAACCACAGCGACGTCATATCTAGGCTGCTGTGGCGCTTTGCTCTCTGTCGTTCAGCCCTGGGGCGCTCGGGTACACAGCACCGTGGCTTTCTATGAAAATTTTTTTTTTCGAAACCCAAGTAAGAGGTAAACCCCTGCACCCCCTAGTGTACATGATAAACTTTGAGGTCCAAGACAACAGAATAATCAAATTCCACGAATAACAACTACTTACTTGCAGAGAAGGCCTTACAAGTGCATAGACTGGAATTCGAGCAGTAGCTTGGCTAGATGAGAAAGAGAGATGATGCAAAGAAAAGTATTTGGCAATACATAACAGGAGCAAATACCAAAGGTATCAAAGTAGAAACTTTGATAGGCATGACTCATGATTAGGAATTATGTAGCACAGAGTTAGATAATATCAATTACTAACTAAGCACTAAAGGAGTTTGTCACTGTGTTAAAAAAAATTACGGTGATAGAAAGGCAGAGTTTTTTTATATTTTATTTTTGTATGGAGATTTAACAAACATAGATAAAAGAGGGGAATAATATAGAAGAAATATAAGTTTTTATATGAAAAACCCCGAAAGAAAAATAAACGCAAGGGTTGGTCTGATTAAAATAATCAAATATACATTTGAAGATGTATAAATATACTCTTCATCATATTTGGAGAAGATGAAATTATAAAGTTGAAAGAATTTGCTTAATCTCCTGTAATTGTGAGGAGTATGAGAGTAGTAGAAGATATCGGTTGGGCAATGCCAATGGTGCTCAAGCCTCTGTCTTCAACCACAGCGACGTCATATCTAGGCTGCTGTGGCGCTTTGCTCTCTGTCGTTCAGCCCTGGGGCGCTCGGGTACACAGCACCGTGGCTTTCTATGAAATTTTTTTTTTCGAAACCCAAGTAAGAGGTAAACCTCTGCACCCCCTAGTGTACATGATAAACTTTGAGGTCCAAGACAACAGAATAATCAAATTAATCAAAATAATCAAATTCCACGCATAACAACTACTTACTTGCAGAGAAGGCCTTACAAGTGCATAGACTGGAATTCGAGCAGTAGCTTGGCTAGATGAGAAAGAGAGATGATGCAAAGAAAAGTATTTGGCAATACATAACAGGAGCAAATACCAAAGGTATCAAAGTAGAAACTTTGATAGGCATGACTCATGATTAGGAATTATGTAGCACAGAGTTAGATAATATCAATTACTGACTAAGCACTAAAGGAGTTTGTCACTGTGTTAAAAAAAATTACGGTGATAGAAAGGCAGAGTTTTTTTATATTTTATTTTTGTATGGAGATTTAACAAACATAGATAAAAGAGGGGAATAATATAGAAGAAATATAAGTTTTTATGTGAAAAACCCCGAAAGAAAAATAAACGCAAGGGTTGGTCTGATTAAAATAATCAAATATACATTTGAAGATGTATAAATATACTCTTCATCATATTTGGAGAAGATGAAATTATAAAGTTGAAAGAATTTGCTTAATCTCCTGTAATTGTGAGGAGTATGAGAGTAGTAGAAGATATCGGTTGGGCAATGCCAATGGTGCTTCAAGGATAGTCGTACAATAGCCAAATGATGAATCACATGATGGGGAATGGACTATGGCCATAATAGTTAGACGACGATATATTCGAACGATGGTGGTTGAAAGGCAGTGGTGATCATATTTGATGCTAAATATCGAGTAGAGCTCTAGAATTCTTTATCTCCAAGCTCTATATCATCTCTAATCTAAATTTGTCTCCCTGCTCAAAGTCTCTCTTCACATAAAAAGTATGGGTCTATTTATAATTTTTTAAGATTGATATTTAGTAAATCTAGCCAAAGCCTCATAACACTTAATGAAATGATCTATATTATACAATATTTAGTTCACATTTAAGTGTCTTAATGATCTCAAATTAAATGTTCTTTAGGCTTGTTGGATTTATTTCATTGAGACGCTAGATTTGACTATATGCATTCAAGAGTTCGAGAACATTTTGACATTCAATTAATGCCATGAGTTTAAAATCATACTTTAAATACTTGAATTGCGTTCATTTAGACTCAGATCGGATCACTTTTAGTGACATTCGATTTGTTTTGCCAAGATATTCAATTAGACTATAAATTTATTGAAATTAGAGTTAAATAATCTTGAATTTAATTTTAAAGGTTTCTAATTCAAACACTGCATCGATATATCTATGTTTGATTGGATGGATTTTTTTTATGACGTTTTAGAGTTCAAAACAAGATTATCAAAATATGACCCACCAGCTAATAATTATAATAAAACAAAAAATCATTTGAAAAATATATTGAGTAGTCCACAAAATGTCTATTAATTGGATTTTTTAATGGTGTATCAATGATCATTATCTTTTTATGAATTAATACTTATAAAACTAAGATGTATTTTTTCAATAAGTTATTATTATATGCTTGAGAGTTATTATTATACATAATACACAATAGGACCTGTCTTATCTAATAATTTGTTTTACATTTGATTAAAATATAGTTTTATTAAAAAAAATATAGCCAATATTTAATCAAAATATGGAAAAGATTTCAAAAACATAATTAGGTGAAAATTAGTTAGATATGGATTGATTTGACACTGATTTTCTTACTGATGTTGGGATAAGAACTACTTAATATTTGCTAAGGATTAGTTTCAAAGTTTTATCCTATTAAGGGTCTGTTTGAGGGAAAATTATTCTGTGCGGACACTGAACGTCGTTCAGAGCCCAATAAAAATGCGCTACGTCACCCTATACTCGGTACCCTGCTCGGTACACTCGGTACTGTGCTTGGTACCGCGCTCGGTACTACTGATGTGACGCATTCTAGTTGGTCTCCGAATGTGGAGCTGCGTTCGGTGTCCGCACAGAATAATCTCTCTTGTTTGAGACGGTTACAAATATGATTGCAAAATTGTTGTGAAAAATAATTTTTTTGAATATTGTTGTAAATATTATAAATATATTTTATAGAAATGGATAATAATTTTTTATAACTATCCTATTTTAATAGATCTCATGATAAAAAATCGCTTCGTATCATAATTTTTTTTAGAAGCAATAAGAAAGTAATAGTTTCATCGAATTATGTCAACATTATGAAAAACAAAGCAGTGAAAAAGCTCCCCCCACTAAACCCTAAGTTGCTATATATAAATTAATTTGTTACAATATTAAATTAGATTAAGGATTTATTTAGGATAGCGATGGGTGGGGTTTGGACTTTACGATCAATGGTGTGCTACACAAAGAGCTAGCGTGCAATATGAATATGCTTAGATTTTCTCTGATATAAAAATAATAAAAGCTCACTAAATACGCAAGCATACACGCCGATCAAATAATAAATTGATAGAGAAGAGTGTCGATCATACGAGGAAGTGTTATGCTTAATTATAATTAAATACTATTATTTAATCTAAATACACAATTTATCCTACTGAATAAAAAATGGATTTTTTTTAATTTTTTCTGCTTAATGGAGACTTGCAAAAAAATTGAATACTAAAATAAATAAAATATTTTGGACTAATGAATACAAAACAACATAGTTTTCCTAATGAGACTTAATTTTAGATGTGGATCAGAGCATATGCACCCCTAAATCTATGTCGAGCTTGTGGAGGTGAAAAGAGAGGTTTAATGCCTTCATACAATTATAATATATCCATAGAACCTAAAGATTTAACATCCTATGTCTAGGTATGCTAATATTCCATTTTAATACTCCTATTTATTCTAATATTTCTCAATCGAGGTAATACATCACACTAGATATTAACTACATACATGATCATTGTGTGCATTAAATTAAGAATGAGAAATATTGAAAACATCTATAAAATAATTCAAAGCATAAGAGTCTACATTAGTACTTGCTATGGGTTTACATAATTAGTCCAAAGCTCAGATATTTAGTTAGATATGGATAACACAAAAAGCAAACTCATGTTCATTTAATTTATATAAGAAAAAATATGGGAGAATTAATAAGATAAATGTCACTCATAAGAATCAATTGATATTATCCACTCTCCTTCTTTCTCCAATAATATAATTGCTTACACAATACAAGCTAAGATATTCAAATGAAAGTATCTTGCACTTCCCTAACCTCCCTTAGACTTTACTCTAAGGGGAAACTAAAGTAAAACACTAAAAAATACAAGACTTCACTGAAAATGATGGAACTCTCTAACAAAAGAACTGAAAATTTATTTATACAAGTGTAGAAATGGCCTCTGGTGGCACAACGCTTGGAGTATGGGCGTTGCAGTGTTGTGAAATGAACTAGAGTCTCGGCGCTATAAAACTTGCTCCACTGCGGTGATATGCTGACCTGACACAGTTAATGGTTGAACTAAAATGTCTTTTGGCTGAGTCGGTGCGGCTCTTCTTTTTTTGCAACTGTTAAGCCTCAGTGTTGAAAAAGTTGAGCGATGCGGTGCTTAAATGCACAATCTAGCAATGCGGCATTACGATAATCAGCGCTCCGACGCTTATTTTCCTGAGACTCCAATGCTGCGATGCTGATTTTTGAGGCAGTGGCACTGACCTTGTCACTACCGCGACACTGATTTTTCCTTAAATTCATGAGAGGTCAATGTTGCAATGTCTAAAATAAGCACTGGGGTGTTGTAGATGACAATAATGTGGCGTCATATCTATGGGCGTTGAGGCACTCATTCAATACTTATGAATTTTTTTCTTCTCCTGAACATTTCCTGCATAAGCATAGGTAAAACAACACATTTTCATTAAATTTTAACATAATAAATAGTACATAATTTGCACTTAACAAATAATTATAGCTATTTATAAAAATAATCATAAAATTATGTTTGATTGAAAAAGTTTAGTTTTGAAAAAGTTTAATTTATCTTTGGGAAATGTTTAATTTTTGAAATTTTAATATTTGAAATCGAACGCTTATTATGAATGATAAATCACCTCGGGAGATGAACATATAGTTCCCTAATAGGTTCAGATTGCAAAACTTTGAATTTATCATGATTATTGTAATCAAACTCAGGAGAGACAATATATGATCTCGAAAGATCAAAGTGATGTTTGATCAAATATTTGATTGCAATAATTTAGATAAAAGATCATTAATTTCAAAATTAAAATCATAATAATAGGACGATATATCTTCCCGGAGAAAGAAGATATTATTTATTATTAATTATTTAAAAATGACGATAATGATCGTTGAAGTTGATTTTCCCAAAGGTAATTGATTAAAATTTTGAAAAAGTTAATTTTGAAAATCTTGATCTGAGTTTCTAAATCTCTTATGAGCGCAAGCTCTCGTAATTAATTACATTGTAGGAAACCACAAATTTTTTATGAATACTCTTGATTAAAATAGCGATACGAATTTTATTTAAGATTTTCAAAGCTTGATGTCGAAGGAGGTAAGGGTTTGAAAATTCAACAGGGATTGGGTCAAATTTGAATACTTATTTCTGGAATCAAAGGTGGAAGGGTAGGAGGCACCTGGGATTCTGAAATAATTCATAAGTTCCCCAGCCTATCCTATGTGTTGGGCTTAAATTTGATGGAAGAAGATTTAAGTTTGAGTTATCAATTTTATTAGAAGGTGGGAATTAGATTCCTAGATGTTGAGGACTTAAGATTAAAAATATGCCTCAGAACCTAAGTCTAAATTGTGTACTGAAAATCAGTGATTCAGAACCTAGCTAATGCAATGTAGGATCTAAACTTACCACTGCCTGGATTAGAGAGCCAGCTAAATCACCTAAACGCTTCAAAATCATGTATTCAGTCATTTATGTGAGTGGTTAGGTACATTATTTAAGATTGAGTTTTTGATAATATTACCGACATCTAGAGCAGATCCTTAATTTGGTCTCTTGACTTATGTTGGGTGATATGAAACTTGAAATAAAATGCATTTAAATTTTAGACTTGATTTAATTTGTTACTAATACAATGCATGCAAATTGACTCAATGAAATGATTAAAATTTGAATGAAATAATTTTAAAAAGGCTTAAAAATAAGTTTTATCCTAAAGTGCACAGATCCTCTTGACAGAACTGCACCGTCATAGGTCAGGTGGTCTGCCAGAACCCCCAGGCGGGGAGGTGCCTAACAAGTAGAAAGAAAATGCAGTAAATATGTTATGAAAAACTCCCGTCGGTCTCAGGCTTACTTCTTAGAACATTAAATTTCTATGTGAGCTTAAATATTTTAAATTTAATTAAAATAAAAAAGATTTTAACGATCCCTCACGAGCCTCCGATCGGGTTCCAGGCTAAATCAAAATCGACATGCAATAAGTGTCAAAAAACTACTAAAAGCATGCAATCCTATATCGCAATCAGTACATTAATCAAAATCAATTAAATAATTAAATCAATTAAATTTAAAATTTAAACTGAAAGTCCATGTGGCAAGTGTCACTTAATTGTGCAACCTAGGGTCTACAAAAAAGGTAAAATGGCCGGGTACCATTGACTACAACCTAAATTCTACTATTAATACTCAAGTGACTTTAAGAATGTGTCTTCTCGTCCTTCACTTCTTCGTCCTTCTGTGAGGCTCCTTGGATTATCAGGTCTGAATATCCAAGTGAAAAAAACTCTCCCTCAAAAGGGGTGTTATCTTTTCTCCTTGGATACTTGAAAGTCATCCTAATTTGGATCTTCAAATGGAGAGGAACTCTCCCCTAAGGAATGTCCCTTCCTCTTTGGATTCTAAATTGGGTGTTTAAATCCCATCTCAAATCACTTAACATTTACAACTCAATTTATATCAAATTACATTTGAATAAAATTTAAAATCTAAACTCAACAATCTGTAGGGTTATCTTAATAATCAGCAGTTTATTTAACATCCCAACCAGTTATATATTTAAAAATTAAAAATGCTCAATCACAACCACACTTGACCATGCTTTTTGTAATTTAAAGGGGGACTTAGTAAATTCTAAAGCACATGCAGAAAATATCATCAATCTTAAAGCTTAATTATTTTGAGCCGTTTAATTTTAAATGCTCTATCTGAGCATGACCACATGCATAAGATTAAATTAGTATAAATCATCCCTAACTTACAGGTAGATCTAACACACAATCAATCACATCACAAAGTACAAATAATTAAATAAACACATCAATCAATTCTGTCTAGCAAATAACATGTAGTGAAAACTTGAAAACCTGGGACACAATAGAAAAGTAAACACAGGCCTAGCCTAGATCTAGAAGTGGTGTCCTAGCAAACCATATACAATGTGTGAGGTAGGCTTTGTGGTTTGGATATATCCTAAGTAGGGTAATTAGTTAAAATTGTTTGATGTTCTAGTTGGTTGAAAGGCTTAAGAGAATTTTAAATTAAAGTTTAAATATTAATGATTTAAAATTTTAGAATATATTTTAAAGTGTTGAATGGATACCACCTTTGTTGCTCACCGAGGCCGTGAAATTTATTTCACCTTTCTTGGTGCTAATTTAATAACCTCGTAGGCCTGGGTTATCCAGTGGTTCTCGATATAATTAAATAATTTGATTTGATTTAAAGTTTAAAAGTTAATTAATTTTAATTAAACTTGATTTGTTTTTTATTTTAAGATTTAAATTTATTTAAATTTACCATTAACCGGTTCGTGGCGTTGTGCCACCAGGCTCGAGAAACAAAGCCTCCTTAAGACACGTAGCCCTGCAGCATAGAGTAGTCCAGCCTATAAACCATGTTAATATAATTAAATTAAGGATTTTAAATTTAGTTAAATAGTTATTAATTAATTAGAATTAAAGTTTTACACTCCTTTGAATCCATTCGTGGCGTTGTGCCCCCAGCACTACAGGAAAACCCATGATTATCGCCGGATGTTCCGGTGGAATTATATACGCCGAAACTTAAGGGGTATTTTTACTGACGCTTTATGCGGCAGTAAAATTATGGCAGATTTACCAGTGTAATATACGCCGGTAATTTTCCAACAAATTATCCGACGGTATAATCATCGTAATTTGTGAACATGTTGTACATTACGGCATATTATCCGCCAAAAATTTCCTTTCACTGGCATTTTTTCTGCCGAAAAAATGTCGGTCGAAACCCTATTTCCCACCCAAACCCGTCTGCCTTATTATTTCATTCTGTCATTTCCTTCGCTCAGCTTGCCTCCGTCGCCCCAGCCGAAACTCACCGCTGCCGATACCGACCGACGAACCAATGGACTTCAATAGACTTTGTCGACGTCACCGCCTCAGTCGCCGGCGGAACGCCGCTGTTTTGCATCGTAAGTTTTTTCTGTTCATTTTCTCACTTGACATTTGTAAGAGGATGTACCTTAGTGTATGCTTTTTTCTGATGATATTATTCTCTCTCACAGCTCGCCTCCATCGCCTCACAGTCAAACCTAGCCGCTGCTACCGAGACCGACCCTATCCTGACGGAAACATCACCATAAGTTTTTAATGGTTTTCACACTAGACATTTTTAAGAGGATGTACTTTGGTGTATGCTTTTTATTGATGATATTATTCATGTTGATACGACTAGAGAGGGAGTTGAAGTACTAGACCTAGTGAGTGGATTGTAAATTTGGGCGATCAAGTCATTAATAAGAGTACATGTTTTAGATATTTTGGATCTATTATTCATAGAGTTGCAGAGATGAGTATACTCAGGTGGATGAGTGGCTTTACGCTTAGGGGGTGTTTGATATCGAATTTGGCGTGTAATAATGTTAGCCATTAAAAGAGAAGCATAATATTAAGTTAAGTGTTACAGAGATGAGGATGCTCAGGTGGATGAGTGCCTTTACTCTTAGAGACAGGATATGAAATGAGCATATACGTCAAAAGGTTGTAGTAGCTCCAATGGAAGATAAGATTAGAGAGAGTTGCCTTAGATGAGTTGGTCATACAAAACGCCAGCCTTCCAATGACTTGGTTAGTAAAGTAGATGTATTAGATTTGGCTTATGTCAAGAAAGGTAGATGTAGACATAAGAAGATTTGGTTAGAAAATATTAGAAATGATGTTTCTTTATTAGATTTAAATGATAATTTAACTCGTAACAGGACACAATGGAGAAAAAGGATTCATATAGCCGACCCCACGTAGTGGGATAAAGGCTTGATGTTGTTAAGTTATTGTTGACTTATTATTTCTAAATTATTTTTAATATTATATTTATTCAATTTTCAATAATAAGAGTATATATTTTAGATATCTTGGATCTATTGTTCATAGTGTTGCAGAGATAAGGATACTCAGGTGGATGAGTGGCTTTACCCTTAGAGATAGGTGTTGACCTTTTTTTTAGCTCAGATCCAGAGCCTGGGTCAACCCAGTTGATCAGGTCAACCTGGGTTGACCCAATAGGCCTTAATGGGCCTAAATCAAATCCTAGTCCACTCATATCCATCCTAGGGTCCACCTTAGCATCCCTTGGACCCATTTGACTAGGTTGACCAAGCTAACCATTGACTTGGTCAACCCAAGTCTTCCCTAGGTCAAATCGACTTATTTAAGCCATTTAAATTCCTTTAATGCATTAAACATCTTCCCTATTGAGTCTCCACTCAAACCACGGCCCAAGGGGGCTAATTACCTCCTAATCAAGCCCTAGAGCTAATCATAACAGTCCCCTATAGGTTAGAGAGTATATATAGGCTTATTAGGGTTTATATTAGGGGACTTTTGGTGGCTCTCTCTCTCTAAGCAATCTCAACTCCTGAGATTTGTTTGGAGAGCCTTCACGACCTCTTCCCACATCCCTCAACCCAAATCCACCGGAGAAGGGCCGCCGGCGACGAGATCTCCGGCCAACCGAGGTCAAAACCATTCCAAAGCTTCCCCCGTCCGATCCAAGACGTTTTGAGGCTCGAGATCAACTAGGGATTTATTCGTGGACAGTCTACAAGCCCAATAAGCCTAAGATCTTACGAATCCACTGTGTGGATTAGGTAAAATCTCAAACCCTAGTTAGGATCACTTAGGGTTAATTAGCAAAGCCATTAGTGTGTATTAATCAAAACCAATCATCCCACATGAATGCTCTTCATCCATAGGGCATAGGTTTCAAATTTCATGCAATTTCGCTCACCCGATCGAAAGATATCGCCAGATTATCGTGTTAGGGCTCGGGTTCGTCTCTCGCACAGTAAGGGTTGATCTCAACCGTTGATCTCGCGATCAACGGTCGAGATCTGGGTGCTCCGCGGATCAGAGCCACTGCACGAATCGAATCCACGCCCTATTGCTTCGTCCGGCTCGATCCGGACCGCTGATTCATCACCACGGGAGATCAGACGACGGGCGAAGCTTGCCGATGTGGCTAAGTCAAGACCGCGTCAGCGGTCCTTGATTGGGCAATGATGCTGGCAATCATTGCCCGCGGTCGCGGGAGCCAGTCTTCGCTCGACGCGTGGCCATCCAGCAGCCGCCGCGGTTCCCTTTCTCCTATCATTGCCCGAGACCGCGGACCCAATCCCGGGTCGCCACGTGCAAGACCGCCGCCGGACCGCCGTCTCTGTCGCCGCTGAGGCATTTTTTATATTATTTAATTTAAAAATTCTTTTTTTAATGATATTTTAAATCAGAAAATTAGTTTTTTTTTAAATTTGATATTATTTAATATTATTATAATATTAATATTATTATTAATAGCATTATTATTATTCTAATAATAATATTATTAAAATAATAGTTATATTATTATAATATTAATTTAATATTATTTAATATTATTATAATATTAATATTATTATTAATAGTATTATTATTATTCTAATAATAATATTATTATAATAATAGTTATATTATTATGATATTAATTTAATATTATTATAATATTAATATTATTATTAATAGTATTATTATTATTCTAATAATAATATTATTATAATAATAGTTATATTATTATAATATTAATTTAATATTATTATAATATTAATATTAATAATAATAATAATATTATTTTAATAATATTATTATTATGCTAATATTCATATTATTATAATATTGATATTTTGATGATATCATTATTATATTAATAATAATATTATTATTTTACTAATAATACTATATTATTAATTTTTTAAAATTACCTTAACTATCATTAAATTATTATTAGTATTTTAAAACCCTTTTTATTATTATTATTATTATTATTATATATTTATTTTAAAAATCCAGATATTATTATATCTGATTTATTTTAAAATTATTAATTATTTTAAAATATTAATTATTTTAAAATATTTAAAAAAAATTATTTAAATTTTTTTTTATTTTTAACCTATTTAACTTCAAAAATTCATAACTCTCTCATTTTAAATTGGATTTTGACATATAATACCTTGAAATTTTCAGAAAAATATAAATTTTAATTTCAAAATATTTGATGTATATGATCCTGTCATTTCTGGATGTCCCCTATATTACTGTGTTATTTACCTATTTAAATGTTATTTAATTAATATAATTAATTATTTTAAAATAAAAATTATTTTAATACCCCCTTGGTGGCTGGTAGGCCTCCCATGCCTATGAATTGAACTAATTTCAAATATCTTATTTTTAAACTCATATTATTATATATTTGTAATATTTAGGTATTTAAAAATTATTTTGAACTTAAATATTATTTAAATCCTTTAATTGTGGGAGGTCCACCTTTTGTGAAATTTTAAACCTAGGACATATATGTGAGTAGAATTTATGTGAGAGAAGGATTAATGAATGATTGTGTCCCAATCATTCACTAATCACTTCATTAGGCTTCTTTACTTAGTATTTTCGTAGTCCTTGCATGTGTAGGTTGCACAAGTACATAGCATAGGCTCTCCTAGATCTAAGAACTTGATTGGTGTGTTTATATTTACTGCATTCACCCTCTATGTTATGCCTAAGAGTTAGTTACTTCATTTTATTCCTATACAACATAGTGACACCTTAAGGACAATAATTAAGGATCGTCTAGCGAACTTAGAATATTCCTAGGAGCTAGGATAGGTCCCGGATTGCTGCGAAACTTTAAACACTACTATTTAGTGACATCTAGAACCCCCTAAAATTTTCTAAAAATTTCATGGACTCCTTAAAACACTTTATTAGCAAACCCTAATCTACCCGTTAATTAAGCCTTAGAGGCTTCAGAAAACTTTAATAAATCCATTTTAAATCAGAAAAATACCCATAATATCTTAAACTCTCCAGAATTCAGTCTCCAACCTTAGATAATTGGGGCCCCTTAATTGGATATTAATCTGGACTTTAATTCAACCTTAATCAAAAATCACCTTTTTGCCTTAATTAAATCATTAGAAATTATTAAAAAATCCCAAATTTTCCCCAAATACTTTGGAACACCTTCTTAGGTCATTTCTGACCTTTTAGGGTGATTCCAATCAGTTTGGAGCTGATTTGGGCCAAAACCTCCAAAGTACCCCTATTTAGGCAATTTTGATAATTCATTTAATTACCCCAACTTCTAAACATCATAACTAATTACAGAAAATTCCAAAATGGGCAAACTAAAAGGCATTCAGCTCTAATTAAAGTATAATATTTATTAAAAATATTAGGTGTCCAGAAATCAGCCTAAAATAAAAAGTCAACTTTTCGGTCAACCATAGCCTATAGTTTGGAGCCCGAAATTCTAAAATTCATAACTTTGCGTAGGAAACTCCAAATCCAGCAAACTCAAAGGCATTCAACTCACATTAGGGTCTAGTATTTATTAAAAATATTAAGAATCTAGAAATTAGCTTAAATTAAAAAGTCAACAATCCGGTCAAACTTAGTTCAAAATAAGACCAAAATTCAGAAATTCATAACTTTGGATAGAAGAATCCAAATTGGGCATGCTAACTGTCTAACTGATCAGGTTAAGGCCTAGTATTTTTTAAAAATATTAGCTATTCACAAATTCCTTTTAATCAAAAAGTCAATTTTGGACCCCCTTTGCCTAGTGTATAGGTGGACCCCGAACCTCCTAAAACTCGCTAATGCAATTTAAACTTTAAATATTGTCACCCTAAGCATTAAAACTGACCTACACATCAAATAAACTAAAATGGATCCTAATTCACTAATATTTATATTTTAATTAAAATTTCCTTCTCAGACCTACAATAAATATGGACAGTAGGCAATTGTAACTAACTACCCAGCTCAGGATCCATCCCAGCCACACAGACCTCTACACACACTATAGAATTGTTTACTAGGGCACCACTTCTAGATTTAGGCTAGGCCGGTGTTTACTTTTCTTGCTGTGTGCCGAGCTTTTCTGGGTTTTCACTACATGTTGTGATTGAACTGTTTGGGATAATATAAACTGTTTGGGATAATATAAACTGCTTGGGATGATTTTCTTTAGGATAACCTTGCAGGAGAGTCTAGATTTACTGTTTTTATTTAATATAATTATTTGTAATCTGATATTGAGTTGTGAAAGTTCATTTTGAGTGGGGATACTAGGATCCAAAGGTTGGATTCCAAAGAGGAAAGGACACCCAATATGAGGATGGTCCTTTTCTATTTAGAAATCTAAATTTGGATCGTTCTACTACTTGAAAAATTGAAGGAAGCTGAGATCCAAGGAGTCCAATGGAGCTGGGACCCGAGGAGTCCAAGGAAGAAAAGAGCAAGAATATGAAGACCAAGTGTATCCCACTCAAAATAGCTTGTGTCTGTTTTAGGATTAGAAATCCGGGTTGTTGGCAGTGGTACCCGGTCACTTTAATTTTTCGTAGACCCTGGGTTGTAAATAAGGGCAGTTGGCCTATGGATATTTAACTGATTTGTTTAATTATTTACTGTGTTTGATTTGATGTTGATTGCGCATAGGTTGTATGCTTTTTCTAGTTTATTGGCGATCTGCATGCTGCTTTTATTTTAGCCTGGACTTCGTTAGGCTCTTTTAGGATTAAAATTTTTTCTACTCATAACTAATATCTAAATTTTTAAGGTTTAAACAATCTAGCAACTTAACGATCTAGGGAATTGCCGGAATCGTCCGGGGTCGCATGCATATTAATGCATTTCTTCTCTCCTTCTATAAGACACTTCCTCGCGTGCGGGTAGAGTCCGGATAATCTGACCAATTAGGAAATCCTCTAGATGTCGGCCCCGCTTCCAATAAACTTAAACCTACCTACCCATCTTTCATTAAATGACTCGATAGCATGGTTTTAAAGCGATTAGGTGGTTAGCTGGCTCCCCTTCCAGGCCGGGATAAGTCCAGGTTTTTGCATTGCATTAGTTAGGACACGGGTGTTAGTGTTACGTAGAACACTAAACCCATTAGATTTAGGATTCAAGGCTACTATTGCTTCGTGGTACGCCTCATCGATAGGTAAGTCTTCTGTCTTCCAGAGAATATAAACCCTATATATCCGCGTCACACGGATGACGCCACCTCCATCCTTCTCTCCTGCATGCTTTGAGTGCATGATTTATTTATTTTTCTCAGTTTCTTCTCACTACCTTAGTCCCTCCGGATGCTGATCTGAGCCATGTATGTTGACTAAGCCTAGTTAAACTTTTCTTCATGTTTGAGTAGGATTTCCTAGTCTTATCCCCTTGTGCCAATCCCAATTTGGGAAGAATAATATAAAATCCTGAATCGAGAGTTTTCTCAGGCTCCGGTTTGCGATGTAATTAACTACAGGGGCTTACGCCCTTGGGAAACCGCATCCCACTCTCAAATAAACCATATTCGAGCTAATGTATCAGGTGGGGGAAACCCGTTGTGATTAGATCGTACATATTATTATCCAATCGGGGTGTGTTGGTGAGAACCACTATCCTCAATGGTTAATCGTATGTATGAATGAATCTGCCCTTCCATTGGCCAATACTGTCTCCCTTCACAGGGAGGCGGTGTTTTACGTCCTTTCGGAGGTCCATAGGTTTCTGGCGACCACGGTGGGACATGTTTCTCTCTCCATCTTTGGATTCTATATTATTCTTTTTTGTATGTACTCCGAGATTGGTACTCCTTAGATTAGGTATGTCCCACTCTTAATTAGGGTCCTCCTTAGTTAGGATCGCTCTTCTTTTTCTTAGTTAGGGTTTTCCCCTAGCTAGGTTTCTTTTCTTCTGTTTTTCTTAGTTAGGGTTTCCCCCTAACTAGATTTTATTCTTTCTGACCTTCTAGGTCATTCCGTCCCCTATCTATCATTCCTCTTATTTATTTATTACTAATCATTTCAAATTTCTTTTCTTCTTCTTGGCAGACAGTGCCATGGCTTCCTCCGTGCCTTCCGTTACTTTCAGTTTTGGTTCTGACGCGTAGGTGACACTTCCTGAGTCCCTGCTAGCCAGTCCTCCCACTGGAGGAATCACTTTTGGTTCCTTCACTGACTCGGCCTTCGTCATTCTTGGTGGGCCGACCCCTGCTGAGGCTGCTGCCTACTCTCCTCCCTAGAGGAGAGCTCGCGCAGCCATGAGACCTTTCGGACGTCCAATTGCTCGGCGGACAGCCCGGGCACCTGCTTGTCCTACTCCTGTCCGTGTGCAGCCGGCACACCCTGGGGTTAGGCAGCCAGTGCCTAGACCACTCCCTGTTCAGCCCACTCGTCCAGTGGTTAGGCGACCAGTACCTACCGCACCTGTTGTTCAGATTGCCCCAGCCCCTCAGCGCCGGCAGGCAGTAGTTACCCCTGTTGTTGTTCCGGTAGAGGCAGCTCGTGTTCGGGTTCCCCCTCCTTCTTCCTCCAGGAAGAGGGGTGCCCAAACCGAGGCTCCTTCGCCTTCCTCCCATCGAGTTTCATCTTTCGCTCAATTGTCTCACCCAGAGACCCTCGAGCAGACCCCGACGCTTCCTGTAGTCCCTGCTCCCCCTGTCACTCAAGTAGTGGGTTCAGATGTTGCTTCGTCTTCCGCCTCGGGCCTTGGGAGAAGGGCCCGGAGGAATAGAAACCGTAGACTTCATTTGGCTGCATCCGAGTAAGACAGACAGCGGATGGCAGATTTGTTGGCTCACCAGGAGCCAGTTTAGAGGAGAGTGGTCGCAAGGCAGCGGGCACCACGACCAGTTGCAATTTCCCCTTCCCCGGATGTTACAGTTGCCTCTGAGATAGCAGCAGTTCAGGGAGGACGCTTCTCTCCACTGACACACAGTGGTGATGAGGAGGACGTTGCTCGTATTGCGGCGGCCCCTCCTGTCACTACTACTTTACCAGGGATGATGCTGCTCGAACCCTCTCTCAGAGGATTTGGAGCATTATCCGCTTAGCGTGGGGTCGAGGCCCTGTCAGTCGGGAGAGGTTACTCCACTAAATTTCTCAAGCGTCGGTTCAGTTGTAGAGATAGACTGCTAGGTAGAGGTACAGGTGGCAGAGAGGACAGCCACCCAGGCAGTCTGTTAGTTCAGTTCTGTTGGCGAGACTGCGGACAGTTACTCCAGTTGTTGGACGATGCCCACGTCGTCATGGACAGAGGTAGTAGTTGGAGCCTCCCAGACCCCAGCTCCCTTCAGTTGTAGTAGCCCCACAGCAGTCAGTTGCCCCTACTGGGTCCCGTCGCAGTAGATGGGTGTGGAGACGACGATAGGCAGAGTCCCCTGTCGATGCAGTACAGCCAGTTCAGGTAGTTGAGCAGTTAGAGGCAGTTGTTCCTTTCGGATCAGAGGCAGTTTCGATGGTCTGTGATGCAGCGACAGATAAGGATGTTGTAGTTTCTCTTAGTGGTTCACCGGTTCAGGCAGAGCCAGCCCTTAGCCCCTGCGGGACCTCCTCCCCTTTGAGTCCATATACAGAGGATTTCCATCAGACCCTCTATGAGAATGATGCACTTGAGGATGACCTACTCGAGGAGGGGTCAGATGGAGATATACCGGTGCACAGAGTATGCGTGGTTACTAGACGTGGCCACTCAGACGAGTAGATAGAGGCAGATGATGATGATGATGAGCAGGGAGAAGCTGAGGTAGGAGGATCTCCCCGATCAGTTGAGACAGATGCCACAGTGCTACAGTTACAGACTTAGATGGAAGAGATGGCTAGGGCCATGGCAGCGATGACAGCTTAGTTGACAGCTTTGGGGGCGATGCCCCAAATGACAGGTGTAGGCACTCATACTACGTCCAGGGACGAGCCAGCAGCACCACATGTAGTAGCACCAGGTCCTGTAGGAGTAGATAGGACCCAGAGAGCAGTTCCAGTGGCACCTACAGCGATTGCTTTCACTACCCCAGTCCAGAGTCAGTCAGTTCAGTTATCAGCCAGACAGATTCAGGATCTGATTGCCCAGAAGGTCGAGCAGGCCATTTCCTCCAGGAAGTCTGGAGAGGTAGTTAGCAGGGGGCATCCTTACCCAGTAGAGTACGAGCACGAGCCCTACCCCCTGGTTTTATCCCTCCTAGGTTCAGAGTCTTTGATGGGTTTGGGAACCCAAGGCAGTACGTGGCCCAGTACCGAGCCATCTGTTGCAACATAGGAGGGAACGATGCATTGATGTTGAGACTTTTTATCAACAGTCTAGTTGGGGTGGCCTTTGTCTGGTACACCGACCTCCCCAACGATTCAGTACGCACCTTTGTAGAGTTGGAGCAGTTGTTTGTGCAGAGGTTTGTCAGTGCAGAGCATCGAGTTATAGTTGGAGAGCTAGTTGTGACTAGACAGCGGCCCCGAGAGCCTCTCCTAGATTATATAGTCAGATGGAGGAACCTCAGCCTACAGTGTGAGCCCCAGTTACAGGAGCAGCATGCAGTTGTTGGAAATTTAAAAGCGGGTTTTGAAAAGTTTAGTCTTCTTTGGGAATTTTTGAATTAACATTAAAATTTAATTCTAAAATCAAACATCCCATCAAAGATATTATACCACCTCGGGAGGTGGAAATAAAATTTCAGGATGGGGTTCAGATTTAGAATTAAGAATTCTATCTTGAATATCGTAGCCAAATTCAAAAGAGAACTTCATATGGCCCCTAAAGGGTCAAAATAAGGTTCAGTCAAATATCGGGCTACAATAATCAAGAGGAGCGATCATTAATTTTATATTCGAATTCCTTTTAACAAAAGATATATCTCCTTAAAGGGAGAAGATATCATTTGTTAATAATCATTCGAACATAACGATAACGATCATTAGTGATTTGATTTTTCCCAAAGATAACTAATCGAGTTTTAAAAATTAGTTTTGAAAAATTAGATGTGGGTTCTAAATCTCCTACGAGCGCAAGCCCTCGTAGTTAATTACATCGTGGGAAGCCGGAGTCCCCTACGAAAACTTTCGATTAAAATAATGGCAGAAATTTTGTTTAGAAATTTCTAGGAGTGATACCAAAGAGGTGAATTTGGATTTTGAAAAGGGATTGGATCAAATTAAACAATTATTTTGGAATCAAATGAGGAAGGGTAGGGGACACTTTAGGATTCTGAAACAATTCAGAAGTGCCCCGATCTAAGCTAAGTGTTGGGCTTTAAATTTTGGATTGAAAGAATATTTAATTTGAGTTGAGCATTTTATTAGAAATTTGGGATTATATTCCCGGAGGTTGGGGTCTTATGATTCAAAAAGAGACCTGCCCCAGATCTTAGATCTAAATTTGGACACTGAAACACAGTAGTCCGAACCTAACTAATGCAGTGCAAAACCTGGACTTACCCCGGCCTGGATTGGGGAGCCAACTAGACCACCTAAACGCTTTAAAACCATGAGTCTGGTCTTTTGATGTAGAGTGATCAGGGATGTTATTTAAGATTGGTTTAAGAAGTTGGGGTCGACATCTAGAGCAGATTCCTAATTGACCCCTTGACTTATGTCGGGTGAAATGCCTAAACTAAAATGCAATTAAAATTTTAATTTAATTAGTTTCTAATGCGATGCATGCTGGTTAAAATATCCAAATCTGGTAAGCATGAAATTTTAAAAAAGGCTTATAAAATAATTTTTTTGAAAAGACTAGACTTCCCCAGATCCAGCACCTCATCCTCATAGGTCGGATTATCTGGACTCTACCCACGAGCGGGGAAGTGTCTTATAGCAAGGAGAGAGAAGTGCAGTAATATGCATACGACCCCGGACGATTCCGGCTATTCCCTAGGTCGTTAAGTTTCTATGTTATTTAAATCTTAAAATTTTAAGTATTAATTATAAGTAGAAATAGTTTTCGTCCTTAAAGAGCCTAACGAAGTCCAGGCTAAAACAAAAATGACATGCAAGCGTCAAAGAACTAGGAAAAACAGGCAATCCTATACGCAATCAAATTAAATCACAACACACTAAATAATCAAATTAATTAAATAAATGTCCATAGGCAACTTGCCTTACTTATTACAACCCAGATTTACATAAATTAAAAGTGGCCGGGCACCACTGACAACAACCCGGATTCTAATCCTAATACAGACGCAAGTGACTTTGAGCGGGATACTCTATATCTTCAACTCCTCGATCTCCTCCTCCTCGAGCTCCTTGGATTCTTTGCGATCGGAAACCCAAATGAAAAAGAGAACTCTTCCCTTTAGGGGAAGGTTACTCTTTCCACTTTGGGTAATGAATTGATCCAAATTTGGAATTCCAAATGGATAAGGACTATCCCCCAAAGGGGTATCCTTTCCTCTTTGGAATCCAATCTTTGGATCTATGTATCCCAAACTCAAAGTGCCACTTTCACAACTCAATACTCAGATGAATTACATAAATATGAAAATGAAAATTCTAGACTCGATCCTGCAAGGTTACCCTAAGCATTTAAATATTAAAATACATCCCAAGCAGTTATATATATATATGTGCAGAAAAGTAAACACACTTGGCCACGCTCCTTTTATTTGGGGGCTAAGCAGCTGAAACATCTATAGTATTTATATTTATGATTTATTTAGCCCCCTTCATTACCCTGCACGAGCGTGGCCACCTGCAGAAAATTTAGTGAGCATTCAGATCGTTCCTAACATAAGGGTAATCTAATCGCCCATCACATCAATCCACAGAGTGCAGTAAAAGTAAACAAACACATCAACCAATTTCAATCACAACATGCAATAAAAACTCAGAAAACCCGGCACACAGCAGAAAAGTAAACACCGGCCTAGCCTAGATCTAGAGTCGGTTGTCCTAGCAAACCATCTAAAGTGTGTGTAGTAGGTCGTGTAGCTGGGGTAGATCCTAAGCTGGGTAATTTGTTGAAGTTGTTTAATGTTCTGATTAGTTGAGAGGCTTAAGAGAGATTTTAATTGAAGTTTAAGTCTTAATGGTTTAAATTTGATTTTAAAATTGATTTTAATTGTTTGTTGAATACCACCTTTGTTGCACACCGAGGCCATGAAGTTTATTTCACCTTCCTTGGGGCTAATTTAATAGCCTCGTAGGCCTGGGTTACCCAGTGGTACCCGATATAATTAAGTGATTTGAGTTTGATTAAAGTTTGAAGACTGATTAATTTTTATTTAAACTGATTGGTTGCTGGTTTTAAAATAAAATTGATGTTTTCTGGAATCTTGAATGATTTATTGAATTTTAGAATTTTATGGATTATTTTAATTAGTTAATTAAGGGGGCCAAAGTTGACTTTTCAAATTAAAATAACTTTGTAAGTTTCAGATTTTTAATAAATATTAGACCTTATGACAAGTTGTTAGACTGTTAGTACACTCAATTTGGAGTTTTCTATGAAAAGTTATGATTTTTCGAAGTTCGAGCCTAGTTTTGAACTACGGTTGACTGAAAAGTTGACTTTTTGACTTTGACCAGATTTTGGAGGTTTGACATTTTTAGAAAATACTAGACCTTAATTGGAGTTTATTGACACTAAGTTTGCTTAATTTGGATTTTTCTGTAATTAGTTATGAATTTTCAAAGTTTCCTTAATTATTGAATTTTTAAAATTGCTTAATTAGGAAGGTTTTGATCATTTTGTTCCAAACTCATCCCAAACTGCATGGAATCAATCCCAAAGGTCAGGAATGACCCATGGGAGTGTTTCCAAGTGTTTGGAAATTATTTTGGATTTTTAATAATTTTTAATTAATTAATATAATTAATTGTTGATTTTCATTAAAAGTCAAATTAAAGTTAAATTAAGAATCCAGTCAAGGGGATTTTATTTTTCCTAGGAAGAGGACTAAGTTCTGGTCAATTTGAGATATTATTTACAATTTTTGGACTTAATTTGGATTTATTGCATTTTTTTGAATCTTCTGGGTCCTTAAATAGGCTGAAACTTTGGGTAATTAATTTTCTGACCTAATGACCTCCAAATTCAGTGAAATTTGGACCTAAGGTACATGATGTCTCTAAGTTTACTGTGTTCAAATTTCACCCCTATTGGCTGTGTGTACAATCCCCTAGGAATTTTCTAAGTTTTCTACACTTTTCCTTAATTATTTTTCCTAGGTGTCTCTACTATTCAAATAGGCGTGAAATTTGGTTTGTCTAACCCTTACACATATGCAATCACACCACAAAAGTTATGCAGCCTAATTCTATAGAAAAAGGAAGTTATGAATTTTCAAAGTTTTGGGTCCAAAATGGACTCATTACCTTAAAAATTCACATCATAGCAATTCAATGGATATCTGAACCTAAGAAAATTATAGTACATGCCTAAGATACCCAAATAGCTTCCACCAAAAGTTGGGGCTCAATTGACCACTGGATTGTGAGAAAATCACAAAAAACCGATTTTAAAGAAATAGAAATATCTCATAATCCAGTAATCAAATTAACTCAAAATTAATTTTAATAAATACTAGGATAAATTATCTTTCCAACGAGCCCAAAAACACTTAATTTTGTGGAAAAATGAATTTACTATGAATTTTGAAAGTTATGACCATTTTTTTGAATTTTTAAGTCCATTAATAACCGGCGCCAATCATTGGCAATGATCGGCGCCAAAACGGCGGCGGCGTGTGGCATTTTGATATGCAAAGTGCTGTTTATCAACCACCTAAATATGCCATCACTAATCCCGAGCCGTCCGATCGAGAAAGATAGAAAATCGGACGGCCGAGATCGATCAAGGCCGTTTTAGCTCAAAATGAACTAGAAAATTGAAATACTCATAACTTTCAAAATACTCGTCGAAATTTAACAAAATTTGAAACATAGGCTCATGGGAACATGAACTTTCATTGCCTAGAGTTTGGAGACCCCAAGCAATGAAATTTTTGAGCAGTTTTAAATTGAAATTTAAACTTAAAATGAGCATAACTTACAATCCAACCGTTGGATTTTTGAGATCTTGGGCTTGTTGGAAAGCTGCAGTGATCCTCTACAACTTTGACGAAGACACCAAGAGCTAGATCTAGCTAGATCGAAAGTTGTGTTGGAAAACCCTCTTTCTCTCTCTAGAATGCTCTCTCCTCACTAAAATAGTGATTTGAGGCTTGGAAATGATGGGGAGAAGCTTGGAAAAGCCTTGGAGATGGATGGAGAGGATGGGGAAGGCTCTAGGAAGGTTGGAGGCTGGAGGAGAGTTGAGGGAGAGTTGAGGGAGAGTGAATAATCAAGATTCTTTCTCTCAGGTTAGGTTTCTCCCACCTTAGCACTTGGCTTTTGGATTGGATGGTCTTGATTTGTTTGGAGGGAGTTTGGATGCATGACAAGTGTCCCCTAAGCTACCTAAAGCTATGGAATAGGGTTGGTGGTGAGTGTGACCTCTCTTGGTCCATGGGAAAGGGGACCACACCTTTTCCCCCATTTGGGTGAACCAAAGCTTGGCTTGGTTTAGGGAGTTGGCTTAGGGCTTCTTAAGAGAGGAAATGGGTCAATTTCTATCAGGTTTGAGCAGGTTTTGTATCAAGCCATGGATTGCCAAGGTGGCTTGGTGATGTGGCCATGATTTGGCCTCTTTCCATAGGCTTAAAGGGGTTTGGAGAAGGTTTTGACCCCTCCAAATGGGTTGACCAAGTCAACCCAAGGGGAAGCTTGAATTTGAAAGCTTTGGACATGTCAAGGGTGTCCAATTGAATGATTTTGAGGGATTGATTTGATTTAAAATGGGTTCAAGCATTGAAATTGACCTTAATGTGGGTTAAGGGTTGATTTGGTCAACCTTGGTTGACTTGGTCAACCAGGTCAAACCAAGACTTGAGTTTGGATCCAATGTGTTCCTAATGATATTTAGGATCCATTGGGATAGGTTTTGAAGGTTATATGGGAAGGTCATGTTGAACTTTGGGGAAAAGACCAAAAATCTCTATAAAGGGCATTTTGGTCATTTTGACCCCTAGTCAACATTGGGTCAAACTGGGTCCAACAAAGTGTAGGTTATTGGTCAAAAAGTCATAACAAAGGTCATGGACATGGTCGAAAGGTTTGGAAGGCGTCCCAAGGTCAAATTGCTCTGGATGGCAAGTCTAGTGGCATAGGCTGTAAATAATTGAAGGTTTTGCAGCGTTTGGGAAAAGATTCAGTTTGATGGGCTAGGAGTGTTGGATTGAGCTCAAATTTGGAGGGTTGATCTTAGAGACATGTTTGAACAATATGCAATTGACGGATCATGATTTGGAGGTCACTTGACAGGGTTTCTAGGTGACAGAAAGTTCACCCAGAAAGGGTTTCAGGACCTAGGTCCTTGACCTTGAAGATTTGATTTAGAATGTTGGATTTGGGTTGGATTTAAGATTTAAATGATTGACCTTGGATCATTCATATCAATGGAAATCAAATGAAAGATAGAAATTAATTGGATATGATTTGAAATTTGATTGAATGTTGATTTAAGGCTAGATTAAAGATTGAGTCGAAAGGTAGAGCTGGGTTTGATTGGGATTAAATTGGGTCTTTATTAGGACCTTTATGACAGAGGGGTGGATATCTCTCCATCATTAGGTCACTAAAAAGAAATCCAAGTGGGTCCTAGTGATCTCATATAAAAATGAGGTCAACAAATGGACCCCCAATATGTGTAGGAGAACGAAGTTCTAGTACACATATTGGCGTTGACCGAATGGAAGGTCAAATTTTGAGTTCTAATCCTAAAGAAAGGCGGGAAACCTTAACCTTAGAGGACTAGGTAGAAGGTAGAAGGTAGAAGGAAGAACTAGGATGGTGCCACGGAGGGCGTTCTCCACCACTAGTGATTCTAATCCTAAGGAAAGGCAGCACCTATCCTAAAGGAAGAAAAGAGAGGGTAGAACTAGGATGGTGCCACAAAGGGCGTTATCCACCACTAGCAGATGATCATGTGGGGAGGAAGCTTGCTCCACACAGAGGATCAAAACTGGATTGAAACTAGGATGGTGCCACAAAGGGCGTTATCCACCACTAGTTGATGATCATGTGGGGAGGAAGCTTGCTCCACACAGAGGATCTAAACTGGATTGAAACTAGGATGGTGCCATAAAGGGCGTTATCCACCACTAGCGGATGGTCATGTGGGGAGGAAGCTTGCTCCACACAGAGGACCTCAACTGGAGGGAAACTAGGATGGTGCCACGGAGGGCGTTATCCACCACTAGCGGATGGTCATGTGGGGAGGAAGCTTGCTCCACACAAAGGACCTCAACTGGAGGGAAACTAAGATGGTGCCACAAAGAGCGTTATCCACCACTAGCGGATGGTTATGTGGGGAGGAAGCTTGCTCCACACAGAGGACCTCAACTGGAGGGAAACTAGGATGGTGCCACGGAGGGTGTTATCCACCACTAGCGGATGGTCATGTGGGGAGGAAGCTTGCTCCACACAGAGGACCTCAACTGGAGGGAAACTAGGATGGTGCCACGGAGGGCGTTATCCACCACTAACGGATGGTCATGTGGGGAGGAAGCTTGCTCCACACAGAGGACCTCAACTGGAGGGAAACTAGGATGGTGCCACAAAGGGCGTTATCCACCACTAGCGGATGATCATGTGGGGAGGAAGCTTGCTCCACACAGAGGACCTCAACTGGAGGGAAACTAGGATGGTGCCACAAAGGGCGTTATCCACCACTAGCGGATGGTCATGTGGGGAGGAAGCTTGCTCCACACAAAGGACCTCAACTGGAGGGAAACTAGGATGGTGCCATGGAGGGCGTTATCCACCACTAGCGGATGGTCATGTGGGGAGAAAGCTTGCTCCACACAGAGGACCTCAACTGGAGGAAAACTAGGATGGTGCCACAAAGGGCATTATCCACCACTAGTACGTCTAATCCTAAGGAAAGGAAGAATCCTATCCTAAAGGAAAAGAAAATTGGAAATGATTGATTGATGATCTTTGTATGTGATTTGATTTCTTTGAATTTGGAAAGGTGACTTTGATGTTGAATTTGATACTCATTAGGCATGGCATTTGTTGAAGAGCCGCCCAAATGTTAAAAACATCAAGTGGCATCCTTCAGGATTAATCAATCGGCATGAATCTCCCTCATAGATCATTTCTAAGGTGAACGATCCAGTCAACGTTGATTCAAAGTTTCCATTAATCTTATGGCAGACTAAAATTGGTCTCCAAAGGACTATATGGCCAAGTCTCCAACTTGGAAAGTTCTTATGTGACAATTTATCATGAGCTTGAATCATACGTGACTTATGTAATTTCAAATTTTATTGAGTTTGAAAGCAATTTGAGACCCTCAAGCTCCTCCAATCGGAGTCGGGCACTCAACTCAGTTGTGACTCAATTTTGAAAAGTAATTTCCAGCGATGTAAAATACACCTCTAGACGAGAACAATCTTGGCCTCATCATAGAGTGTAATTAAGAAAGGAGGCCTTAAAGGAAAGATGCCTGTATGGAAGGACTAACACACATCCCTCAAGGACCAGATTTGAATTCTTATCGAGAGTAGAAGATTCAATCTTTTTAATGAAAATTTTCCTCTTAATTATTTGGACCCTGTCAGAACGACAAGTCGGAACAAATTCAAAGTACAGTGAGAAGTAGAGTGACTCCAGCTAACCCGAAAAGGGCTAGGGGTTTAGATTGTGTTAACCCACATCAAGTTTCATAGAAACTGAACTAGGGTTCTCCCGTGTGCCAAAATTTTAAATTAAAATCAATTTCAAAAGGTTTAAGTTGGAGAGAGAAATTTAATCTTTTCAATTCTTTTGCATGACTCTTTTTATATCTGATAGACTGTCTATACATAACAATAAATCTAGATTCAAGATTTTTTAAAGTCAAGCTATTAAGGGTGATCGGGCTCGTTGAGGTTTAAGGATTTAAAAAGAAGGAAGCCTCTTTCCCCTTTTTTTTGTGGCGCACTTTGTGCATCTTTTAATTTTTAGTGCACTTTGTGCATCTCTTGATTTTTTATTTTTGAGTTTTAACGCACTTTGTGCATCTTTTGATTGATTTTTTTTTGACAAGGGGCTTCATCTCCTTTAAAAAAAACCTTAAAATGATTGCTCTTTTTTGAAAATCAGGATTATATCGCAAGTATAAGAGAAGAGAATTCATCCTCTCATACAAGGAAGAATAATCCCAAGATCAGACCCAATCTTTTGATAAAAATATCACCTTGACTTAGAAAATTATTGAATAGATTTAAAGCATGCAAGAGACACCTATTAAGATAGAAAATTGCAAGAAGATTGGGAAGATTTTCATTTCAAAAATAACTTACATTTGACACAGATTTTAATTCAAAAATCAAATCGAACCACTTAAGTGGTGGGAGGGAGGGGCCTTTAAGTATCCGGTGGAGTCAACTACAACTCTCTCCTGTTTTTAGTTTAAAGTAGAGGTTAATTTTCATTAAAAAGGTTAATCAATTATCTTGAAAATTCAGACCCAATACACTTGAGAAGTGGTATATTTTCCTCAAAAGTTGCAACTCTAGGTGGCAAGACCCTATCAGTGTAGAATTATATTTCTACAATCTCTTATGAGGAAGAGATTATTGTGGGGTCTGCACTATCCCTAATTAATGCTGCATCGTTTTAATCTAAAAATCTATCACGATAGGACCCCTTTAGAAGTTAAATTCAGATGGTGTCACTATCTGATAAGATCTCAGATCCATCATTATTCCCCTCTTTAATTACTAGTAACCTAGCAATTATGAGAGTGGCATCTCGAGCTGTTTCTACACCTTCGCCTCTATAGATGTAGTGGAGCACGTAAATTACCGTGACCTAACATCATCTGGTAGAGTGGATGGGGCATAACCCTCAATTGGGGGCCTATGATCTATTACTGGTGATTGCTTATTTCTGGTTTGATTGATCTCTTCTGTGCAGTGGTCAAAAGGGCACGGTGGAGATCATACTACTCTTCTCATAACCTCCCTTACTTGAGTACTAGGAAGAGGGTGGAAGTGGCTTCCACCGAAGAGGGGGTATGTGAGAGGAGCAATGAACTCTCTATTGGCCTCATATTTAACTTACTTTAAGGCTTCCAACTCAACAATCTTTATAGCCTTAATGATTTTCTTTTTGACTCTACGTAAGTTGTTCTTCTACAGTCGCGTTGCTGCGCAATGAGAAGGTAAGTTTTCCAGCCATTTAAGTATGCTTGATTTCTCAGAGTTAAGGAATGGTGACTTGAATTAGCTGGTTTTGAAATAGAATTTGAATCTTGAAATTGATTGATTTTCTTCAAATTTTGGAACTCAAAATGTTGAGTTTTCACCCAACATGAAGGTTCACAAAATTGACAAGAAAATCTCAAGGGTTGAGCTTAACTCTCTCTCACTCCATGAGCTAGCTTGGGGTGAAATGTCAAAGCTTTGATTTGAAATTGAAATTGAGATCGAATTTGTATTGAAATTGACTGGATCTTCTTCAAATTTTGAAACTCAACATGTGAGATTTCTCTTGAACATGTAGGCTTACAAAATTGACATAGAAAAAAAAATCTGAAAGATTGAGCTTGACTCTTTCATTCCATCAATCAACTTGGGGGTGAAATGTCAAAGCCCAAATTTGCTGAAGAAATTTGAAGTTTGATTTTGAGACTGAAGGGTCTTCCGTAGAATGTGAAACTAAGCATAATTCAGATTTATTTGAATATGTAAGTTTGCAGTATTTATAGGAAGATCTTAAAGGATTTGGCTCGACTCTTTTACTTTACCAATTAACTTGGAGGCAAAATATCAAAGCCCGACTTAGATAGGGGTTTCCTCACTCACCTCTCTTTTTGACATGTATTTTTCTGTTTTATGTTGGCCACACTCACCCAAGGGAGAAATGGGTAGAGGGACCAACGGAAGAAATATAGTCAAAACTACCGATGCAATAAAATTTTGCCATTATTAAAGATGGAAAGAGAGATTTTGTCCCACCGTGGTCGCCATTTTTTTTGTTGGAAATTTAAAAGCGGGTTTTGAAAAGTTTAGTCTTCTTTGGGAATTTTTGAATTAACATTAAAATTTAATTCTAAAATTAAACATCCCATCAAAGATATTATACCACATCGGGAGGTGGAAATAAAATTTCAGGATGGGGTTCAGATTTAGAATTAAGAATTCTATCTTGAATATCGTAGCCAAATTCAAAAGAGAACTTCATATGGCCCCTAAAGGGTCAAAATAAGGTTCAGTCAAATATCGGGCTACAATAATCAAGAGGAGCGATCATTAATTTTATATTCGAATTCCTTTTAACAAAAGATATATCTCCTTAAAGGGAGAAGATATCATTTGTTAATAATCGTTCGAACATAACGATAACGATCATTAGTGATTTGATTTTTCCCAAAGATAACTAATCGAGTTTTAAAAATTAGTTTTGAAAAATTAGATGTGGGTTCTAAATCTCCTACGAGCGCAAGCCCTCGTAGTTAATTACATCGTGGGAAGCCGGAGTCCCCTACGAAAACTTTCGATTAAAATAATGGCAGAAATTTTGTTTAGAAATTTCTAGGAGTGATACCAAAGAGGTGAATTTGGATTTTGAAAAAGGATTAGATCAAATTAAACAATTATTTTGGAATCAAATGAGGAAGGGTAGGGGACACTTTAGGATTCTGAAATAATTCAGAAGTGCCCCGATCTAAGCTAAGTGTTGGGCTTTAAATTTTGGATTGAAAGAATATTTAATTTGAGTTGAGCATTTTATTAGAAATTTGGGATTATATTCCCGGAGGTTGGGGTCTTATGATTCAAAAAGAGACCTGCCCCAGATCTTAGATCTAAATTTGGACACTGGAACACAGTAGTCCGAACCTAACTAATGCAGTGCAAAACCTGGACTTACCCCGGCCTGGATTGGGGAGCCAACTAGACCACCTAAACGCTTTAAAACCATGAGTCCGGTCTTTTGATGTAGAGTGATCAGGGATGTTATTTAAGATTGGTTTAAGAAGTTGGGGTCGACATCTAGAGCAGATTCCTAATTGACCCCTTGACTTATGTCGGGTGAAATGCCTAAACTAAAATGCAATTAAAATTTTAATTTAATTAGTTTCTAATGCGATGCATGCTGGTTAAAATATCCAAATCTGGTATGCATGAAATTTTAAAAAAGGCTTATAAAATAATTTTTTTGAAAAGACTAGACTTCCCCAGATCCAGCACCTCATCCTCATAGGTCGGATTATCTGGACTCTACCCACGGGCGGGGAAGTGTCTTATAGCAAGGAGAGAGAAGTGCAGTAATATGCATACGACCCCGGACGATTCCGGCTATTCCCTAGGTCGTTAAGTTTCTATGTTATTTAAATCTTAAAATTTTAAGTATTAATTATAAGTAGAAATAGTTTTCGTCCTTAAAGAGCCTAACGAAGTCCAGGCTAAAACAAAAACGACATGCAAGCGCCAAAGAACTAGGAAAAACAGGCAATCCTATACGCAATCAAATTAAATCACAACACACTAAATAATCAAATTAATTAAATAAATGTCCATAGGCAAATTGCCTTGCTTATTACAACCCAGATTTACATAAATTAAAAGTGGCCGGGCACCACTGACAACAACCCGGATTCTAATCCTAATACAGACGCAAGTGACTTTGAGCGGGATACTCTATGTCTTCAACTCCTCGATCTCCTCCTCCTCGAGCTCCTTGGATTCTTTGCGATCGGAAACCCAAATGAAAAAGAGAACTCTTCCCTTTAGGGGAAGGTTACTCTTTCCACTTTGGGTAATTAATTGATCCAAATTTGGAATTCCAAATGGATAAGGACTATCCCCCAAAGGGGTATCCTTTCCTCTTTGGAATCCAATCTTTGGATCTATGTATCCCAAACTCAAAGTGCCACTTTCACAACTCAATACTCAGATGAATTACATAAATATGAAAATGAAAAGTCTAGACTCGATCCTGCAAGGTTACCCTAAGCATTTAAATATTAAAATACATCCCAAGCAGTTATATATATATATGTGCAGAAAAGTAAACACACTTGGCCACGCTCCTTTTATTTGGGGGCTAAGCAGCTGAAACATATATAGCATTTATATTTATGATTTATTTAGCCCCCTTTATTGCCCTGCACGAGCGTGGCCACCTGCAGAAAATTTAGTGAGCATTCAGATCGTTCCTAACCTAAGGGTAATCTAATCGCCCATCACATCAATCCACAGAGTGCAGTAAAAGTAAACAAACACATCAACCAATTTCAATCACAACATGCAATAAAAACTCAGAAAACCCGGCACACAGCAGAAAAGTAAACACCGGCCTAGCCTAGATCTAGAGTCGGTTGTCCTAGCAAACCATCTAAAGTGTGTGTAGTAGGTCGTGTAGCTGGGGTAGATCCTAAGCTGGGTAATTTGTTGAAGTTGTTTAATGTTCTGATTAGTTGAGAGGCTTAAGGGAGATTTTAATTGAAGTTTAAGTCTTAATGGTTTAAATTTGATTTTGAAATTGATTTTAATTGTTTGTTGAATACCACCTTTGTTGCACACCGAGGCCATGAAGTTTATTTCACCTTCCTTGGGGCTAATTTAATAGCCTCGTAGGCCTGGGTTACCCAGTGGTACCCGATATAATTAAGTGATTTGAGTTTGATTAAAGTTTGAAGACTGATTAATTTTTATTTAAACTGATTGGTTGCTGGTTTTAAAATAAAATTGATGTTTTCTGGAATCTTGAATGATTTATTGAATTTTAGAATTTTATGGATTATTTTAATTAGTTAATTAAGGGGGCCAAAGTTGACTTTTCAAATTAAAATAACTTTATAAGTTTCAGATTTTTAATAAATATTAGACCTTATGACAAGTTGTTAGACTGTTAGTACACTCAATTTGGAGTTTTCTATGAAAAGTTATGATTTTTCGAAGTTCGAGCCTAGTTTTGAACTACGGTTGACTGAAAAGTTGACTTTTTGACTTTGACCAGATTTTGGAGGTTTGACATTTTTAGAAAATACTAGACCTTAATTGGAGTTTATTGACACTAAGTTTGCTTAATTTGGATTTTTCTGTAATTAGTTATGAATTTTCAAAGTTTCCTTAATTATTGAATTTTTAAAATTGCTTAATTAGGAAGGTTTTGATCATTTTGTTCCAAACTCATCCCAAACTGCATGGAATCAATCCCAAAGGTCAGGAATGACCCATGAGAGTGTTTCCAAGTGTTTGGAAATTATTTTGGATTTTTAATAATTTTTAATTAATTAATATAATTAATTGTTGATTTTCATTAAAAGTCAAATTAAAGTTAAATTAAGAATCCAGTCAAGGGGATTTTATTTTTCCTAGGAATAGGACTAAGTTCTGGTCAATTTGAGATATTATTTACAATTTTTGGACTTAATTTGGATTTATTGCATTTGTTTGAATTTTCTGGGTCCTTAAATAGGCTGAAACTTTGGGTAATTAATTTTCTGACCTAATGACCTCCAAATTCAGTGAAATTTGGACCTAAGGTACATGATGTCTCTAAGTTTACTGTGTTCAAATTTCACCCCTATTGGCTGTGTGTACAATCCCCTAGGAATTTTTTAAGTTTTCTACACTTTTCCTTAATTATTTTTCCTAGGTGTCTCTACTATTCAAATAGGCGTGAAATTTGGTTTGTCTAACCCTTACACATATGCAATCACACCACAAAAGTTATGCAGCCTAATTCTATAGAAAAATGAAGTTATGAATTTTCAAAGTTTTGGGTCCAAAATGGACTCATTACCTTAAAAATTCACATCATAGCAATTCAATGGATATCTGAACCTAAGAAAATTATAGTACATGCCTAAGATACCCAAATAGCTTCCACCAAAAGTTGGGGCTCAATTGACCACTGGATTGTGAGAAAATCATAAAAAACCGATTTTAAAGAAATAGAAATATCTCATAATCCAGTAATCAAATTAACTCAAAATTAATTTTAATAAATACTAGGATAAATTATCTTTCCAACGAGCCCAAAAACACTTAATTTTGTGGAAAAATGAATTTACTATGAATTTTGAAAGTTATGACCATTTTTTTGAATTTTTAAGTCCATTAATAACCGGCGCCAATCATTGGCAATGATCGGCGCCAAAACGGCGGCGGCGTGTGGCATTTTGATATGCAAAGTGCTGTTTATCAACCACCTAAATATGCCATCACTAATCCCGAGCCGTCCGATCGAGAAAGATAGAAAATCGGACGGCCGAGATCGATCAAGGCCGTTTTAGCTCAAAATGAACTAGAAAATTGAAATACTCATAACTTTCAAAATACTCGTCGAAATTTAACAAAATTTGAAACATAGGCTCATGGGAACATGAACTTTCATTGCCTAGAGTTTGGAGACCCCAAGCAATGAAATTTTTGAGCAGTTTTAAATTGAAATTTAAACTTAAAATGAGCATAACTTACAATCCAACCGTCGGATTTTTGAGATCTTGGGCTTGTTGGAAAGCTGCAGTGATCCTCTACAACTTTGACGAAGACACCAAGAGCTAGATCTAGCTAGATCGAAAGTTGTGTTGGAAAACCCTCTTTCTCTCTCTAGAATGCTCTCTCCTCACTAAAATAGTGATTTGAGGCTTGGAAATGATGGGGAGAAGCTTGGAAAAGCCTTGGAGATGGATGGAGAGGATGGGGAAGGCTCTAGGAAGGTTGGAGGCTGGAGGAGAGTTGAGGGAGAGTTGAGGGAGAGTGAATAATCAAGATTCTTTCTCTCAGGTTAGGTTTCTCCCACCTTAGCACTTGGCTTTTGGATTGGATGGTCTTGATTTGTTTGGAGGGAGTTTGGATGCATGACAAGTGTCCCCTAAGCTACCTAAAGCTATGGAATAGGGTTGGTGGTGAGTGTGACCTCTCTTGGTCCATGGGAAAGGGGACCACACCTTTTCCCCCATTTGGGTGAACCAAAGCTTGGCTTGGTTTAGGGAGTTGGCTTAGGGCTTCTTAAGAGAGGAAATGGGTCAATTTCTATCAGGTTTGAGCAGGTTTTGGATCAAGCCATGGATTGCCAAGGTGGCTTGGTGATGTGGCCATGATTTGGCCTCTTTCCATAGGCTTAAAGGGGTTTGGAGAAGGTTTTGACCCCTCCAAATGGGTTGACCAAGTCAACCCAAGGGGAAGCTTGAATTTGATAGCTTTGGACATGTCAAGGGTGTCCAATTGAATGATTTTGAGGGATTGATTTGATTTAAAATGGGTTCAAGCATTGAAATTGACCTTAATGTGGGTTAAGGGTTGATTTGGTCAACCTTGGTTGACTTGGTCAACCAGGTCAAACCAAGACTTGAGTTTGGATCCAATGTGTTCCTAATGATATTTAGGATCCATTGGGATAGGTTTTGAAGGTTATATGGGAAGGTCATGTTGAACTTTGGGGAAAAGACCAAAAATCTCTATAAAGGGCATTTTGGTCATTTTGACCCCTAGTCAACATTGGGTCAAACTGGGTCCAACAAAGTGTAGGTTATTGGTCAAAAAGTCATAACAAAGGTCATGGACATGGTCGAAAGGTTTGGAAGGCGTCCCAAGGTCAAATTGCTCTGGATGGCAAGTCAAGTGGCATAGGCTGTAAATAATTGAAGGTTTTGCAGCGTTTGGGAAAAGATTCAGTTTGAGGGGCTAGGAGTGTTGGATTGAGCTCAAATTTGGAGGGTTGATCTTAGAGACATGTTTGAACAATATGCAATTGACGGATCATGATTTGGAGGTCACTTGACAGGGTTTCTAGGTGACAGAAAGTTCACCCAGAAAGGGTTTCAGGACCTAGGTCCTTGACCTTGAAGGTTTGATTTAGAATGTTGGATTTGGGTTGGATTTAAGATTTAAATGATTGACCTTGGATCATTCATATCAATGGAAATCAAATGAAAGATTGAAATTAATTGGATATGATTTGAAATTTGATTGAATGTTGATTTAAGGCTAGATTAAAGATTGAGTCGAAAGGTAGAGCTGGGTTTGATTGAGATTAAATTGGGTCTTTATTAGGACCTTTATGACAGAGGGGTGGACATCTCTCCATCATTAGGTCACTAAAAAGAAATCCAAGTGGGTCCTAGTGACCTCATATAAAAATGAGGTCAACAGCAGTAAACATTTTGTTGAAGAACATAGATGGTCTGATAGCACCTTATCTGAAAGGTTTCAATATCAGAACCTTTCAGAAGTTGTTGACAAAGGTGATCAGTTTGCAAGACAGTATACCCGATGCAGTCCCTCCTAAGGTTGAGAGTCAACCTCCACGTAGACCTCATCGACAGAAGTCTTCAGGGGCACCTCCACCTAGGAGAGGGGAGGTACACAGTACTTATGGATCATCAGATAAGAGCAAGAAGCCCTTAGTGAGTTCAGCACCACCTCAGCAATCTCACACACTGGGCCAGTCAGCAGTGCAGCCTAGACCCTCCCGTAGGACCCTAGAGAGTCAGCAGTACCTATAGGAAAAGCTTAGTAAGGAATATCTCTTTAAAAGGGAAAGTGTAATGAAGATCTTCAGGTTCCTTACTAAGATAAACATCTTAATATTCCCGAACAACAATAGAGTGGAGGAGGAGGGGCAGACAGACCACCCACTATATTGTCCATTTCACAGACATATCGGGCATGTTATAGAAGACTGTTATGTATTCAAGGACAGAGTCGAGAAGCTCATGGCTAGTAGACAGATCCACTTACAGAACAGCGACCTGGTTCAGCCCAAGGGCAAGACACCTCAGACAGTTCAGATGATCTCGGGCTCCAGTAGTTACAGTGACAGCCAAAGTGGTAGCCAGAGCAGTCGTAGTAGATCACCTAGAGGTTCTAAGGGAGAGTGGCAGCTAGCACTCTCTCGAAAGATGAAGTAGATGATCCGGCAGATAGTTCAGAGTTTAGAGGCAGTTGAGAGGAGGCCTACTCAGGCCAAGTCGACAGTTGCCAGCCCAGTTTCTTCGCCAGCACCTTTTTCTTCTTCTGTTTCTGTTGTAGTGCCTACAGAGCACATTTCTTTTCCTATTTTATGTAATAAAAAGATGTATGAAAAGGAAAAGATTATTGTAACTTCCGAGGGAAAGACGGGACGCCTTCCAGCACTTACGCTGAAGGATTTCGTTCTCCCTTCGACTGATGATAAAATAATAGAAGAAGGTGATTCCAGCTACTTCTGGAGTTCTGTTCTTGCTTTTACTTCTTCTAGCACTCGATCTTTTAATATTCTATATATTTCTTGCAATGATTCTGTATGTGATGAAGAGTCTGAGTGTGATGAGGAACCAATATTTATGATTCCGGAGGGTGGTTGTTACATGGATTCAGAAGATGAATCCGAGAACCCACTCCAATCACTTTCCTTGGAGCCAACACAAGCCATTACCGCTGAACCAAGTGAATCTCCTGTTGAAGAGGACTCGATACAAGAGATTCACTTGCGTTCAGGGAAGATTCTCTCACCTAGAATGGCTAAGAATATAAAAGAAAAAAGATAAGAACATTGTTACCCAGCAGGACGATCCTATCCTTTCCTCCCAAGAGCAGTTTAAGGAGAAAGGGAAAGGCCCTCAGCTGGAGGTTTATTACAATGTGTTGGCTCATTTAAGAAAAATCCCTGCCCTTCTCAGTGTCTATGATGCTTTGATGATGTCTCCTGACTTGAGAGAGACCCTGGTAAAGTCACTACTCAAACCAGAGTTCTATCAAGCATTCTTTGCTTCTGAATCTGTTGGGGATGCATGCCATTTGAGAGAGATGCCATGGATTACCTTTTCAGATCGCGATCTTCTCTTAGGTACCGCCGATCACAATCGTCCCTTGTATGTCATCGGTAAAGTCAATGGCTATGAGTTGAACAGGGTCCTCATTGACCAAGGAGCTTCAGTAAACATCCTGAGTTATGAAACTTTGAAAAGCCTCTCCTTGGGACATTTGAAGTTAACCTCCGATAAGATTATGTTGAAAGGCTTCAATGACCAAGGACAGCGTGCCCTAGCGTCCATCACCCTGCCTCTGAAGTTTGGAAATTTCCTTACCGAGGCAAACTTTCATGTGATCGATGCCGATACTTCATACAGGGCTCTCTTAGGAAGGCCCTGGATTTATGAGTATGGAATGGTGCCCTCCACCCTGCACCAATGTATGAAGTATATGAGGAATGAAGTCGAGTACTCCATTCCCGGGGATGCCCAACCCTTTTTCGTGCACGAGGTCTCAATTTACGATGATGCTGAGCATTACATACCTCGTAAAAAGAGTAAATCTCCTCCGGCCCAGCCACCAATGATACCTGCCAGTATTGTACAGGATCCTGTACAGCTACCTGCACGAGGTCTCGCAAGTTAGTATTGAGGCAGAGACTTTCACTGCAGATCCTATTAGATCTCCTTTCCAATTTATAGTTGGGCACGATGTTCCCCCTAATAGAGGTAGGGGAGAGCAAGGTAGAGGTAGAGGCAGGGGGTCGACTCATCCACCATGAAACTACGACACTCAAATTCCTCCTTCCTCATATATTTACGCTTCTCCTTTGACTGTCGAGTCCGACTCCTCTGACGATGAGATGATTAATACTCCTCATCGTCCAGCTCCCTCGCCAGCCCCGGATTTTATTGATTATAGTTCACTACCTACCTTTTGTAGGTACTTGATACCCGAGGGTGGTTTGGTTATCGACAGTGGCTCAGACGAGGAGGTAGACCCCCGACGTCAGACCATTAGTCAACAACCCCTTTCCCGTCAGATACGTGGGATAAGAGTTGAGGAGTCTCACCAAAAGTCTTTGGTTCCCCCCTCCGCCAGTGATGGTGGTGCACTACAGGTTAGAGGTCGCCCTCCGCCTCCTCTATACGAAACCTTTGTGCCACCACGAGCTAGTGAGTGTGCCTCATTATCCCATAGTGTAGGTGCCCCACTGGGTCCTGAGAGTCAGGGTTCAGCGGAGATCGCTATGGATAACAAGGTCATAACTGCCCCTTGTTATTTTTCCCCTTTCGTGGAAGACTGTGTAGAGCGAGGTGCAGTTATCTCGACCTGGTCAGATGAGTAAGCTCTACGACAGGCTCGTGTTTGGTGGACCGATATGCCTCAGACTAAGCAAGATTTAGGTTATATCGAGCAGAGCTCACCTAGCCACACTAACATTCGAGCTGTTTCCCACTCATCTCCGATTGTTTCTCTTACCGATAAAGAAGACCCGGATGATGACGAGGATAGGGTACTTGATGCTCCTTAGGAGTTTGAAGATGGTCTCACTTCTACCATGGATGAACTGTGTGAGGTAAACTTAGGCACTGAATCGGATCCTAGACCTATTTTCCATAGTGTCTTGTTATCTGATTCAGAGGCTCAAGAATACATCGAGCTACTCTCAGAGTTTAGAGATTGCTTTGCCTGGAACTACACCGAGATGCCTGGTCTAAATCCAAATGTAGCAGTCCATAAACTAGCCATTAAGCCTGATGCAGTCCCTGTTAAATAAGCACCTCGGAGGATGAGGTTGGAAATAGAACAACAGGTGATCGCTGAAACTAAGAAGCTTATAGATGCCGATTTCATTCGTGAAGAGAAGTACCATACTTGGCTTGCCAATATTGTTCCAGTCCGAAAGAAGAGTGGGCAGATTCGTGTCTGTATCGATTTTTGTGATTTAAATAAGGCATGTCCTAAGGATGACTTTCCTCTTCCCATCCCCGAACTTATGGTGGATATAGCATCATCCCATAGCATTTTCTCCTTCATGGATGGTTCATCTGGTTACAACCAGATAAAGATGGACACAGAGGAGGAGAAGTTTACTGCATTTTGCACACATATAGGTGTATTTTACTACAAGGTGATGCCCTTTGGTCATAAGAATGCTGGGGCCACCTATCAACGTGCTATGACGGTTATCTTCGACGAGATGATACACGAGCAAGTTGAATGCTATGTGGATGATCTGGTAGTCAAAAGCAAGGTCCGTGGAGATCACTTTCGAGATCTACGAATCGTTTTTGAATGCCTGTGTAAATATGATTTAAAAATGAATCCCCTAAAATGCGCATTTCTAGTTAGTGCAGGGAAGTTCCTAGGGTTTATAGTTCGCTACCGTGGCATTGAGATTGATCCTTCCATGATCAAAGCCATAGTAGATCTAAAACTCCCTAAAAGCCTTACCCAGCTAAGGTCTTTTCAAGGAAAGCTAGCCTTCATGTGGAGATTTATCTCAAATTTGTCTGGTAGGTGTCACCCCTTTGCTGCCCTAGTAAAGAAAGACGCCCGCTTTCACTGGGATGAGCGTTGTCAGGAGACCTTTGAGAGTATAAAGCGCTACCTGATGAACCCCCCTATTTTAGCAGCACCCATCCCAGGGAGGCCATTAATTCTCTACACTACGGCCTTGGATGAGTTCTTGGGTGCACTGTTGGCTCAGGAGAATGAGGAAGGCAAGGAGAATGCCTTGTACTACCTCAGTAGACGGTTGATACCTGCAGAGCTGAAGTACCCGGCGATGGAAAAGCAATGTCTAGCTTTGATCTTTGCGGTACAGAAGCTCAGGCATTATATGCTTTCACATAAGGTCAACCTGATCTCTCGAGTCAACCCCTTGCAGTATCTGATGACCCGTCCGACCCTCTCAGGTCGTCTAGCACGATGGTCTATGATCCTACTACAGTTTTACATCACTTTTGTCCCTCAGCGGGCCGTTAAAGGACAGACTCTAGCTAATTTTCTTACTGCTCACCTGATCCCTGCAGACTCCCCACTCAATAATGAGCTACCTGACGAGCTAATCATGAGTGTGGATGGGAGTTTTACTTTGACGGTGCGTCATCCGTTAGAGCCTTGAGCCCGAATGAAACTCCTATAGTTATGGTAGGTATGGGCCTCATTTTTGTATCCCCTGAAGGTCACACTCTGAGATATTCCTACAGTCTTTCAGAATCTCGTACCAACAATGAAGCTGAGTACGAAGCTCTGATTTTAGGACTAGAGTTAGCCATTCACATGAATGTCATGCGGGTGAAAATCTTTAGAGACTCACAACTGATTATAAATCAAGTAGCGGGAGTCTACAAAGTACTTAAACCTGAGCTCTTGCCCTATCACAACAAAGCAATGGAGCTCTTGTGTTTGATTCCTAAAGTGACCTTAGCTAAAATCCCTAGATCTGCCAATGGCAAGGCAGATACATTAGCTAAGTTAGCAAAAGAACTGGCTGACCCAACTGGCAACCCACTATCTATCGTTGTCCATTATCGTCAAGTCCCATGCCCCGCAGACCTGTCTTCTCCCGATCAGACCCTCACAGTGTTCTCAGTTGAGGAAGAGTCATACTGGAGAGTACCCTTTATAGAGTATTTGAAGCATGGCAGGCTTCAAGATGATAGATCCCTTGCTGCTCAGATCAGAAAGAGAGCTCTATCATTCACCTATGTGAACGACACCTTGTATCGACGCTCTTTCGACCATATGTGGTTGTATTGCCTCAACAACGAGGAGGCTCGTAAGGTCATGGACGAGATACATGAAGGTCTTTGCGGTGCTCATCAGTCCGGACCAAAAATGAAAGGCAGAATTAAACGCCTTGGTTACTATTGGCCGACTATGATCCGTGATTGCATGGAGCATGCTAGAAAGTGCCACCAGTGCCAAATTCATGGCACGGTAATTCACCAACCCCCTAACCCGCTGCACCCTACTATAT
Organism: Dendrobium chrysotoxum; assembly: GCA_019925795.1. Classification (NCBI taxonomy): domain Eukaryota; kingdom Viridiplantae; phylum Streptophyta; class Magnoliopsida; order Asparagales; family Orchidaceae; genus Dendrobium; species Dendrobium chrysotoxum. The sequence goes on along the minus strand of CM034315.1, from coordinate 86,875,504 downwards.
CATCTTGGCTATTTGAGGGCTGGGGCACGGATGTAGTGGGTCATATCGACCCTCCTTCCTCTAAGGGTCATAGGTTCATTTTAGCTGCCACTGATTACTTCTCTAAGTGGGCAGAGGCTGTGCCACTTAAGGAAGTCAAATCAGAAGATGTGATGCGTTTCTTTCGTGATCATATTGTCTATCGCTTTGGTGTCCCGCGCCGTATCATTTCATATAACGGCCCGTCATTTAGAAGCACCAAAATTACAAGATTTGCCCGCCGCCATAACATCAATTGGCGATACTCTTCAATTTACTATCCCAAGGCTAATGGCTTGGTGGAGGCATTCAATAAAACTCTCGTACAATTAATAAGAAAAATCTTAGTCGCAAACAAACGAGAGTGGCACGATAGACTTCCTGAAGCACTATGGGCCTATAGGACTATAGATCGTGCTCCTACTTAGTCTACCCCATATGCTTTGACTTTCGGGGTTGAGGCCGTCTTCCCACTTGAAGTCAAGCTCTCCTCATTACGTGTGGCAGTCAGTCACAATCTTTTTCACGAAGATAACGCCCGACTACGGATGGAAGAGCTTCGCCTACAAGCTTATCAGAACATCAAACTATACCACGCCCGTATGACTCGATAACATGATCACCTTGTCCGACCCCATGCTTTTCGGGTTGGCGAGTTGGTCCTTATTTTACGTAGACCTATCATTTCACGCCGTCGTCGAAGTGGTAAGTTTGAGCCTGTCTGGGAAGGCCCCTTCGTTGTAGAACAAGTCTATGAAGGTGGTGCCTACCTACTCGTTGATGCCAATGGTGTTCACCCTATGCCTGTCATCAACGGGCAGTACTTGAAAAAGTACTATGCATGAGTTCGCTCTTCGAAAAGGGAGGGGGGTCTCCCTATCGCCTGTAAATACTCTTCTGTATATGCACCCCCTTTGGAGGGGCTTCTTCACTTTTCGGCAATCTGTATGGCCACGACGATTTGTCCTCTACCACACGACGTTTGTTACGAGAAGTATGAGGCTATCCTTAGGGGTGGTGAGGTGAGATGATATGATTCGTATACTGGCATAAACTCTAGTCGCTATCATCTCCCCTGTCTGAACTCCTCTAGGCCAGATCTTGACCCATATCAGTCCAAATAATGATTCAAGTTCTATCTTCGATGGTGAGATCTTTAAATTTAACGTACAAAATTTCTAAAAGAAAGATTAATCTGAGAAAAGTCTGAGAGCTTGAAACACGAAGTAAATTTTTAAGGGAATTTTTCCTTAAAAAGTACAGAACTTATTTTTCCTAATGAAAGATTTACCCATGTCTTCTTTAGAAAATGAAGTAATTAGTGGTTGACTCCTCTAAGTGCTTGAAGGAAAGTTATAATGATTCAAAAAAAAAAGAAACATGTGCCTTCCCTCTCATCCCTCGCTTGGGATGATTTCATATTTTGAACTAAAATCTATATCAAATTGAAATTAGATTTAGAGACGAATATTTTTCCAGTCATCTTGCAATTTTTATCTCATAGGCGTCCTTCGCATACTAATGAATCTACCTCATAATTTTCTTATTCAAGTTGTTCATTCTTATCATATGATTGGATTTGCTTTGTGGATTTTTCTTCCGTGCACAAGAGAGTGAGTTTTTCTTTTCTTATATTTGGAGGATGATCTTACAACTGAGAAAGTTTTCTTTTAGGGATTTGGAAAGGGAGCCAATTACAAAAATCAAAGATGCACAAAGTGTATCAAAAGTGAAAAGATGCGCAGTGCGCCAAAAATTAAAGATGCACAAAGTGTATTAAAAGTGAAAAGATGCGTAAAATGGGCCACAAAGTTGACGATGCACAAAGTGCATCAAGTAATTAAAATATACGCAGTGCGCCAAACTAAGTTGAGGGGATCAAAATGAGCCCAAAGTGAATAAGTAAATGACTTCCCTTTCTTGTAAATCACTAAATCTCAGAAAATCCATATCCATTGATATTTGTGATACTTGAGTTTAAAAATCATGATTTTGGATTCATCATTATACAATGATGTTCTATTAGATATAAAAATATTTTCATGCAAGAAGATTGAGAAGATTCAGTTTCTCTCTCTAATTTACACTCTTTTGAATTAGATATTTATTCAAAGTATATAAGGGAGAAAGCCTAGCTTAGCTTGTAGGGAGCTTAAGCTGGGTTAGCAAAATTTAAATCTCTAACCTTCTCGGGTTTAGATGGAGTCAACCTATATTGCTAAACTTTCTGAACCTTTTCTAAGATTCAAGATGATTCAGAGGTTAATTTTTCATTTCTAAAAATAGTCCTTTTACTCTCTGATGAAATTTTCACTCTTCAGGAAATATGTGAATCAGACTTCTCTCAGATTAATTGGTAAGTGCTTAAACATCTCTTAGTGGTCCCACTATTGAGTTTGTTTAAATACTTGCCATATTCTTTTAAAAATTTGTGCACAAAAATATTTTGACCCCACCATCTGATTGTAGGCCATTCTTAAGGACTGATAAGAGTCTCGCATTTATTGCACCTTCCTCTTCTGAGTTTTGATTGTTTGGGAGTTTTTCCCTCTATGTTCCCCCAGTTTCACTTGGTGCTCCCAAGTGTGGTCTGGAATATCAAAACTAATTCAGACTTCTTTGGTACTGGGTCCATACCAACCCATGCTAGCTAGGGATGGTAATGTTGATCCACTATCCTAATCTAAATTTCATTCACATATCAATCGTGTTATGATTGTGCCCCTAGTTTTATTCATGTGGCGAATATGGCCTGGGTTATCAAAGCCAATCCTACCTCCCTCTTTGTGTTCCGATCATTAGAGGATGTCTCATACTAGGAGTAACGCACGGATATGGTAAACGTTCCCTCTGCCGGGTGTTATCTTCGACAGTACGAGACATACTTAGTCTATGGTTGGAAACATATAAAGAAAATATGCATCTATAAAAAAAAAGAGGGAAGCTCTTAGTAGAGAAAAATCGGTTGCCCTTGTCACAGGTGGAACCCGGTAATACTCTCTAAGAGCTCAAATTCCCCAAAGTTTTTCTTTATTCTTCTACAAAGCGTCTGAGTGATCGCTTCAAGGATGAGTTTACACTTGTGATTATTATGGTCTTTTACAATCATGATAGTCCTTGTTAGTGATGTGATACGTCTTGCTCAAGATGTTAACATCCCACCTTTGCGAGCTCTGATTTCCTAGCAGGAAATCAGCTCTCTAGTTTCTTTTAGTGACCTATTTTTTTACCCTTGCCCTGCTCCCAGTTATTAGAGCAGTCCTATGGGTCTGACAGTGTTGCTCCCACCTCTCACAGGGTCCCACCAGTCATGGTGAGTGTTACCGCTGTGATATTTGATGTTTATTGATCTTACTCATAAATTATTTTCCTCAATGGCGAGTGTGTCTCCTCGCCATCTTGAGTTGTTTCCCCAGTAGTGTTGCAGTACGCCTCGTTACAGGCGTTAGCATCACTGACTTGAGAGCTCTGATTTTCTAGTAGAAAATCAACTCATTTTCTACTTTACTCTCTCTCTCTCATTCGTGCTCTACCCCCAGCTGCTAAGATAGCTCTACGGATGTACTGATACTATTCCACTTCCCACAGGGTCCCACCAGTTTGTGTGGGTACCACCACTGTGAGCTTTTTCATAAATATCATTCCTATGCAATATTACTTCCCTTAGTGGCGAGCATGTCCCCTCGCTACTCTTGTGTGCTTTCCTGGTTGTGATGCAGTACGTCAAGTCTCAAATGTTAGCATCACTCCTTAGTGAGCTTTGATTTTCTAGCAGAAAATCATGTCACTTATCTTGTAGTGACATACTTTCCCACCGTGACCCGACTCTTGGCTGTGGAGCGGTCCCTTGGATGTGTTTATGTTGCTTCTTACCCCTACAGGGTCCCACTAGCTTGTGTGGGTATACCACTATGGCATTTTATGATTGTTTCTCCTTGATATAGTCCTTTTCTCTATAGCAAGTGTGTCCTCCTTGCTACTCTAGCTACTCATTCGGAATGAGATTACCCCTCTCGCACTTTGCTGAGGGCGTACCTTTCCCTATTGTCTCTCGAGGCATCATCCTGATGCTTCCGGATTTGTATGATCTTGGTCTCGCCTAGGCAGTTTCACTGGCATTAGGATACTCGTGGCCACGACGATTTGTCCTCTACCACATAGTACCCAAAATACTAGTTTGAAACTCCTTAGACGACCCTTCTCTCGTTAAAATTTTCCACTTTCTACTCCTCATCACATCCCTACACATATGCGTGCTAGGGTATGGTTGAGATGACTTTCCCCTGATCGCTCTACTGCAGGCATATGCGCCGGGTAGGCATCAGACTTTACGTGGCTGAGAGTGCCCCACAGAGCCCCTGCGAGGCATAGCTCACCACACCTTTACCCTGACTGTCCTGCCGCTCTGGTAGACATCAGACCTTTACACTGATCATCTTGCTCTGATCAAGCAGACATCAGACTTTACCCGGTTGAGTAGGGGCCCGACAGAGTCCCTGGGAGGCATTCCCCACCACCACTTTACTCTGGATGTTCTGTAAAAGACTACGCATACTCCAATTTCATGGCTTATTTACTTTTGTTGAGGTCAGGCAGAAGTATTGAGTCACCCCTATTCGCTGTTCTGAAAGAAGCAGGAGGAGACGGGATCCTTTTACCTTCTATCCTACTGTTTGAAATGAACAGTCAGGTAGTTGGTTTTACTTACCAGTTGAGAGAGCCCGACATAGTCCCTGGGAGGCATTCCTCACCACCCATTTACTCTGGATGTTCTGTAAAAGACTACACAGACTCCAATTTCGTGGCTTATTTATTTTTGTTGAAGTCAGGCAGAAGTATTGAGTCACCCCTATCCGCTGTTCTGAAAGGAGCAGGAGGAGACGGGATCCTTTTACCTTCTATCCTACTATTTGAAATGAACAGTCAGATAGTTAGTTTTACTTACCAGTTGAGAGAGCCCGACAGAGTCCCTAGGAGGCATTCCTCACCACCCATTTACTCTGGATGTTCTATAAAATACTACGCAGACTCCAATTTCATGGCTTATCTACTTTTGTTGAGGTCAGACAGAAGTATTGAGTCACCCCTATCCGCTATTCTGAAAGGAGCAGGAGGAGATGGGATCCTTTTACCTTCTATCCTACTGTTTGAAATGATCAGTTAGGAGGTTGGTTTTACTTACCTGGTTGAGTGAACCTCACAGTGTCCCTGGGAGACATTCCTCACCACTACCCTTTCCCTGATTATTTTGCTCTGATCAAGCAGACATCAGACTTTACTCGATTGAGAGTGCCCGACAGAGTCCCTGGGAGGAACATATCTCACCGCTCCTTTTCCCTGATTGTTCTACTGCAGGCATATGCGCCGGGTAGGCATCAGTCTTTACTTGGTCGAGTGAGCCTGGCAGTGTCCCTGGAAGGCATAGCCACCACCTTTTCACCTCCTACCCTGCTGTTTCGATACGGTCAGGTAGATAGTTGGTTTGCTTTACTACCTTACTTTTTAGTTTCCCCCTTCGCTCTACCCTTGCTATAGGGCAAGGCAAGGAGGAGATCTCCTCTACTCTGTCACCTCTTAGTGGCCTGTTACTACTATACTTTTTGTTCTCTCCTCTGCTCCACCCTTGCTACAGGGCAAGGCCAGGAGAAGATTCCCCTTCGCTTTTGTTCACCCCTTTTGGTGCTCCTTTTCTTGGGTATTTACTCTACTTCTTTTGTCACATTCGGTCAACGCCAACACGAGCGGTTCACTGGTTGTTCGCCACTCCTGTTGGGGGTCCGTTTGTTGACCTTTTTTTTAGCTCAGATCCAGAGCCTGGGTCAACCCAATTGACCAGGTCAACCTGGGTTGACCCAATAGGCCTTAATGGGCCTAAATCAAATCCTAGTCCACTCATATCCATCCTAGGGTCCACCTTAACATCCCTTGGACCCATTTGACTAGGTTGACCAAGTTAACATTTGACTTGGTCAACCCAAGTCTTCCCTAGGTCAAATTGACTTATTTAATCCATTTAAATCCCTTTAATGCATTAAACATCTTCCCTATTGAGTCTCCACTCAAGCCACGACCCAAGGGGACTAATTACCTCCTAATCAAGCCCTAGAGCTAATCCTAACCGTCCCCTATAGGTTAGAGAGTATATATAGGCTTATTAGGGTTTCTATTAGGGGACTTTTGGTGGCTCTCTCTCTCTAAGCAATCTCACACTACAAAAAAATTAGGCTATTAGGGCACCTTAAAGTGCCATAATATACTTCTATTAGGGCACATGATATATTGGGGCATCAAACAATGGTGCCATTTAGGTGGCCGTTGGCATAGGGTTAAGGGCATCTTTATGTGCCCTAAAAACTGAACTTTTATGACATATAATTTTGTTGTCATAGTCTTCTTAACGACACTTATAAGGTGTCATAATAGACAAGCTTTTATAACACCTTCATATGATGAAATTTGTGAATAAATACAACAAATATTATGTGTCATAATAGGTTAACTTTCCTAACATTTTTATTTGATGGAATATGTTTGATAATAAGGCATATTCATGTTGCCTTAAGATATATTATTTCCCAACACTTCAGTTTAATGAAATAATTTTAATAAAATGACATTATTGTGCCTCAATATATTTCATATTCAATATAAATTACATTCAATTATCAATTAATTATGTTGGCTCATAATATTTCAATTGTAAATAATTAATCTCCAATCAAATTTCTAAAAATCTCACGTACATATGAGAGCTTACATAAGATATTTATCTTCAAATAAAAAATTTATTTCATAAATATAAAATTACAAGAATTTTTCACCTAAAATACAACAAAAATTCTACTTCAATCTTCATATACATACATAATCAATATATTACAATAAATATCTTCACAAAACATTAAATGAAAATGCAAAAAAAAATGGCCCTTATCATGAGGGCGATTTCTTTACACAATAGCAACCAAGACTTGGGATCTCTATTTCCACACTTCATTGTCATCCACTCTAGTTTTCATTTGAAAAGACAATTTGGAATTTGCTTTGACATCGCGATGCCCAACACCCTGCAAAATGAGGAAAAAAAACACATCTGAATATTGATGCCAAAAGTGCAAAGCTTTATTTCATATAGCTTACCGACTTATGCAAGCTTGCTAGTGCTTTGAACATACAAAAAAATGGTGAGAGAAGAAAATATTTCTCTGATGTTAATTATTCGAGTCACATAATTTATGATTAATCGCTAATCATTTTAAATAAAAATAATAATAGTAACCATGCCCTAAAGCAATAACATGGCAAATGTTAGCATAAAAATCTTTAGCTTGCTTATCACTGAAAAAAAAATAAAGATTAAAGAATCAACGCCAGAACTAGGGAAATTGACCTGAGTTCCAATGATGACAGTTCCTTTGTCAAGAAATAGAGTGAGGAGGCTAATGAGGTTGAAGCTTTCCTGTAAGCCACTTCCCTTCGGGAACATAAAGCTGAGCTCCACCCTTGTCAGCAAAAGACTTTAAATAGAAAATTGCATTCTGAAATGCAATGGTATTCAACGTCACTCCATCTCCAACAGTTCCAAACTCAGTAAGTAACGCTATGGGGTCTTGAGGCCACTGTTATTTTAAATTTACAAGGCCCATGAACATCTTGAATACTCTTAATGGTATCAGCCACTACTAGAACCAGTAGCAATGCCACCTAATGTAACAAAAGACAAGAAAGGAACAAAAGTTAGCTTTCTTTGGCAAAAATATAAATAGTTCACGGGCATAAAAGGAAGCTGACTCAATTCATAAGTACTGAAATTCCTACAAATTGATCAAAAGGTGAACTTGTTGGAAATGAGTAATTTGGTAGTAAAATTGGAATATGGGCAACATATATACTTGAATTTTAATCTGAGCAAAGTTTGCACACTTGGCTGAAGTTTTACTGACGTAAAATTCAGTAGAAAAGACTAGAAATGTATAAATGCCCACTTAGAAAACATTTATTTGATAGAATGAATCTGATATTGAAGGTTGTAATCAGGAAAAAACTTGCATTAATATTTTTTGTAATTATTTCTTCAATTGACAAAATGGCAGAATAAAGGAACTGAAAAGAGACAAACTGATGCACATGCATGAAAATGTAAAATAATCCTCTGAATGGGATATAATTCTACTAGATATGTGCTGAGAATTGACACAAATGAAAGCTGCCAAGCATAAAGGGCCACATCGAATCATTCACTCGATTGGATGACCCTAATTGGTATATAACAAATACAGGTTGTAATCACGAAAACACTTGCATTAATATTTTTTGTAATTATTGCTCATTCAGCAAAAAACTTCACTATATATTTGGTAAAGCCAGGCTTGTGGTGATAAGAGAAACAAATCATACAGAGGACTGTCTAAGACAAAGCAAGGATCAGCCCAACTGATACTCAAGTCAGACCCAAAAGAATCCACACCTTAGACTGCTATGTCACATATGGATGCCAGATACGCATATAGACAAACTACACTGATTTTAATTGTAATGCCAGCAAGCATAGTGTTCTCATAGAGTTCACAGGCAGCTTATCATTCTCCATATATGGTTATTATTTGATATTACTGTATGATTCAGTAAGATCGAGACTCAAACACAAATCAAAATATTACTATTCCAAACATGAGCATAGAAAGGTGTAAGAGATGTTCAAAAAGAAAATCCCCTTAGCATGCCTAGGTTTCTGTTTGATCCACCCACACTTGTAATGGCACAAATTGGCTGGAAAGGAAAAGAATTGAACCAACAGTATACAGTACACATTCAAGCAGAACAGGTGTTATGAACATGATATATTCTATACGGACTAGATTCAACTAATGAATAGCAAGGTTCAATGTATGGATTACTCCTTATACCAATCAAAATATAAAATATGACAAAAAATGTGCAAACAAATTAGGAAAAAAATTTGTTTTTCTGTTGATTTTGTTTTATGCGGCCAAACACACTTTGGAATGTTACCCTTGTAGTTGCAGAAAATTAGAATGGTTGCAATTGAGTCTTTAAGCTAGTTATTCTTTCCTCTGAATATTTTGCCTGAATAGCAGCTCCTAGATAAACAATAATTAAGAGAAATAAAAGGTGAAAGAACAGATTAGAAGCTAACCTGGGACAATACCATTTCTAAATGGAGAGTCTGATGGAGCAAAAAATGTTGTATTATGAACCTCTAAATTGCTGAAGTACAAGCACAAAATTCTTTGAGTTACCTACCAATGCAAATACATTTAAAAGTTTAAAAATTTTCCTTGGGAACAATAAATAACATACCAAACTTTTTCCAAAAACGCACCTACAGTAAACAGGATGAATTGTCCATGCTAGTGGATTTATGAAAGTCAAATTTAAGATCAGAACACTATTAGAATTCACAAGCTCAATAAGAAGAGGCCGACTATATTTCAAAGTATGGGAAAGGTAAGAATCCCACCACACAGAACCCATGCCATTTATGATTCCATTATCCCCTGTTTAATAAGATAAAATGAGCATGAGTAATGGATCAAAGGATGAAAGTATCAGCTAAAAAGGTTAAAAAATGAGGTCTCTGCTAATGCCTGTTATGGCTATATCAGTCAAATTGTTGCCATTGATCAAAACTTTGATTCCTTCGTCCTGGAAGTTTTATTCCATGGCCATATGAAGGTAAAGGCTCAGCTGTTGGCCATTGTGATAGGTCCTGCAAGAACAGGGAAAAAATAAATAGACTTCACTTTTACTAAATTGAAAAGGTAAATTTAATGAAATAGTACATAAAATTCTGCATTATGCACCAACAGAATATGACAACTTATTCATTTTTGTACTCCAATGTTCTTTGATTTGATTGTGAGAACTGCTACACTGCAGAAGAAAATTCAAACAAGAGAAGATTCAACTCCACTTTGCTTAAGTGGATTAATCAAAGTGGGAAAGCAATTAGCTACACTTTTGCTAGGAAGATTATAACTGGTTTGCCTAAGAAAAAGTTGAGAATGATCCCATTATTTATGTTATTTTGTTACCCTTTGATTCAATATAGTAAGTAATTTTCAAGGAATAAAGTAAATCAATTAAAGCCTATTCTTAACAAGATATCTGTGCTTTATTTTAAGTAAATAGGTGCGGATAAAAATTAGTATTCCTTAAGGGGAAAGATAGGCAGGAATAAAGGTTTCATTGATTGGATTATAGCAACACTCCCAACACCAGCAAAACAGATATCTTTGTAGTTTGGATCAGGACCGTTTACCTTTTGTAGTGTACCAAGCTTGCTCGTTAGTTGGAACATTGAAATCAAAATAGTAGATACATAGACAAATATCAGAAAATAACCAAGTCCACTCACTACAAAAAAAAAAAGCTTAAATGTAGAAAAGATGAGAATTCTATGTTTGGTGGACTCTGCACCGGAAGACCCAAAATTTCATCCCATCTAGCCATCTGCATTTCAATAGACAATGATCCATGTATCATCCCAAGGTTTTCTCTTTGGTTCATGGAAAATAAAACTGTTAGAAATAGAAAAAAGAAGCAGAGAAATTTGAAGAAGAGAAAAATAAATAAATTGTCCCTCACTTGTTTACAACAATAATTTTAGAGAGAATTAAACAAACTCTGAGTATCACATCAATGTAAACATTTCAATGCAGAAAAGATTCAGACAACCTATAACTCGTATGTGAAATAAAAAATTGTTCCTTATATCATATTTTCTTCTAAGCGAGCATGCAGATTATGATATTTTCCAATGATTGCAAATATTTTCACATAATCAGACCGTTGAAAATTTTGACCCGCAAGTCTAATCTGATAAAAAATTTTCATTATAAAAAGGTCCTTCAAATAAACCACAACGGCAGAATAAACGTAAATATTAGCTAAAATCAGAAGCCAGAAAACAGAAGTATCAGAATTTACTTTCAACCACAAAACCTGATTCAACCAAAATAATTCAGTCCATAGAAGAATAATTAAATGAAGCAACTAGTAAGTAACAACCTTACTGAATTAATATACTCTTCACATGGGAATTAGTGTATGGCTCTACATTCTCCAAAGTCCAAAGCAAAGAAACCTTTTTCGAGTCCAAACTGGAACATTGATTTTAATAAAGGAGACTTGTCAAATAAGTTTAGTTTGCAACTTTGAAATGGTGAAATTTAGTAAGGATGACAGAATAGTCATTCAAATATATATTTCATAATCCTTCAGGATCAAAAAGGAGAATTTATGACTAATTGTTGAAAGACAATGCTTTCACATACCTGATAATCTCATTCCACTCAACAATTTTGTTTCAAAGCACAAAACCTGATAATCTAATGGTTTAATTTTTAGAATAACCTCATTCCACTCAACAATTTCCTTCTGATCCCAATACAAACCAACTACCAGCTTGTTTCCATCATGCTTTGGATGTATCACTTAGCTATCAACTTCTTTTTAGTAATGATAAAAACTCACTAATAGTTTGTCCCATCCAATATATTTTGACAAATCAAAGCGAATAGGTATTTGCAAATATGTTTAGTCTAAGCATAATCAAGTGACAGTACAATTATGCACAACCAACCCAATCATTCATTTAGAAAGATATCTAGCAAACCTAAAGCAATCTCATGTTTCTACCCGCTGATTGTAAAACCAAAAGCTCACTTTATTGTAAGACTAAATTGAACAAGAATCTATGTAATTATAGTTTGCTCAAACAATTCCATGGACATTAAAATTAAAGCTCACTCAAGTTTTGTGTAGAAGATAATGAAATAAAATCAAAGTGAGCATTAAAATCAGGTTATGACATACCATCCGAATTCTTGTGGAATGTAAGGGGAATCAGATCATCCTTCTTGAGAGACCCTCCGTTGACAGGATGCTTCCCAAACTTCCTAATATACGGGACTATGTTCCTGCATCGAATATCCCAATACATTAAAACTCAGATCAAATTCAACAGCAAATAAAAATTAGGCCTAGGAAGAATTCGCTTACATTAAATCGAACACGTTTCCATCATTCGTGGAAACGGGATCCTCAAAAGGTGTGAACGTTAGCCTAAAGCCCAAAAATGTAAAATAAAGGTAAAGGATAAGAACTACCATGCCAGAAAACAAAGAAAGAACCAATCAGAATTCCAGGTTTAGAACCGAATCACGCACGAGCAGCAGTAGAAAGGAAGGCGCTTGAAAGAGGTCCATGTAAAGCCCAGCACCATCACTAGACTAGGAATTATTCATGAAATTGAAGAACACACAATATTGCAGTTCAAATATTATCTATAACTCTTCTCTGTAAACAAGCATATTTTTTTGTTTCTTAAGAAATGGTTAAATTTGCAGCAGTCACTTTGAAACGAAAAACAAAACTACAGCAGAATCAATGCAGTAACTTTACATTGCACGGATTCTGTCATGGTTAAAGCATGTTTGAAAACCAAAAATAGGCAAATTTCTATATAACATCTAAATCCTGTTTATTTAACAGCCACATACTACAAAAAGTGAGCAAAAAAACTGAAATAAAAGCTATTTCAAGTATCAGCAGAACCATAACTTACCAAAATGAATAAGGAAACTGCGAAGTACTTCTAACAAGAGTAATCAGTATGGACAAAAACATAAAAAATGCTTCTAAAATAGTAAAATAACTTCTTGGAAAATATATGCTCTTATGGTTGCCAAAGTCATAACTGTATAACCAAATTCTATCAACATGTAAAAAATATATAGTATATGTAAGAATGTTCAAATCCAATTAGACTCTTCAGAAGTTTATAATTCTTGTACATCAATCGTCTTCACGAACAACCTGAAATAAATTAATTACATAAATATAAGTAATTTGATTACTTAATAAAAATTTAATATTTAAAATTAAAAAAATACTTACTAAAGTTTGAGGCCATGCAACATAAGTTCCAATTGCCTGTCCAATTGTTGTTAAAGTACTATACGGTCTAATCAAGTGTTCTTCCCAATTCACAGGAATGTTTATATGAACTGAACACCAATTTTGACCTAATGGATAGTTACCAACCCTATGTGTAGGATCCATACTTTGAATATATCCAATTGCCACAGTTTTAGTAGAATCAACAACACTTTTGACTGCAACTTTAGTTCCAACCTATATATATGAAGTTTATAAGATCTAACCAAATTTTGTAACAACATTTGAAAGATTAAAATATGGCTCTATAAGTTCATAAGTAAATAGTTTGCTTACTTGAATATGAGCACTGTTACTGAAAGAGTGTGCATCACCATTTTGAGAATATTGAGTAGCTCTTAATGGTGTGCTATTAGTACCTTGCTGTGTACTTTGCATATCAAACTTCATTTTAGCAATTACCTCACCCTGTTCTTGAACTTGTTTTTCCATTTTTTCGAAAGCTTCCTTGTAACCTTCTATTAATCGATAAGCGCTACTTCGATTTGGGATTTCTCCCCATGCAACATAAGGAGTTACACCAAATCCATACATGCGAACTCTTCCGACCTTGTCATTTCCAAGAACCTTTGAGAAAATATCATCTCTTCCAACATCTTCTGTTTCAGATGTTTGACTTCTTATTTCCTTCATTTTTTCCTAAATATAATGAATATTAACTCTTTAATGTAAATTTTTGTATACTTTATAATTAATTTATAAAATAGTTAATTATAAGAACTTACCAAAGCTTCACAAGCCTCAATACAATTAGCAATTCCTTCTTTTGTGTAACACCTTTCAAACATTTCAACTCTCGTTGGTGAGTGACCTATGCTTTTCTCCTAAAAAAAATTAATTAATAATAAAAAAGTTTATTAAAATAAAAGAATAATTGACTTAAAAATTTAAGTATAACACACACACACACATTGACAGAAACATGTATATATATATATATAATTTACCTGATCTTCACGCACTTGACCGAAACTCCTTTTTCCAGTTATGTGCATCAAACTCTTTTTTGACCTACTCTTTTTATTGCGTTCACTTATACACTGAACACAAAAATGAATTAATAAAAAATATAACATGAATAACACTTAAAATTTAAAAGTTATGCTAATATACCTTTGAATCTTCTGAATTCCAATAGGATAGAAGATTTTTCCATTGATCTTTGAGTATCCGTTTTGGCACATTACATAGTTGCAATTCTGTAGGCATATTTGGATCATAATATCGAGATTTAACGTCTGCTTTCCAATTCCTCCATTTCTTCCCAATTGATTGAAGAACCCATACATCACTACCACGAGGAATCTCAAATTTCTCCTGAAAAAATAAAATATTGATTATTATATCCAAAGAATTTTGTTATTTTATGTATGCAACTAAAATCAAACAAAATAAATAGACAGGTTATGAAGATAAATACCTGAACAACTTCTAACATATTTTTTTTTAAAGACTTTGGCATTTTATCCCAACTTCTGATATCAACAGGTGCATGCTTCCCATTCCGAGCAATAGTTCCTAAAAACTCGACAAACACTGATTTATTTTTTCCAATGGGTTGACCATATTTGTTAAAATTAACAACAAGTCGTTCTCCACCATGTTGGGTAGCATGATATCCCCAAATACTACACATGTAGGTTGGACCTCTTTTTCATTTTTGCTCATTGCTTCTACCTTCTATGAAAAAATATCTTAAAATTAAAATCTTGTAAGATAGATGTAAATGTAAAATAAGCATATACAGTTTTGATAATATCTTAAGAGGCAAACCTGCAACATAATTTTCAATGGTATTTGTGGGAACATCTATTTCAACTTCAGTTTGTTCTCTGCATCCTGTATTTCTAACATGTGTTTGGGTGTTTGGTGCCATTTCTTAAAAATCATTATAAAACATATACGTGAGTAGAGTTTAATAGAAGATAAACAATGCAATTTGTCACCCATGTTGCTCACTACATCAAAACTAAATGCAACCTTTAGATAAACACACATAAGAAACACATAAAACTACAAAATGTTACACAGTAATTAGATTAAACAGTAAACAAATGATATAAGCATAAAACAATGGTTTAACATTACAAAATAAACATTACACAAATCAATTACTCTAGTAGAATGCCATCAACTTCATCTCTAGTCCACTGAACTTCATCATCAATAAAATACTGTTGAGTAGAAGTCTCACTTTGCAAATAGCCATCAACATCCGTGTCTATGTGAATGTTATTAATATCATTTCTTGGTGATGTTGTAACAACAATATACCATGTAGGATCAATAGGATCTTCCACATAAAAAACTTGTTGAACTTGAGAAGCAAGCACAAAAGGTTCTTGATGTCGTTTAATTTTATTGAAATTAGTCAAGATGAAGCCATCCTCATCCTCCTTCAGTCTCTTTCCTTTAGAAACCCAATCACATTCAAATAAAATAACACTTCGCTCTGCTGTGTAGTCCAATTCAACTATATTTTTTAAGATCCCATAGTATGTCAAGTTACTTGAAATAGGGTTCTTATCTTTGATACTAGCAAAGCTTGAAGTTAGAGCTTTAACCATCACTCCACAATTTTGAGTTTTTCTTTTTTTCATCAAATCAACAACATGAAATCGAAAACCATTTATAAGATATTTCTTGTATAGAGTGACAACATTGGATGGACCTCTAGCTAAGCGCCTCAAATCAGTAGAAATAGTATCATCCTTCAATGGATCAATTGAAGCAATCTATTAAAACATAGTAAATGTAATCAGTAAAAAGTCTCATGTAAATAACATTAGCATTATAACACTAACCTTATTAGCAAACCAAGAAACGAAATTCTCGTTGTGCACTCTTTTAGCTTCATGCTCTCCATAGCGAGACCTTTTTTGTCTCATCATTTCTTTAATTGTAGTGTAATGTTCACTGCATATAATCATAAATTTTATAAGAATATATAATAGTAATTATATAAAAAAATGAAAAAATATATTCTTCAACTATTTTTTTACCTAACATATGGCTCTATTTCCTCACAATTAAAAAGGACATATCGATGTGCTTTTATGAGTGTGTCATCATTAAAGATCTTGACCTCACTTTTTCCAAGTGCCCGACCATTTGTTTCAAAGATATTAAGTCCTTCATTCAAAACATTCTCGCCCAACTCATTTCTTCCAAGTTGATTATGCCTTGTTTCCACATGCTCAGCAAAATATAAAGAGCAAAATGTTAAACATTCCTCCGCAATATAGCCTTCTGCAATTGATCCCTCTGGATGACTTCTATTTCGAACATAAGACTTTAACTTCCCCAAAAATCTAAAAAATTTGTTTGATAAATGATATAAATTTTTTATTAAAGTTATATATAATAAAAGAAATAATAATACATGAAATAATTACTAACCTCTCAATAGGATACATCCAACGATAATATACAGGACCTCCAATCCTTGCCTCGGTGGCCAAGTGAATTGTCAAATGCACCATGATATCAAAAAAAGCAGGAGGAAATATCTTTTCAAGCTGGCAAAGTGTAATTGCGATTTCTTTTTCCAATCTGAGAAGCTCAATTGGGAGAAGAACTTTAGAGCACAAGCCTTGAAAGAAACGACTCAGCCGAATTAGAGGAGAGCGAACCGACTTAGGCAAGACTCGTCTTAAGCATAATGGAAGCAATTGTTGCATTATTATGTGATGATCATGGCTCTTTAATCCAAGTATTTTCAGTGGTTTCAGTTGCACTCGTCTTGAAATATTAGATGCATATCCATCTGGCACTTTAATATTTTTTAAGACTTTACAGAAAATTTCTTTTTCTTTTTTGTTCATTGCAAAGCATGCAGCAGGTAAATAAGTATGTCCAGATGAAGTACAAATAGGGTGCAATGTAGGGCGTATTCCAATTTTTTCCATGTCTTTGCGTGCATTCAAATGATCTTTTGTCTTTCCATCAAGATCCAACAATGTACCCAAAAGCTTATCACATACATTCTTTTCAATATGCATAACATCTAAGTTATGACGTAAAAGATTTTTTTCCCAATACGGTAACTTGAAAAATATACTAAACTTCTTCCAATTATAAGGCAAATTAGGATTAGCAGGTGTTTTCTTTCCAAACTTCACATTTATACTTCTTAACATATCAACAATTTTGGATCCATTAATTGGTGGTGATATTGTCCCATGTTCTTCACAACCATTAAAAGATTTACTATCTTTTCTATCAGGATGATCGTGATCTAAGAACCTCCGATGTCCCATATAACATCTTTTACGACTGAAATGTAACCATTCAGAATATGTACTCTCCTGACAAATAGGGCATGCAAACTTCCCTTTTGTGCTATAACCTGATAAGTTAGCATAACATGGAAAATCATTTATAGTCCATAATAATGCAGCTCGCATTTGAAAATTCTCCTTAGAACATGCATCGTAAGTCTGCACACCAAATTCCCATAACTCTTTTAACTCAGCCACAAGTGGTTGTAAATAAACATCAATATCATTTCCAGGTTGAGTTGGCCCAGGAATAAGCAAAGAAAGCATCATGTATTGTGATTTCATACACAAGTTAGGTGGCAAATTATAAGACATCAATACAACAGGCCAAGTACTATGAGTTGAAGTCATTGTCCCAAATGGATTAAATCCATCTGATGCTAAACCCAATCGTATATTTCTAGGATCTGTAGCAAATTTTCTATCTTGGTAGTCTAAGTGTTGCCAAGCTGGAGTGTCAGCGGGATGCCTCATGCAACCATCTTTTATGCGCTCTTCTTTATGCCATACCATATATGATGCAGTCTTAGATGACATGAATAATCTCTGCAATCTTGATGTTAATGGGAAGTGCCACATAACTTTTCCCGCAACCTTTTTATTTTTTTTACTTGATATATCTTTTGAAGTGTTATCTTCTGCAATCCATCTTGACTCATTACAAATATCACATTCATTCTTAAATTCATGAGGGCCCCAATATAAAATGCAATCATTGCGACATGCATCATATTTTTTGTAACTTAAACCCAAATCTTGAATTATCTTCTTTGTCTCGTAATAAGATTTTGGTAGACGAATATCTTCAATTGCTTCCCTTAACAAGTCAAGCAACATCGTAAATGATTTCTGAGTCCAATTACCAAGGCATTTAAGTTGAAGTAGCCTAACAAGAAAATCAAGTTTTGAGAATTTTTTACATCCGGGAAATAATTCTTGTTGTGAGTCACTTATCAACTTATAAAACTTTGCAGCATCTGCATTTGGTTTATTAATTTCATCTTGTTCATATGTAGTATTACTTTCAAACCCAAATGCATCATTTAATAACCCTTCCATGTCATCATTAACATCATCAACCATGACGGAATGTGATCCAATGTCATTTGTAAATGAAGTTTCTCCATGAGCAGTCCAATTGTAATATCCAGGTTTGAATCCTCTCCAAAGCAAATGAGCTTCAACATCATCTCTTGTCCTACAAATGCCATTTCCACAATCTCTACATGGGCATAGTATCATTCCACTTGAACTTTCATTACTGAATGCAAAATTTA
Organism: Dendrobium chrysotoxum; assembly: GCA_019925795.1. Lineage (NCBI taxonomy): Eukaryota > Viridiplantae > Streptophyta > Magnoliopsida > Asparagales > Orchidaceae > Dendrobium > Dendrobium chrysotoxum. The sequence goes on along the minus strand of CM034315.1, from coordinate 86,856,948 downwards.
GAAAGTTTTTAACTCCTTCTTTAAAAACCATATTACTCCTTGAACAATACATCCAACTTCTATCCATTTTCATATTATAACCTTCATAAAGCAAAAAATAAATGAATATTAGAAATCATGAGAGCTAGTGGATGCATATTCAAAGGGCTTAAAGTAAACTCTTTGATTTGCATTATAAATAAATAAGTGATTAAGCAAGGAGTAAAAAAACTCTTCATACAAAAATAAAATCTTATATAATAACATTGATAATAAATTTTGCCAAATCATAGTCTAGTGTTTTAAACAAGGGATTTAAAAATTTTGACAGGCAATCCTGAAAAGTAATAAGGCACAAGCTTAAAGATAAGTTATTGTTCGAATATGCAAGTTCATAATGCCATGAAAGGATTGATTCTTTCCATGTAAGTGAAAAGTCGGGAATGTTTATTTTTATGATGGAAACTTTATTTATTCATCGAAGTAGTACGTCATAGGTTTGAGTGAGAGGGAAGTAAAAAGGGAGAATATTTGAGGGAACTGTGAGTAGAAGTTGGCATTATAAGATGAGAGGAGAAATATACCTATGGCTTTGTTTGTGGAAAAACTGCAAGAAACTCAGATCATGCCATTGGCAAAGCTATTTCAAAAGACAACTAAAAACCATCTGGATGACTTTAAAGAAAGCATGTCATACCCAAAATTTACTATCAATCTAAAGCCAGAAACAGACTTAAACGCAACTGCTAACATACCACTGGTGAGGAAATTGTAAAACGCATAATGGAGGAGTAATAGTCATAGTTGGGCCCAGATTGTATCTGACAAACATGGTTTGGAAGTGGCAGGAAGCATGGATGGAGATTTTCCAAATGCGCAGGTCCCTGCAAATGGGTGGCAATATTAAGTGAAGAGAATTATGGTTGAGTGGGTAATGCAAGATCTCTCACATAATTCACTAATATTTTGTAATACTCAAAAATGTAAAAAGATAAGATCAAAATTTAACTAAATTTTTTCTTCCTAATTTTCTCATTGCAAGAAAAATATTAATTATTTTTAAAGGTTCTATATATATATATATATATATATATATATATATATATATATATATATATATATATATATATATATATATATTAGTTTATATAATTATTTTATTAAATAAGTCATTTGTCCTAAAGTAAGTACTATATCATGCATTTGATTTTCACCTAAAGCTGCATGCAACAGCTGCTGCATATAATGGATGGTTGTGATGGCTTAAGGAAAATTTATCTTATTGAAACACACAGCATTAACCCATCCTCCTTTACTGTAATAGATCAAAGGCCAAACAAAGGCCGCTGGAGAAGGGGGAAACCAGAGGGCTAGAAGATTGTTTTTATAAGAAAATCCAGATTTTGTGTTGTTTTTCGGCAAATCAAATTTGATTGGAGGTTAGCAGGCTTAAGAACCTTAATGAAGTGTAATCATTTTGCGGTCAGACAACATTTTGAAGTTATTTTAATTTAGATTTTAAGTTAATAAACTAGAAAATTTATGAGCTTGAGGAAATTAATATTTCTCAGATTAAAAATTAAGGTTTTGGGATGAGAGGTATGAAGAAACCTGTTCTGAGATTGTTTTACTATTTATGATGAGACACTCAATCTCTAAATTGAGAGCAAAGTATTCTTAAGTCTATTTCTTGTTAATTTCCTATGATGATATCGAACTTGTAAGTGCATACTACTAGATATTTCTTCATACTCAGAATGTTAATAACATTTGATGTTATCAGTAAGTCTACTGTATTTCATATGATTAACTGTTCAAGATAATTTCATATTCTTTTCATATAATACAACATTCAAGATTATTCACTATCCATCAGGCATATTCAACTATTTAGATATGATTTACACATGTTGTCATACATATGCCATAGTTGGGGTAGATTGATGATTGCATATGCATAACAATACTAAATATATTTTAAAAGCTTATGATATTTATGCTAAAGATTATTAATGGTCATGTTATATGGCGTAGGAGGGCAATTTATGATTAACTACATAGGGAGAGTCAAAAGTGCTGACAAGATTAACCTTTATTATGGGCCAAAAGGAGTTCCCGACACTCAATAATTGTACGTTGGTGTAGTCCAAGCATTATCAAGGGGCAATTCAATAACTATAATGGTAAAGCAAGTCCAACCCTTATCGATGGTTATGATAAACAAATGGGTTAGGAGACATCATATGACTTATAAATGTGTTAAAACCAAGGCAACTATTATACAAAAATTCTAGGACCATAATAAATAAGAATGATGATAAAAATATTAAAGTAAAATTAATATTGTGATACTAACATTTGATTAGCATGGTGCATTGAATGATATACACTTGAAAATTATATTTTCATTTCTTATAAACGTCAAGTTTATTGCTTATGACTGCCCTTTACCAGTTCATTGAATTATGCCTTGTTTAGGTGTTTATTGCACTGAGCTAATTATGTTTATGATTATTAAAACTCATATTCATTTAAATGGTCGACATGGCAATATTATTTTCTTTTCTGTATTTTAACTTTTATTAAACTCATTTATTCCACTGAGCCTTATAACTCATCAATTATTACACTAGTTGTTTCAGTTAAGGAAAAAAAGCTGGATGGGCCATAGTGAGGTAGCCAAATTTTATCTTTCACTTCAGTGTTTTGATGTGTAGTTTTGGTATATAATAGAAGAAGAATATTTATGATGTATACTAAAAACATCTGATATGTGTTAATTATCCATGATGTTGATTAGAAGCTTTGTATCTTATTTTGATGAATTTAATTATGTACGCTTTCACATTTATAGTTGTGCAAGATACATTTGATGAATCTTGAAAAATAGATGGTGTTTTGTAACAATCCAAGAAAATATGTTTCCAAATCATTTCATCTAGTTTTGTAAGAGTTAGGATGGGTGTTGAAGGAGAAACCTACAAAACCATTACTCAAAATGAAAAACACACTACTACTAGGACACCTTATTAGGTAATTAACTTCCACTTCAATGGGTAAAATTGGTCATTCTTAGCTAACCTGCCAGTAATCAACATTTTCCAATATCACTTTTGAGATAAAAAAATCTCTCAAAGTCTAATATTCAAACATGAGGACTGTAAGGTTTGAAGAAAGAAGATGACTTCTTATAGAAGAAGATTTTCTCTCACTATAACTTCTCTATGTTAAGGTTTTCCAAGTTTGGAATTATAATTATGATTGTTAGCCAGGTTCACCATATTGCATGAGCAATAATCATCAACCTTCTAATCAATCAAATCCTCAACTAATGCTGATTTAAAATTCAAATTCAAACTACTAGATGATCGCAATGTATGATCATTAAAGTATGATTAGTTCAAATTCTTATTGTAACTTACGGTTGATTATAGCCATGCAATTAATTAAATTTAAACTAGAAAATAGATTGTAAAGTATAATAGGCATAATATGAAGTTGGCATTATAAGATGAGAGGAGAAATATACCATTGCTCTCTTTTCGCTTTGAACCTATGGCTTTGTTTGTGGAAAAATGTAGGGAGATAATGGTCTCTATAGAGTATAAAAAATTAGTTCCTACCCCATTCCTCACTAAAACTTATCAACTTGTTTATGATTCTTGGGAAGAAGAAGCTACTAGCTTTGTGGTGTTGAGACCTCCAGAGTTTATGAGAGATATCCTCCCCAATTAGTCTTTTCTTGCATTCAAGTTTCAGTCAAATTTTTCAAAATTGATCTTTTAAAGTACTATATGGCCGCGGGGTCAAGGGGCAGCGCCCCTGCGGGGGTTTCCGGGGGCAACGCCCCCGGAACAAATTTTTAGTTGTAAGGGTATTTTGAGGTCATCGTTCCCTAAATGACTAACCTAGCATATTTTAAGAGAAAATACATCAACATTCAAGTATTCATTGCTAGGCACAACAATAATGACAAGAGCATCAATATCAATACTGAGCATGGAAAAGCAAGGAATTAAATAAAAAAACAAGTAGTCTTTCTGATATAAACAGGGAAGTGATCAATCGAACTAGAAAATTAAAGAGAACTGAAACCAGACCAACGTTCGATGAACATCAAGATCAGCGGAATATTTACCTTTCAGCGATGTACAAACAGTAGGATTTCAATCGATTGTTCAGAAATAGTGAGAATCTCAAAAACCCTAGAAATCAAAAGAAGAAAGAATTTTTTTTTTAAACCATAGACAGTGGCATCGACATTCAAAGGAATAAATCCAGTAATTAAAAGCATTTTACCTGATGCGGCAGTCGCGATTCGGCCGTCGCGATTGGAGGAGGCGAGCAAGAAGAAGCGATTAAGACGAAGTGGGCTAGCGATCCCTACCAGAAGCGAAAGAGGCGAATAGTTGAAGGAGCCGAACAAGAAGCAGTGGGCTAGCGATCCCTACCAGAAGCGAAAGTGGCGAATAGTTGAAGGAGCCGAACAAGAAGCAGTGGGCTAGCGATCCCTACCAGAAGCGAAAGTGGCGAATAGTTGAAGGAGCCGAACAAGAAGCAGTGCGCTAGCGATCCCTACCAGAAGCGAAAGTGGCGAATAGTTGAAGGAGCCGAACAAGAAGCAGTGTGCTAGCGAACCCTAGAAGAAGAAAATAGGCGAGCAGTTGAAGGAGGAGAACAATAAGAAGCGGGCACGATAAGTATAACTTATCCCACGATTTCCTCTTCGCGCGAAATCGCTGTTAATTAGCGCGAAAAAAATAATGCCTTAATAAACATTTATTAAGGCACTTCAATAAAAGTGTCTTAATATATATGTCCTTAAAAGCTAATTTTTTTGTAGTGTCAACTCCTAAGATTTGTTTGGAGAAGGGCCACCGGCGACGAGATCTCCGGCCAACCGAGGTCAAAACCATTCCAAAGCTTCCCCCGTCCGATCCAAGATGTTTCGAGGCTCAAGATCAACTAGGGATTTATTCGTGGACAGTCTACAAGCTCAACAAGCCTAAGATCTTCCGAATCCACCGTGTGGATTAGGTAAAATCTCAAACCCTAGTTAGGATCACTTAGGGTTAATTAGTTAAGCCATTAGTGTGTATTAATCAAAACCAATCATCCCACATGAATGCTCTTCATCCATAGGGCATAGGTTTCAAATTTCATGCAATTTCGTTCACCCGATCGAAAGATATCGCCAGATTATCGTGTTAGGGCTCGGGTTCGTCTCTCGCACAGTAAGGGTTGATCTCAACCGTTGATCTCGCGATCAACGGTCGAGATCTGGGTGCTCCGCGGATCAGAGCCACCGCGCGGATCGAATCCACGCCCTATTGCTTCATCCGGCTCGATCCAGACCGCTGGTTCATCACCACGGGAGATCAGACGGCGGGAGAAGCTTGCCGACGTGGCTAAGTCAAGACCGCGTCCGTGGTCCTTGATTGGGCAATGATGGCGGCAATCATTGCCCGCGGTCGCGGGAGCCAGTCTTCGCTCGACGCGTGGCCATCCAGCAGCCGCCGCGGTTCCCTCTCTCCAATCATTGCTCGGGACCGTGGACCCAATCCCGGGTCGCCACGTGCCAAACCGCCGCCGGACCGCCGTCTCTGCCGCCACCGAGTAATTTTTTATATTATTTAATTTAAAAATTCTTTTTTTAATGATATTTTAAATCAGAAAATTAGTTTTTTTATAAATTTGATATTATTTAATATTATTATAATATTAATATTATTATTAATAGTATTATTATTATTCTGATAATATTATTATTATAATAATAGTTATATTATTATAATATTAATTTAATATTATTTAATATTATTATTAATAGTATTATTATTATGCTAATAATAATATTATTATAATAATAGTTATATTATTATGATATTAATTTAATATTATTATTAATAGTATTATTATTATTCTAATAATATTATTATTATAATAATAGTTATATTATTATAATATTAATTTAATATTATTTAATATTATTATAATATTAATATTATTAATAATAATATTATTATTTTAATAATAATAATATTATGCTAATATTCATATTATTATAATATTGATATTTTGATGATATCATTATTATATTAATAATAATACTATTATTTTACTAGTAATACTATATTATTAATATTTTAAAATTACCTTAACTATCATTAAAATATTATTAGTATTTTAAAACCCTTTTTATTATTATGATTTTTTATATATATTTATTTTAAAAATCCAGATATTATTATATCTGATTTATTTTAAAATTTTTAATTATTTTTAAATATTATTTATTTTAAAATATTTAAAAAAAATTATTTAAAAAAATATATTTTTAACCTATTTAACTTCAAAAATTCATAACTCTCTCATTGTAAATTGGATTTTGACGTATAATACCTTGAAATTTTCAGAAAAATATGAATTTTAATTTAAAAATATTTGCTGCATGTGATCCTATCATTTCTGGATGTCCCCTGTATTACTGTGTTATTTACCTATTTAAATGTTATTTAATTAATATAATTAATTATTTTAAAATAAAAATATTTTAAAACCCCCCTTGGTGGCTGGTAGGCCTCCCATGCCTATGAATTGAAATAATTTTAATTATCTTTTTTTCAAACCCATATTCTTATATATTTATAATATTTAGGTATTTAAAAATTATTTTGAACTTAAATATTATTTAAATCCTTTAATTGTGGGAGGTCCACCTTTTATTAAACTTTAAACCTAGGACATATATGTGAGTAGAATTCATGTGGGAGAAGGATTAATGAATGATTGTGTCCCAATCATTCACTAATCATTTCATTAGGCTTCTTTACTTAGTATTTTCATAGTCCTTGCATGTGTAGGTTGCACAAGCACATAGCATAGGCTCTCCTAGATCTAAGGACTTGATTGGTGTGTTTATATTTGCTGTATTCACCCTCTATGTTATGACTAAGGGTTAGTTACTTCATTTTATTCCTATATAACATAGTGAGACCTTAAGGACAATAATTAAGGACTGTCTAGCGAACTTAGAATATTCCTAGGAGCTAGGATAGGTCCCGGATTGCTGTGGAACTTTAAACACTACTATTTAGTGACATCTAGAACCCCCTAGAATTTTCTAGAAATTTTCTGGACTCCTTAAAACACTTAATTAGCAAACCCTAATTTACCCATTAATTAAACCTTAGAGGCTTCAGAAAAATATAATAAATCCATTTTAAATCAAAAAAATACCCATAATATCTCAAACTCTCCAGAATTCAGTCCCCAACCTTAGATAATTGGGGCCCCTTAATTGGACATTAATCTGGACTTTAATTCAACCTTAATCAAAAATCACCTTTTTGCCTTAATTAAATCATTAGAAATTATTAAAAAATCCCAAATTTTCCCCAAATACTTTGGAACACCTTCTTAGGTCATTTCTGATTTTTGGGGGTGATTCCAATCAGTTTGGAGCTGATTTGGGCCAAAACCCCAAAAGTATCCCTAATTAGGCAATTTCGATAATTCATTTAATTGCCCCAACTTCTAAAAATCATAACTAATTACAGAAAATTCCAAAATGGGCAAACTAAAAGGCATTCAGCTCTAATTAAAGTATAATATTTATTAAAAATATTAGGTGTCCAGAAATCAGCCTAAAATAAAAAGTCAACTTTTCGGTCAACCATAGCCTATAGTTTGGAGCCCGAAACTTCTAAAATTCATAACTTTGCGTAGGAAACTCCAAATCCTGCAAACTCAAAGGCATTCAACTCACATTAGGGTCTAGTATTTATTAAAAATATTAATATTCTAGAAATTAGCTTAAATCAAAAAGTCAACAATTCGGTCAAACTTAGTTCAAAACAAGACCAAAACTTCAGAAATTCATATCTTTGGATAGAAGAATACAAATTGGGCATGCTAACTGTCTAACTGATCAGGTTAAGGCCTAGTATTTTATAAAAATATTAGCTATTCACAAATCCCCTTTAATCAAAAAGTCCATTTTGGACCCCCCTTTGCCTAGTGTATAGGTGGACCCCGAACCTCCTAAAACTCGCTAATACAATTTAAACTTTAAATATTGTCACCCTAAGCATTAAAACTGACCTACACATTAAATCAACTAAAATGGATCCTAATTCACTAATATTTATACTTTAATTAAAATTCCCTTCTCAGACCTACAATAAATATGGACAGTAGGCAATTGTAACTAACTACCCAGCTCAGGATCCATCCCAACCACACAGATCTCTACACACACTATAGAATTATTTGCTAGGGCACCACTTCTAGATTTAGGCTAGGCCGGTGTTTACTTTTCTTGCTGTGTGCTGAGCTTTTTCGGGTTTTCACTGCATATTGTGATTGAACTGTTGGTGTGTTTGCTTACTTTTACTGCACTCTGGGATTTGATGTGATTGCATGATAGACTACCCATATGTTAGGATCGATATTGATACTAGAGATATCTTCTGCAGGTGGCCATGCTCATGCAACACTAAATAAAAAGGGGGCAATAATCATGATTTAAAAATACTAATGATGCTTTATGCAGATGCTTCAAAGATTGCTCAGCCCCCCTAAATAAATTAGGGCTAATTAAAAAAAATTATTATAAATTACTACAGGTGCTCCAAAATTACTTAGCCCTCAAATAATTAAGAGCATGACCAAGTGTGGCTGTGATGAGTACTTCTATTTCTATATAAATTGCTTGGGATAATATAAACTGCTTGGGATGATTTTCATTAGGATAACCTTGCAGGAGAGTCTAGATTTACTGCTTTCATTTAATGTAATTATTTGTAATCTGATATTGAGTTGTGAAAGTTTATTTTGAGTGGGGATACTAGGATCCAAAGGTTGGATTCCAAAGAGGAAATGACACCCAATATGAGGATGGTCATTTTCTATTTAGAAATCCAAATTTGGATCATTCTACTACTTGAAGAATCGAAGGAAGCTGAGATCCAAGGAGTCCAATGGAGCTGGGACCCGAGGAGTCCAAGGAAGAAAAGAGCAAGAAGATGAAGACCAAATGTATCCCACTCAAAAAGCTTGTGTCTTTTTTAGGATTAGAAATCCGGGTTATTGGCAGTGGTACCCGGCCACTTTAATTTTTCGTAGACCCTGGGTTGTAATTAAGGGCAGTTGGCCTATGTACATTTAATTGATTTGTTTAATTATTTACTGTGTTTGATTTGATGTTGATTACGCATCAGTTGTATGCTTTTTCTAGTTTATTGACGATCTGCATGCCGCTTTTATTTTAGCCTGGACTTCGTTAGGCTTTCTAAGGATTAAAACTTTTTCTACTCATAACTAATATCTAAATTTTTAAGGTTTAAACAATCTAGCAACTTAACGATCTAGGGAATTGTCGGAATCGTACAGGGTCGCATGCATATTAATGCATTTCTTCTCTCCTTCTATAAGACACTTCCCCGCCTGCGGGTAGAGTCCAGATAATCTGACCTATGAGGATGGGTGCCGGATCTGGGGAAGCCCAGTCTAATTCTAAAAATTATTTTTATAAGCCTTTTTAAAATCCTGTGCATATTTGATTTGGATATTTTAACAAGCATGCATTGCATTAGAAATCAACTAAATCAAAATTTTAATCGCATTAGCTCTAGGAGCATTCACCCAACATCAGTCCGAGGCCAATTAGGAAATCCTCTAGATGTCGGCCCCGCTTCCAATAAACTTAAACCTACCCACCCATCTTTTATTAAATGACTCGATAGCATGGTTTTAAAGCGATTAGGTGGTTAGCTAGCTCCCCCTTCCAGGCCGGGATAAGTCCAGGTTTTTGCATTGCATTAGTTAGGACATGGGTGTTAGTGTTACGTAGAACACTAAACCCATTAGATTTAGGATTCAAGGCTACTATTGTTTCATAGTACGCCTCATTTGTAGGTAGATCTTCTGTCTTCCAGAGACTATAAACTCTACATATCCGCGTCACATGGATGACGCCACCTCCATCCTTCTCTCCTGCATGCTTTGAGTGCATGATTTATTTATTTTCCTCAGTTTCTTCTCACTACCTTAGTCCCTCTAGATGCTGATCTGAGCCGTGTATGTTGACTAAGCCTAGTTGAACCTTTCTTCCTCTTTGAGTAGGATTTCCTAGTCTTGTCCCCTTGTGCCAATCCCAATTTAGGAAGAATAATATAGAATCCTTAATCGAGAGTTTTCTCAGGCTCCGTCTTGCGATGTAATTAACCACGGGGGCTTGCGCCCATGGGAAACTGCATCCCACTCTCAAATAAATCCTATTCGAGCTAATGTATCGGGTGAGGGAAACCTGTTGTGATTAGATCGTACATATTGTTATCCAATCGGGTTGTGTTGGTGAGAGCCAATATCCTCAATGGTTAATCGTATGTATGAACGAATCTGCCCTTCCATTGGCCAATACTGTCTCCCTTCACGGGGAGGCGGTGTTTTACGTCCTTTCGGAGGACCACAATAGGATCCGAAATCAGCATATACATGATAAGGTTGGAGTAGCTCTATTGGAAGATAAGATTAGAGAGAGTCACCTTAGAAGGTTTGGGCTCATAAAACGGCGATAATTATAGGAAGAACATAATTAAGTGATTGTGGTTAGAAGGAGAGTAGACGAGCGATGGAAGTTAGAAGGATCGTAGTTAAGTTGTCAATCTATGATGGATGGAGGATTGTAGTTAAAATGAATTTATAAAAATTTCTTATCTCAAATTTTACAATGAGACTTTCATTGTCCGCATGGACCTAACTTGATTTTGGAGAGATCATATAGGTCTAAATATAACTCTAGAGCTTTAATTGATATTTTATGTTGACGACTAATGCCAACTATTATCATCTCCTTACTTATATTATCTAATATTTATTGCTCAACTTACAATATCTAATATTTCCATATTATATGTAGGTTATATTATGGATATTAGAAATCAAACAAGTTGGATGTATAACCGATTGTCGCAAGGAAGAATAATGGGGTGAACATTTTCATTCAGACAACGAAAAAACTATCCAGCTTCATATCAGATGGAATGTTTCGATGTCCATATTCTAAACATAAAAATCAAGTGCACCTAAGACCTGATGATGTAATTATTGATATGTATCACAGAGAGTTCATCTATAATATTGGTATTGGACTTCTCATGGTGAGTACGAGCCATATTTTAATTCTCGATGCAGTCCATCTATAAGTAGTAATATAGCTGGGGATGAAAATATCTGACCAAATCTTGAGGAATTAGTTCATGATGCAACTGGAACACAATCAGAATAATGTACAGAAGAATTACCAAATAAGGAGGCACATAATTTTTATGATTTATTGCATGCTTCCCAACAACCAATATGAAAGGGGTGCACCACTCACTCAGAGTTATCCATTGCTGTGAAGATGTTAAGCATCAAGACAAAATATAATGTTGCTCATGAATGTTTTAATCAATTAGTTGGGCTGCTTAAGGAAACCAATCCGGCAGATAATATAATTCCTACAGATCATATCGGACAAAGAAGTTAGTTTTCAAACTTGGTTTAACATATATAAAAATAGATTATTGTGTCAATGGATACATGTTATACTTTAAAGATGATTTATCAGAGATTACATGCCGTCATTATAATGCACTAAGATTTAAACCAAAGTTTGAAACGAAAAGAAAGTTGAAGGAAGTACATGTCAGTAGGATGTTACCAATAATTTCTAGACTACAACGGTTATATGTATCCATGAGATCTGCTGCACAAATGAGATGAAATAATGACCATATTTCATAAGAAGGTGTTATTACATATCCATCAGAAGTAAAAGTTTGGAGGCACTTTGATTGTACACATCCATCAGAGTTTGTATGACTCTCCGTATATGTTTTTAACACATATCATTTTAGGGCCATATAATCAAAAAGTAAAGATTGATGTATTCTTACAATCGTTAATTGATGATTTAAGTTTATTATGGGAAGAGGGAGTAAGTACATATGATATCTTCTCCAAACAAAATTTCATAATGAGGGCAGCATTACTTTGGATAATTGGTGACTTTCCTGCATATGGTATGCTCACAGGTTGGAATACTTCTGGCAAATTAGCTTATCCATATTGTATGAAACATACAAAATTATTCACTTTAAAATATGGAAGGAAGAGCACTTGGTTCGATTGTCATCGCATATTTTTACATACAAGTCATTCTTTTAGGCGAAATAAGGATACATTTACTAAAAATAAAATGGTGATGTTATAACCTCCTCCAAGATTAAGTAGTGAAGAAATATTTAAAAGAGCAAGGTTCATACCTACAATAATGGATTCTCCAACTTTAGCTGATTACAAATTATCAGGATATGGTGTCAACCATAATTGGACCAAGAGAAGTATTTTTTGGTCATTGTCATATTAGAGAATAAACCTGATTAGACATAATTTATATATTATGCATATAGAGAAAAATATTTTTGATAATATTTTCAATACAGTCATGGACATCAAAGATAAATCTAAAGATAATAAAAGCAATGATGGACTTAAAGGAGATTTATAGGAGGAAAGCATTAGAATTAAAGAATGGTGGAGGTAAAAAACTTCTCAAACCAAAAGCTCCTTTCACATTGACTTTAGAGCAGAGACGAACAATTTGTGAATGGGTAAAGACCCTACGGGTACCTGATGGATATTTTTCCAATCTAAGTAGATGTGTTGATATAAGATCAAGGAGATTATCTGGATTGAAAAGTCATGATTGTCATATCTTCATGCAATGTCTACTACCAACTGCCTTTAGTTATCTGCCAAATTATATTTTAAAGCCCTTGATCGAGCTAAGTGTCTTCTTCAAATATTTATGCTCTTTTAAATTAAACGTAGAGAATTTGATTCTTATGGAGCAGCATATTCCTTTCATTCTGTGTCAACTTGAGAAAATATTTCCTCTAACATTTTTTGACTCTATAGAGCATCTACTAGTGCATTTACCATATGAAGCTATAGTCGGTAGACCAGTTTAGTATCAATGGATGTATCCTTTTAAGAGATATTTAAATAAACTTAAGAAGACCGTTAAGAATAAAGCACATCCTGAAAGCTCTATCTGTGAAGTGTATTTAATATACGAGATAACTCAGTTATGCTCGTATTACTTTGAAATAACGTCACAATCAGGTAGAAGTATTGCTCCTCAAAATGTGAGTAAATCCTCAAATATATCTGTATTCAATGGAAGTGGTGAACCCGCAGGTGCTAGCACCGTACGCTTAACTAATAAGGAGATGAGAGTTGTCACATTATATATCTTGCTTAACTGTAATGAAGTTGAGCCGTATCTCGAGTAAGTATGAACTAGCTTGTTCATATATTTATTATTCATAACTTTGTTATAAACCCTAAAGTTTGTAGGAGGTTCATTGATGGCTTAAGTACATCAAAGCCAGGAGAAGTCTGAAAGATAGTGGAGAAAGAATTCACAACTTAGTTTAAAAATACGGTATAATTCTCGACTATTCATTTTGAATAATTTATCTTAATTAATTAACACATCATGTAATAATTATGCTAATAATATAATCTGATTCATTGAAAGGTTCACACTAAAGAAAGTGATTCACAGTGTCAAGGGCTAGTTGACCTAGCTTGTGGACCAAATAGATTAGTTAAATGTTATCAAATATTTTTAGTTGTGGCTATAAATTCCAAACAAAAAATTGATGTGAAGGTAGGAAGATAGAAAATTATGTAAGAGGGAACACCCATACAGGGGATGATTCTGAGTACTACGGCGTATCATAAGAAATATTAGAGGTGGAATATCCCGATCACGGGATATTGTGTATTTATTCAATTATGAATGATTTGATCCAGTACAAAATAGAGTAACAAGAGTACATCCGATTATGGTATAATAAAAGTAAAGCGGGGTAGGAGATATGCAAAGTTTAATCCATTCATCATTACTAGTCAGGCAAGCCAAGTCTATTATGCTAACTATCCAAGCATATTACGAGGCAAATAGAATTGGCTTGTAGTTATGAAGACCAAACTAAGGGGAGTAATTGAGAAAACCACTTCAATACCATCAGCACATCAAGAAAAATTTATGTCAAATTTAAAAAAATCTTCCTATCGATGTGGATGAACAAATTCAATTAATAAGAGTGAGTTGCAGTTAGAGGAAGTAGATTTAAACATAAAGAAAAGTCATGAGAAATATGATAGTGGTGAAAATGTATCATCATATGAAAGTGAATCAACAGATGATGAGTTAACATAAGATAATTTTTTTTGACATTTTTATTTTATTGTTACTGAACTGCATTTACTTAATTATTATGTTATTTTATATTAAAATTTTGTTATAATTTATGTTTCTAATATTTTTTATTTTTTTATGCAGATGGCTTCAGGTGAAGAGTCTAACAGAGGATTGATTAAAAATATTTTTAATAGGCGCAACAAGAAGATTAGTGGTGGCCCCTCTAGGTCTTCCACTCAGCCTGCCACTCATAGTCGCCTACCACTCATAGTCAGCCTACCGCTCATAGTCAGCTTACAGCTCATAGTCAGCCTACCGCTCATAGTCAGCCTACCACTCATAGTCAGCCTACCGCTCATAGTCAGCCTAACCCTCATACTCAGCCTACCGCTCATAGTCAGCCTACAAAACCTTTACCCACTACTCTTTGAGCCAGTAGCCCATAGTTCTACTCATCAGACCCCCGATTTCCTTCACCAGACCCCCGCCTTCCCTCACTAGATGCCACATAGAGTACCCCCTTCTACCCGTACTACCCACTCCTACCTTATGGTGGCCCTCCTTCTTATCCATATCCACCATATATTCAGTCATACTGTCCCCTACCACCCCCTCAGCCTGCTATAGCTGGACCTTCGACTACAGCTGCAGCAGAGTAGGCGACAGATGGTCGAATGTTGATTGCACATGACGGTGACACGTACGTACATATGATATTATTAACATCCAACTAAAATTAAATAAATTTTTTTCTCACCTAACATATTTTTTGTAGGTTCTACCCGTCAAAATAACCGATACATAAAATACGAGATATAATATGGAGCATGTACGATGCTCCTTATGTATCTTGGAAGAAAGTCCCGAAAGAAGTTCGAGATAAGTGATTTAGAGAGTTTGAGGTATTTTTATTTAATTTTTTTTATGTTATGTCTAAATAAATTATATATTCTTTTTTACTTAAGCTAACAAAAAAATATATATATATATATAATTTTTTAAATATAGAGAGAATTTTGTTGGTTACCCCAACACAATGACAAAATTAGAAAGAATTTTGAGAAACGTGGGTCCACTCGAATGTGTGATATATTTACAGACATTAGAAAGTTTGGCGAGCGGCCACTATGGATTAGAGAGACTGTATGGGCTGAGCTGAACACTGCTTGGGGTAGCGTAGAGTATAGCAGGAGGAGAGATCAGAATCGACAGGGCATGGGTAGTTCCCTTCATATAGGGGGCTCAGTTATACATACTGAGCACAGGTGCCGTTTAGTAAGGAATTTTAAAAGTTTTTAAAAAATTTCTTTAATATAAATATTAATGGAAGTCTATTACAGAAAGAGATGCTATGTAGAGAGCCAACTCCTCTTAAATTACATAGTCACACTCATAAGCGGCAGGAGGACCAATAATGGGTTAATGAGCGAGCAAGAAAAGCCCATATAAGTATATACGTTTAATATTTTTATGTTATGTATAAATAAATTTCTTAAATTTTTATTAACTTTCATAGGAGGAGTATACACGGCTACGAGAGAGCCAGGCTACAGCTGGTGAGGGTCCTTCTGGCGGCTCTGTAGAACATTCTGAGTACCGCATCTTGTCGCAAGCGGTTGGAGGAATGCAATATGGCAGGGTTTATGGTTTAGGTTCGCAAGCCCAGGCATACGAGGGGATGACCACTAGTGGATCCAGCTTCGCATCAAGTTCACAGGAGTCCTCATATAGTCAACAGATAACTGCCCTTCAAACGGAGCTAGAACAAGTAATGAAATCACAAGTTGATTGGCAAGTGTAGTTTCAGGCACAAATAAAGATGCAGATGCAAGCGCAACACAATCAGTTGTTGGATGAAATGCGAAAAATGAGGGAGCAGTTAAGTTAAAAGGAGGTAGCTACAGGGGATGATGAGTCGACGGATTCTGAGTAGTTGTTTGCAATGGTTTTAGTTTCATATGAACTTTTTTTAATATCATGAATATTTTGTGAAGTTTATGAACATTTGTTGATGTTAATAAATAATTTGTGATGTTTTTAAATATTTGATGTTATTTTTGATTATTTTGTAATGTTAATGATTATGAGTAGTTGTTTGTAATGTACTAAACGTAACTAGTTGTGAATGTTTATGAATATTTGTAGTATAAATGGTTATTTGGTGAATTTTATTGTTGCAGGTGTAGAAAACTGATTGCTATGTGGAAAGGTAATTTTTTTTATTTTTGGTACAGGTTTTAGGCGGATAAAATGACAGTAATCTACTGGAAACCACGATACCATAAATTATGTATCGTTTTACAGCGTATTTATATGCCGGCATTGCTGGCAAAAAATGTGCCGGTTCATTTCATCATTTCATTTTCGGCGTATATAGCGAAAGGTTTTCTGCCGAAATTATCGGCGTAAAAATACGTCGATAATTTCGATGGATTTAACGCTGGAATAAGTAAAGATGGAAAGCCATAACTACCATCTACGTTTCCGCCAGTTATGCGTCAGAAAGTTTGACAGAAATATTTCTGGCGTATTATTTACGTCGGAAAGTTTTTACCAACGTGCAAATTACCGTCGTACGAAAATCTGACTAAAATGCAATGGAAATGTCATTTTTTGTCAAAATTTTTATCATACCGACGTATTCGGTTCGCCGGTAATAGCGGGATTTCCTGTAATGCAAGCTCGAGGAACAAAGCCTCCTTTGACACATAGCCTCGCAGCCCGGAGTAGTCCAGCCTAAAAACTTTTTTTTAGGAGTGATTATTGAGTATTAAGGGGTTAGTTGAGTGTTTTAAACATTAGTTTAATATTTTTTGAAATTTAAAATTATTATTAAATTTTGAAATTTTCTTGATTATTTTAATCAATTAATTAAGGGGTCAAAAGCTCACTTTTTGATTAAGTTTAAATTTTGAAAAGTTAGTATTTTATTAAAATATTAAACCTTAATACGATCAGTTAGACTGTAAGTACGCTAGATTTGGATTTTTTTATATTTTATTATGAAGGTTTGAAGTTTTGACTTGATTTTGACTTAAGTTTGACCAAAAGTTGACTTTTTCAAAATTGATTGATTTCTGGAAATTTGATATTTTTGTTAAATATTAGACCCTAATTGAATGCCTTTGAGTTTGATTGATTTAGAGTTTTTTTTGAATTAGTTATGAATTTTTAAAGTTTTGTGTATTTATTTGAATTATTTAATTAGTTTAATTAAGGGCCTTTTAATGATTTGAGTCTAAATGACCTACAAACTTCTTGAAATCATCTCCAAAGATCCAGAATGATCTAAGAAGAGATTATCAAGTGTTTGAGAAATTTTTGGAATTTTAATTATTTTTAATTAATTAATTTAATTAAATCTTAGATTTCAATTATTATTAAATTAATCTTAAATCTGAAGTCAAATCTGATTGATTTTATTTTTCACATATAGAGCTTTAAATTCTGGTTAGTTAGAGGTATTAGTTATAATTTTGTGATTTAAATTTGATTTATTAATTTTTTTTGGAAATTTTAAAGGTTAATTAAGATTTAATATTAAGAAAATTAATTAAGGGGCTTAATGATCTCAAAAATTAATGGGAATTTTACTTGAGGTTTAAGATGTCACTAAGTTCACATGGTTCAAGTTTCAAGTCAAGAGGATGTGTATCCTAATTTATGGAATTTCTCTAAGTTTTTAAAGCATATCCTTAATTATTGCTCTTAAGAATGTCACTAGGTTAAGTGGATTCAAATCAAAGTTACTAACCCTTGACATATATGAGCAAGATGCAATCACAATCATAACCAATTTCTAGATCTAGGAGAGCCCTAAGAATAGATGGTGTGTGTATCCTACATATGCAAAAATTAAAATAAAACCTAATTAATTAAAAAATTAATCAATGAATAATTAATAAAATAATTATTTATTGATTAATGATCACTCCCCATTAATGCTATTCAAATGTACAACCCATGTTTAAAATTCCATGGGACCTCTCAACATGAGAAGATTTAAATATGTATAATTTTAAAGTAATATATATATAGATATATATATGTATATATTAACCAATATAAGTAAATATAAGTTTCAAAATTAAATAATTAAAAATATCATCAAAAATAGTTTAAAATGCTTTGAGAGCTCCTCTAGTTTTTCAAAGTCTATTTGGAAATAAATTCTTAATTTTTAAAATATTTAATTAAACATTAAAATATTCAAGTAATTCATAATTAAAATAAATTAAGTCTTAAATTTTGAAAATAAAATTTAAATTTAAATTATTAATTTTCTAAAAACTTTTAAAGTGTTATTTGTAATTTTAGGAATTAAATTGAATTTATTTTGAATTTTTAAAGTTTAAAGT
The DNA here is from genome assembly GCA_019925795.1 of Dendrobium chrysotoxum. Taxonomy (NCBI): domain Eukaryota; kingdom Viridiplantae; phylum Streptophyta; class Magnoliopsida; order Asparagales; family Orchidaceae; genus Dendrobium; species Dendrobium chrysotoxum. The sequence continues at coordinate 86,838,351 of CM034315.1, read as the reverse complement.
TAATTAAATGAATTTAAAATAATCTAAAATTAATTAATATTTAAAATATTTTTAAATTAGATTAAATTAAATGTTGAATGTTTTTAAATTTTGGAAATGATTTAAAATAATCTTAATTAAATTTTCAAAATTATTTAAATTTAATTTCAATTAAATATTAATTAAATATTTAAATATTTCTACTTTATTTAAAATATTTAAAATATTTAAATTAATATTTAATATCAAATTAAAGTATTTTGAATTTTATGAATCTCAATATAAAATGTTAGAAATTTATGCTTAAATTTGAAATTTTAATTATTCCTTGAATATTTTAATGATTAAATATAGATTTAATATGATTAAGTATAATTAATGTTAAATATAATTTCAAAATTATATCAATATAAGTTTTAAAATATATTTTAATGAAAATCAGATTTTATATTTGGATATATTAATTTAAAATTTGAGAATGTTTCAACTATTCTTAATTAAATATTAATTAAAAATATTAGATATTTAATGTTTTAAATAATTTAAAATATATAAAATATATTAAATTAATATTAATTTTAAATTAAAGGATTTAATATTCTGAGCATTTTGACACATTGCATATATATATTTTTTAATTTTAATTAATTTTTAATGATTTTTAAAAAATTTTTGTAATTAAAAAAACAATTTAAACTAATTTAAAGTAATTAAATAGCAAAGACAATGCCGGTGGCTGAGTGAGACACGTGGCGGCTTGCGATTTGCTGGTTCAAAATGTGCTAATGATTAGGCGGCAGCGCTATTAAATGTTAATGATTGCGCCGCCACAATTATTAGCATTTAATAGCCCACGGACGCATTTTCTACTAAAACACGTCAGCACAAGCTCTCGAGCGTTGGATCATTCGATGTCCGAAATTGATGGTCCAGATGGCGTCAGACGGAGATCTAAACAGCTGAAAGCATTGTGCAGTTCAGATTGACCGTAGAATGGCTAAATCGTGACCGCTGATCATAAAATCAACGGTCACGATTCCACGCAGTTATAAACTGCTTAATCCGAGCCCTAAAATAGAAAACAAGCTCGTTCTCGAAATCGACTCAACCAAAATTGATAAAATTTTAAATGTAGATTCTCTTTATAAAGAGCACTCACGGGGTATAATTTTCATGGTGTAAAATGCGCTTATAGTAAAGCTATTTTAATCTAGATATTTTAAATTAGGGTTAAGGATTTCGAGGGATCTAACCGTTGGATTGGAATAATTTTGGGCTCTTTGAATTTGTAGTTTGTCCAAGTTTAATTCCTTAGAAGACTTAAGGAGCTGGAATTCCTGGGATCGAACGATAGAAGTCCTTAAACAAAACTAGCCTTGAGTTCATCGGGAATACAACACCGACGAGCTTTGACCGGCTGGATTTAGCTTGAAATATGTGAAGGGAGTTGATAGAAGCTCGAACGAGAGAAGTCTTGAGTCTAGGAGGGTTTGAAAGGAGAGAGAATGTGGAATGTTAAATCAGGCTCAAATAAAGGGTTTTTTCCTTATTCAAGTGATCCCAGGCTATTTGGACAATCAAGATCATCTTGGGGACTTGCTAGATGGTAGCCACCTATCTCTAGGTAGTTAGAAAGCCAGAGAATCAAAGGACAAAGAATTATGAGGTGTAAAGGTCTCTTTGTCCTTGGGAGCACATGGGTTTGATTAGGAGATTAAACCAGGGATTAGGGGAGCTTTTTAAAACCTCTAGAGTCTATTTAAATGGCTAGATGGGCCTAGGCTTGGCTGGATGGATTGAATTAAAGAGTTTGACCACTCTTAAGCTCATACAAATGCTTGTTGACTAGTCAACTAGCAAGTAGGCTGCTAAAGTGGCAGCTAGAGTGTCTTGAGGAGCTGGAATGAAGGGTTTGAGAGGGTTTAATAATTAAAGATAGGAGTTTGAGTAAAAACATAAAGGTTAAATGGGATTTAACCAAGCTTAAATGATTGACTTGGTCAACCTGACCATGGCTTGACTCATGCCATGTCATGGAATAATCAAAATGTTGAGTGGAGTGAATTCAAAGGGTCTCAAACCAATGAAGCCTAACACTTGAGTGGAAAGGCATAGAAAATACATGGCTTACACCATAAGTCAATGTTTGACCAAGTCAAATCATAGTGACATGACCTCAAATAAGTTTGAATAAGTTTGAGTCATGCTTTAAAAAAGGTTTGAGAGCTTGAAAGGCTTGATTTAGTCAAATGGGTTAGAATAACCCATTTGAGCCCTTAAGGATTATTGGGTCAACCAGATTAACCCAGGGTCAGGGGTTGGGTCCAACAAGTTCAAAATAATATTCTAAATCTATTGGTGGTGGTCCCAGGTCTGAGCAGGTCATTTGGTCAAAATGATATGTTTGGGTCATTAATAGACCTTTAGGTCAACCTAGGTTGACTTGGTCAACCAGGTTGACCCAGGGTCTGGGTCTAGGTCCAATAAGTTTGGTTTACCATTTGAAACTTGCTGGAAGTGGTTTCATTCAATTTAGAGCTCATTTGATCCAAAGTGATTATTCACAACCCTAAGGGATATTCTGGTCATTTTGGGCCCTGATCAACTAGGGGTCAAAGTGAATCCACCAAAAGGTATCCACTATGTGACTAGTCTAGTGGCATAGGCCGTAAATATTTGAAAGTTTTACAGTCTTTGAAAATCAATTCAATTTCTGGGGTTAGAGATCTCAGAATAAGCTCAAATTTGGAGGGCTGCCTCTAGAGACATGTCCCATCAGTATGCAACTGACAGGCTCTAAGTCAGATGTCATTTGACTGGGGTTTGAAGGATTTGAAAATTTACTGGAAAAGGCTTTCAAGACTCAGACCTTTAGCCTTGGGTTTTGGTTTAAATTTCTTAGTTTGAATTAGGTTTTGGATTTGAATGATTAGAATTGAATTATCCAAATCATTTATGATCATTTGGGGTGATTATAAGTGATTGAAAAGGATTTGAGCTAGATCAAAGGCAGGATCAAGGTTTGAATTAGAGTTTGAATTTTGAACTTGACTAAAGTCTGGATTTTGATTGAGGTTTAAATTGAATCAAGGTCTAGATTGGCTTGATGTCATGATTGATTTGAAGCTTGAATAGGTTTAATAACCAAATGAGCTTGAGATCTGGATTAACTTGAAGTTAGGGTTTGATTTGTAACTTGGATTGATTTAAGATCTGAATTAATTCTAAAGTCTAGCTAGATCTAGGGTCAGGGCAGATCCCAAGGTTTGGATTGCTCTAGAGTCTGAAGTCTAGGAGTATCCTAAGGTCTAAAGTTCATATGGTTTGGGATCTAGAATGATCTTAGGATTTAGGTAGATCTAAGGTCTATAGTCTATAAAGAATCATTGGGTCTAAAGTAGATCCTAGAATCTGGAGTCTAGGAAGAATCCTAGGGTTTAGAGTCTAAAAAGATCCTAGGACCTCAATAGAACACAAGTCTAGAATTTAAAAGGATCATAGTATCTAGAATAGATCTTAAAGTCCTGGGTTGATTTGGGAGAATCTTAAGGTATAGATAGATCTAGAACCTGGGTAGATCCTAGGGTTTAAAATCTAGGAGAATCCTAGAGTTTAATAGTCCTAGGGTCTGGGGTTTAAAATAGTCCTAGGATCTAGATAGATCTAAGAGTCTGGACTAAGTTGATCTAAGATCAGAGTTAATCCTAGGGCCTGGATTCATCTGGAGTCTGGATTGGGTCCTAATGACCTCATACAAAAATGAGGTCAACAAATTAGTATAGAAAAAATAAATTCCTTAATTACATTGTGAATAATATTATAATTTAAAAAAAAATAGACATCAAGTGTCGTATAGCGTTCATACTCTAATATATTTGATCATAAAAAAATATTTTACTTAACAAAATTCTTTGTAAAAGCAACCAATACACACACACACACAAGTGGGATAAAAATAAGAAAATAAAAACAAAGTTTTCTAAAATGAAATGTGAGTCGCAACAGCTTTTTAAAACTAATATGATAATTGATAGGGATTTAATGCATATCCAAAGTCTACAAATAAGAAATTCATAGCAATTGGCAGTGTACTAAAAAAGTATTTGCTGTCTATCCACTATATAATTATATAATTTAGTGCTCCAAATTCTTTATTTTATTGTTATGAATCATATCCACATTTGAATTTCTCTCCTAACTTTAATTTTTTTATTTTTAACTTATATAAATTTTTTTTTAAAATGCTATAACCCTTGTTGGTATTTTTGAAATTGTTATTTATTATTATTTTTATTATTATTATTATTATTATTATTATTATTTGCCTTTTTCATTTTTAGAGAAATACTATTTTTTCTAGTAGAATTTTTATAGAAAAAATTAGGTCAAAATAGTCTGCCTTAATTTTTATCAAAATAATCTTAAAATTTTGACATGTATTACTTTCTAAGGATTTTATACATTACATAAAACTTTTACATATTTATATATTTAAAATTTAAATATTTATATTTATTATGCAACACTAAAATTTATAAATCACATAAAAAAATTATTCATATTAACTTATTTAAAATAAAAAATATCGTTTCATGCATATATATTTATCTTGAAGTAATTTATATATTAAAATAATATACAAATAAATATAATAATTTAAATATTAGATATATTAATATATATAAATTTTATGATATATAAATCCCACTCAAAACTTTATGATATTTTTTCATCCAAAAAAATTAAAAATCATAAAAATAAAATCTTATTATATTAATATAAATAATAATTAAACATAAGATCTTCACAATAAGTTGTAAAGCTCTGCACAAACAAGATCAGATTATCTCTGCTGTCAACCTTCTTCTTCCATAGTTGTTTGAATAATGAATATACTACAGATTAGGCGTACGTTAGCTAGATATTATTTGAAAAACTGAATCAAAACTCTGAACTTTGATGGAACAATCAGTCTCACACTGGAGAGCTTTCGTCCCTCTCATGCCCAGGCGCCCCTCCACCGTTCGATCCTTCATCCCCAGTCGATGAGTCCCGCCGTGTCCTGTTTCGCCAAAAAGCCATTTTTATGCTCAGAAGAGTCCTCGAAGCAGTCGACGACTCCCCTGCCTCAGGCTCCGCGACCAAAGACTTCTCCGGAGTTTTAACGGGGGATCGGCAAAACGGGCAGCTCAGCTGGGTGCAGAGCCATTTATCGATACAGACAGCGTGGTATCCATGGCCGCAATCGGGCAAGAAACGAACTTTCTCGCCTTCTTCGAACGATGAAAGACACACAGAACAGTCGCGAAAGCCTTCGTTGTTAGAATAATAGATCACCGGAATTATGCTGAGAACCTCCTTCAGATCTGCTGCGGTGGATTTTGGCTGCGGCGGCGGAGGCGGGAGTTCATGGATGGCGGGGCGGAACCTGGAGAGGAGGTAGTAAAGGCTCGTCATCGTTAGACCAACGCCGGCGAAAACTCCGGCGGTGATTAGGACAGGGTTGAGGGTCATGCTCTGGTCAGCGCCGGAGACGAAGCTCCACTTGTGGATTGTTTAGATTAGTAGATTGAGGCGGGTGATTAAAGCTTTAATAGAGGTCTTTGCTTAATTAAATAATCCACGTGGCCCACTAACAAACCCGCTTAAGGCGGCCAGTTTGTTTTCTATATAAACTTTTGCAGCTTGCCTAATAGCTTAATCATTAATAACTTTTTCCAACTCAATATTCAGTGTCATACAACATCACTAATTTAATTAGGGGTGTCAAGCCGACTTGTGAGTTAGCTTTAGTTCGACTCGATAAAATATCTCGTGAGTTTAGCTCGACAAGCGAACGAGTCAAACTTGAGCCAGCCCCGACTCGACTTGTTAGCTCACGAGCCAGCTGGCAAGAACAACGTTGTTAAAAATATTTAAAAATTACATCTCATTATTAATTTCCTTCTAATTTATCTTTTTTTTTTCATCAATTTACTATAAAAATTGCTTTTATCATAAGCATTTTTTTTCGTTCATGATAAACGAGCCGGCTTGTCGGCCGCCTTAAACTCATAGAATAAAACTCAAGCTCAAGCTTGATTAATTAATCAAGCTCAGGCTTAAGCTAGGAGTGACTCGAGCTCAGCTCGACTATTTGACACCCCTCAACTTAATTATGATTTTATAATTTATAATAATGATATATTATATCAAAGACGCGTACTTACATGACACACTTGAAACGCACCGAGACAATATTTACATGCCCAATTAAACTATAATAATAAAAAATTGTATTTATTAATTAAAAAAACTTTAATAGCTATTTAACATTAATCTTATTTTTCTCACTCCATTTTATTTTCCTATTAAATAATATTTCTTTCTAATGTTTTTTACAAAAGAATCAATTTTCTCAACTTAAAAGCTCTCATGCAATTATTAATTTTTCCAACTAAGCTTAAGACATTCATTAAACTTAAATATATTTCTTATTTTACAAACACCTAAAATAAATTTATAATTACATAAATTCATTTAATATTTCTATAATGTTGTTGCAGGCTAGAATATATGCGGCAATAGAGTTAGAATTTTACGTCTTAGCGTTGCACGAATATCCAGCTCACACAGAGAACACAAGATTTTTACGTGGAAAACCCTGGAAAAGGGAAAAACCACAGGGTCTGGCCTAGTTAAAATGATTCCACTAGAACTTGAGTAGGTTACAGTGTGCTGACTCGCCACCAAGGGCGATCAGATTACAAGTATCAACTGTAGGGTTGAAGTTGGGGGTATGTGAAAGTCTGATGTCACATCGGCGGAACTTCGGGGTCACCTGGTGATCTGGCAGAATTCCGGGTCCTAGGTGGTGGTCTTGTAGAGCTCCGGGCCTTAGGCGGTGGTCCGGCGGAGTTGAGGACGTCAGGTGGTGGTCTGGTGGAGCTCAGGGCGTCAGGCGATGGTCCGGCGTAGTTGAGGATGTCAAGTGGTGGTCCGACGGAGTTGAGGACATCATGTGGTGGTTTGGCGGAGCTCAGGACGTCAAGCGGTGGTCTGACGGAGCTCAGGGCGTCAGGCGGTTGACCGGTGGAGCTGAGGACGTCAGGCGGTGGACCGGCGGAGCTGAGGATGTCAGGCGGTGGACCGGCAGAGCTGAGGACGTCAAGTGGTGGTTCGGCGGAGCTCAGGGCGTCAGGTGGTGGTCCGATGGAGCTCAGGGCGTCAGGCGGTGGTCCGGCGGAGCTTAGGGCGTCAGGCGGTGGTCCGGCGGAGTTCAGGACATCAGGTGGTGGTCTGGCGGAGCTCAGGATATCAGGTGGTGGTCTGGCGGAGCTTAGGGCGTCAGGCGGTGGTCCGACAGAACTCCAGCGATGGTCGAGGAGCAAGGAGACAAGAGCGATCTCTGATCTCTCTTTTCTTCTTAGGATTAGGTGCCCTTTTCAAAGAGGAGAGGGAGCTCTATTTATAGATTTTTGGGAGTGGCATGACCCGTAAATAAGAGGAAGATCAAGGGTGATTAGGGAGTGGTTTGAATGGACGGCCGATGTTGAATCCCTTGATCGTGGACCGTTTACTGAACATTTGAAGGTCTTAGAGGTATTAGATTTTGGCGATCTTGGGCTCGTTGGATTCGTCCCGTCGAGACGCTCGATTCGACTATAAGCACGTCATATTTGGAGATCGTTTGGTAATCCAAATTATGGTTTGATCCTTCCAACCGCGCTTCAGACCCTTGATTTGGACCCATGGGCTCGGATTGGGTTGAATTTGGTGTCGTTGGGTTCGTATTTTCGAGACATTCAGTTCGATTGTAAGTTTGCCGAAATCGGAGTTCAGATGGTCCCAATTTTAATTTTTGAAATTTCCAACTAGATTTGCTTCGAGATTCGTGCCCAATCAAGATAATTTTTTGTTGATGTATCAAATGTCAAATTCAGTATATCTTTCTTCTCTCTAATTTTAATAATGAAAATATGTCATGACAATGTTCCCATATCTGCAAGGCATGTTTTCATTTTAATAATTCAATGTAAACTTCAATAATAATAAAAAATAAAAAAATAATAATAATTTTCTGTCACACGTATGCAATAAAACATGAAGAACTAACAGTATTTCCAGACCTCGTTTGCTCTCTTTTATCATTAATTAATTGGGATACATGAGCTGGTCTGCTTGAAAACCAAAAAAAAAAATAGAAGACAAGAATAAGTCCTTCTAGCGTCTGAAAATAGAGAGAAATACCTCAGGATTTGTTCTCATGGCTGACTATAATTTTGCTCTTATTTGCAGCATCAAAGACCTTCGTGGCAAGATTTAAGACTTCGTTTGGGACCGCTTTCTTACTACTTCTTGAAGCACTTTTCAATAAAAAAATTAAAATTTTTATACTTAAAACCTGGTTCAAGAAGCAATAAGAAAGTCGTCCCAAACGAAACCTTTAGAATAATTTTATTATTACTCTCTAAAGTAGTATTATTATTTACTAAAAAGTCGTTTTAGAAAACAGTACGAAAGCTGTCATGTGGGATCGCTTTTTGACTGCATTATAAAGCTGCTGTAAAAAAAAGTAATTTTTTTAAAGCTGATGTAAAAAACTTTAAGATTATGGCCAAACAAAAATTATGATTGCAATTTGAAAAATAAAACAATAAGAAAGATGGCCTAAAAGAGGCTTAAGTTATGTAGCTTAGGCTTCGTTTGGGACGGCTTTCTTACTACTTCTTAAAATAACTTTTTAGTAAAAAAATAAAAAAATTTATACTAAAAAACTACTTTAAGAAACAGTTAGAAAGCCGTCCCAAACGAGGTCTTAACCTTTGTCCTTAATGAATTTTTAAGTGGTAATTAGACATGAGCTGGAGCAAGAAAGGTTGAAGCTGCGAATGCAGCTGTGTTGAAAATAACGCAAAACGATGGATAGGGACAACATGAGAAGTCCTTAATTACTCTCTAATCTAATTAGTTTTTTAAAGATTAATACGTGATTAAGAGATCATTATAACTAAAAAATGAAATATTTCAACAAAACCTCCTAATGATGTTTAATATAATTCTGATATAAGAGAATCTATAAAGGGCTTAGTGCGGTCTTAGAGAAAGAGTCGGCGAGGAATGATATAATTAACGTTGATTATTGAGGATTAATTAATTAATGAAGGCCCAAATCAAGGATTATAACGCCTATGTGAGAAAAATATAAATATGAAATTTGGAAGCATATAAGAAATTTGTATTGACAATATCCATAGTCATATTGAATTTGAAAGTTTTTATTAAGATTCCGAGTTTGAATTATGTATATATCAACTTCATATCTTAGAGCTCATGTGATGTCTCAGAATTTAATTTGAAAAAATTATTATTTTTTATTTTTTAATAGAAATAAACAACTTAAATAATTCTAAAAATTAAAATATCTATATATACATCTGTATTTACTTTTCAAAAATTCAGAAATTTTGGAAAATAAATACAAAGATATATATATATATATAAATTCTAGAAGTATTTAAATTGATTATTTCTAATAAATGAAGTAAGATTGCTCTAATGTTTTTTTATTAAAAGATAAAATAATAATTCTTCTAAATTAGATTCTGAAGCATCATAGCTCAAAGCCATTGAATATGCTTTGAGATATGTGCAAGAGATATATATTCAAGACTCGTATATTCTGATCGATGATTTTTAGATAGGAAATTATGATGCTAATTGTTTTCATTGCTTGAGGAATTTTTGGAGTTGATAAATGTTGGAGTAATATAAGGAATAATTCAACAAAAGAAGAATAGAAATAGAGGAAGGTTGATGGGCGTTTGATCTCTCAATAGCTTCTCCATCAGAAGAAATGCTACTTTCTTGGCAATTAGGGTTTCTGAGGATCATTCCATGAACATGGAGAAAATATCTCTTTATTTATAGGTATAATGGTATTTATAGAGTGAAATTGGGCTTCTTCTATGCAAAGGGAGATAACCATTAGAATATTTCTCTAAATTATTGGGGGTTATTTGTTATAATTTTAATTGGGTCACATGTCTAATCACCCCCATGCACATGCCACGTGTAACAGAAAAATTTTCTAAAAAAAAAGTAGGAAAAAATTCAATGGGCATTGAAAATTTTAGTTCAAATTGGTCTATTTTATCATTTACTGACATAGTGAACGATTTAGAAAGTCACTTTTAATTTACGCTTCGTTAGAACAGCTTTAGACCATTATATTTTTTCCTATTTTTAATAAATTTCTATACTAAGATGCAGCTTTATAAAATAGTAAGAAAGCTATCCCAAACAAAACCTTAATCAAATAGAATCTTTAAGGATTCTATAGTGTATAATCTAAGCTTGATGAAGACTATAATGATATATTCGAGCCGTTGTATAGTTCTATCCAAGTGAATAATGGACAATCTTATAGATTTCATTATACTTATTTTGCATCGAATACATATCGAATTACATTTGGTCAAACACTAAAAATATCCGACACCATAGGTGCAGCTGAGTCAGGTCAACTTGTGAGTTGACTCAGTTAATAAATATATCTAGCTAAATTCGATGAATATGGGCTCATGAAACAACTAGTTTAAAATATATTTATGAAATATATCGCCCTTTTAAAACAACTAATTTCTTATTATTTCTCAATTTTTTTCATCATTTTATTACAACAACTTTTTGAATTCAAATCATCTTCTCTCTTTCGTAACAAATAATATATCTACTCATGAGCATATTTAAATTTAAGCTCGTGCTCAAGCGAGGGTTAACTCTAAGTCAACTTGTCTCATATACACTTCTAATGGCACATCCAAGCTGATAGAAGAAATTATTCTGTCTGGTCACCGGAGGTGAATGAGAAAGCGCCACATCACTTTTTTGCTGTATACTGGTGCTGGGTGCCGGGTGACGTGACGCATTCTGATTCGCCTCCGGACGGTCCGGTGACTGCACAGAATAATTTCTCAACCGACAGGGGATTCTAAGATCTTTTTTTTTTTGCAACTTGGCACCCATTTTGTAATCGTGCGAAGTGATTGAACACTACTCACAACAAAATTAAAGTAAACATCCCTTCCTTGCTGCGCCCCTTCCCGCCTTCGTCTGGGGAGGGGTTTCACCCTCCCCGTCCCCCCATTATGGCATCCTCCTCCGCTTATCTTGCTGACTTTCCCCCTCTACCCGGAGCTCTTCCCTCCGCTTCCTCTGATTCTATCTTTCCCGTGGGACTTAACTTTGTCTCTAACCTCACTAAAGAAGATCCCGTAGCGGGCGGGTTTTCTCTCTCTTTCATTCCTCCTGCCACAAAAATTCCTTTCACCGAGAATGACCTGACCCTGGGGGTTCCGGACTGGAGCTCCTCTCTGGTCGGGTACTCCATTGGCCCACGCCCTACCTACATGAGCCTCCTAAACGCTGTAAAAAAAGCTTGGAATCCTAAAGGTGCCGTGGACTTACTGTCTATGAACGATGGCTTCTTCCTCTTCAGATTCACCTCTCCGGAAGAGTATCAGGTTGCTTGGTCTAGCGGGCCCTGTCTTCTTCGGCCGCCCCTTCATTCTGCAAAAATGGACTCCTAAGTTCAAGCCAAAGCGAGATGAGTACTCCTCTATCCCTATCTGGATTAAAATTGTAGACCTGCCTTTAGCTGTGTGGAATCCCACAGGCATCTCTAAAATTGCGAGTTATGTCGGTCACCCCCTTGCGGTTGATGCGCTTACTGCTCGGAAGACTCGTCTCACCTATGCTAGAGTTTGCGTCTTAGTTTCCAGCAACTCGCCCTTACCCGATGAAATTCCGATCTCTCTTGATGGGGATGATTTTTCTTTGACGGTGTTGTATGATTGGAAGCCTGTTCCGTGTTCTGGTTGCGGCTCTATTGTTCACCCTTCTTCTCTTTGCCACACTAACCCTCAACCTAAGCCTCCCCCGGGGACTGCTCGAGGCAGTAGCTCTTCTCGAGCTAGGTCCTCTCAGCCTCCTCCCAATAGACCTCCTCTTCCACCTCCTACCCCCTCTATGCCAACCACCACTGCCATCTCTCCCGCCCCCTTCAGGAGTGACCTGCCTCCTTCTGCTACTATGCCTGGGATATTACCAACCCCTTCCCCTCCCCCTCATAACCCTCTGCAGCAAACCAAAGACCCCCTTCCCAATTTGAATTCGCCCACTGAGGATGTCTCTACCTCGGATAACTCCCGCTACCTATCCCACCAGCTACCAGGTTCTTCTTCTCCACCCAGCTCTCCCCCCTATAACCCTTCTCCTACCGCAGCTATTTCTTTGCCTGCTGACTCTCCTGTTCAGTCCCCTAATAAGTTTATCATCTTACAACCCCAAGAACCCCCTGATGAGGATCCTTCCTTTGTCACATCCCCAAAAAACCCACCTGAAACTTCCAATGTCCCAAAAGGCCACAAAGGCAAGAGCGCTAAAAATAAGTCGCGCTCAACCAACTCCAAGTCTAAATGACCTTGATCCCAATCGGGTGCTGGAATGTTAGGGGATTTAACTCCCCTGATAGAGTTCTGGCGTGTAAGAAGTTAGTTTCCTCTTTCCATTTGGATTTATTGTGTGTGCTGGAGGCTAAGATTCCTTCTACCTCGACAGCTGACCCCTGGTTCATAAACTCTCACAAGGTTTTCCCGACTGAAATAAGCTGTAATAATTTTAGCTTCTCTTCTCCTGGCCGGATCTGGCTGAAGTGGAATCCAGCAAACATTTCTTTCTCTCCTTCTATCATCTCATCCCAACTTATTCATGGGACTCTTCAATCTGCCTCTATGCCAACCATTATGCTGTCTGTTATTTATGTTGCCAATACTGCTGTTGAGAGGGCCCCTCTTTGGCATCAGTTAACTAATATTGCTACTTCTATCACCTCCCCTTGGGCCATTTTAGGGGACTTCAATTGCTTTAGACACAATGATGAAAAATCTGGTGGAAGGGCTGTCCACCATAGTCGTTTGGAGGAGATGAATAACTGGATTTTTAACTGTGGCTTGTTTGAGCTTCCATCCTCTGGTTTGTTCTATACTTGGTACAATCAACGGGTGGATGACCCCATTCATATTAAATTGGATAGAGTTCTTGTTAACTCTGCTTGGTTTGAGCTTTTTCCGCCCTCTTTTTACAAAGTGGAGAATCCCTCCTGCTCTGATCACTCTCCTCTGGTGCTTCTCTCGGGTAAACCGATTCAATCTAGCGCCATGTTTCAATTCAAGAACTACTGGGTCAATTTGGAGGAGTTTTGGAAAGGTTTAGTCTACATTTATGCTACTCCAAATTTGGGTAGCCCTATCTCTGCCCTATATTCCAAGCTTAAAGATCTAAAAATCTTTATCAAGCAACAGAATTGGTCTAACTCTTCCTTCCTTTCCAAAAGGATTAAAGATCTTGAGGAATCCCAAAAGCTTTGCTTGAACCAAATTCAAAGGAGCCCCCTTGACCTCACCCTTGCCACTGTCCTAAAGGATATTAACTCTTCTCTTGCTTCTCTCCACACGGCTTGGTGCTCATGGGTGATTCAATGTGCTAAAGCTAGCTGGCTTTCAAGAGGGGAGGATGATTTAGGTTTCCTCTATGCCAAGATTAATTCCAGGAGAAACTTCAGTCGTATTAACGAGCTTCACACTGAGTATGGTATCTTCACCTCCCAGAAGGGCATTACTAAGGCAGCAATTCTTTATTTCCAAAACCTGTATAATTCCCCCAAACCTAACTACCTTGAGACAAACCCTATCCCTATTGGTTCAACTATTCCCCCCCATCTCACTGAACCTCTTATCTACCCGGTTTCTTATCAGGAAATTAGGAATGTTGTGTTTGCTTCCTCTTCCTCCAAGGCTCCAGGGCCTGATGGCTATACTTCTGAGTTTTACAAATCTGCTTGGGACTACATTGGAGGCCATGTTTGCAGGGCTGTTAAACATTTCTTTACTACTGGGGTCCTTCCTAGAAGCTCTAAAGCCACTGCAATTGTTTTGATTCCCAAGGGATCCCATGCTTCATCTTTACTGGATTTCCGCCCCATCTCCCTATGTAATGTGTTTTATAAGATCATTGCTAAGATTATTGCCAATCGTATGAAAGATGTTTTACCTACTATCATACATAAAAGCCAAGGGGGTTTTATTAAGCATAGGATCTCTACTGATAACATCGTGCTTGCCTCTGAAGTTCTTAGGGATTTTAACTCCAATCCTAGGGAGAATTTCTTTTGTGCTAAATTGGATATCCGGAAAGCATTTGATACTGTCTGAAGGGAGTTACTTCTCTCTCGTCTCATTTTGAAAGGTTTCCCCCCAAAGTTTGTTGGCTGGATTAAGGGATGTATTGAGGATGTCCATTTTTCGGTTTGCATAAATGAGGCGCTTGAGGGATTTTTCAATTCCTCTTCTGGGCTGCACCAGGGATGCCCTTTGTCCCCTTTGCTTTTTGCGGTGGTGATGGATGCTTTCTCTTGGGACATTGATGGTAGCATGTTTGTTGGTCTCTCCTGTGGTGGGACTTCTGTAAAGCATCTCCTCTACGCTGATGACATTTTGATTTTTGGGAAAGCCTCTTTACCTAATGCTGGGTATCTCAAAGACTCCCTTCTCTCCTTTGCTAAGAATACTGGTATGAAGATTAACCATGATAAGTGCTCCATTATGTTCTCCCATAACTCCCCCACTGCCACTGACATTGCCTCTTTGCTCGGTTTCTACCAATGTGATCACACCTTAACCTACCTTGGGCTCCCCATCTCCACCAAAAAGCTTAAAAATACTCACTTCCAACCACTCTTGAGTAGGCTTTCTACTCTACTTGCTGGTTGGAAAGTTAAATTTTTGTCTTTTGCAGGTAGGATACAGTTTCTTAAATTCTCCATTGCCAATACTCTTGCATATTGAATCAGAGGGGCTATTATTCCAAAAACAATTGGCAAACATATTGATAAAATTAACTCTAAGTTCCTATACCATGGGTCCTCCTCTAGGAAGAAACTACACCTAATTGCTTGGAAGAACACATGTTTACCTCACTGTTTTGGGGGGTTGGGTTTGCTCTCCATTGATTCTCTTACTTTTGGGTTTAGCTGCTCTTTCATCTGGAGGTTTTATTGCTCTGACTCCTTGGCGGATGGTTGGTTTAAATCTAAATACTTATCCCCTTGGAAAGCCTGCACCCCCAAAGCTTCCAATTTTTGGAAGAGCATTTGCTTCACTGCTTCTGGTATTAAAGGTGCTATTCGATTTAATGTTGCTAGTGATAACTGTTGCTTTTCTATGTATTGGGACCCTTGGTGTGATGGCTTGGCTGTACATGAATTGATTCAACCCTCTTCTGATCTGGAGGTTAAGGAATTTATCACTGGGGGAGCTTGGTCTCTCCCCCTTCATTTTTGCCAAACTGTCAGAAACCGTATTCACGCCATTCAGATTTGCCAAAACCCGAGCTCTCCTATATCCTGGGATGGCAACAAGAAAGCCTGTTTTAGTACCTTCTCTAAGCATTTCTATGCTAATTATTCTAAAGTTAACTGGAGCACATTTGTGTGGCACCGGGGGTATGCTCTGAGGCATTCCTCTTTTGTGTGGTTGGCCTTGTTGGGGGGCCTAAAGACGGCTGATATTCTTGCTAAAAGGCATATCTCTATCCCTAGTATATGCCCTTTGTGTCGGATTCTTGAGGAAAGCATACCCCACTGTTTCTTCCAGTGTGATTTCACGTTCCAGGTGGTTTCTTTTTTGCTCCCCCCACTTCACAATTTTCTTCTTAGACCCACCCTGCTTCAGGTGTTTGATTTCTTTGATAGCAATCAGGTTTTGAAAGCATATGAGAAAAACTTTTGCTATTTTGTTGTTTGTTGTTCCGTTTACTATATCTGGAGGGCCCGGAATGATAGGAGGTATGCTGGTAAGGTGGTTTCTTGCAATACTATTACTAGGAGAATTTCTCATGCCATTCAAGCTAAGACTTGTCATTGGAAGAATTTTGACTTGCTCCAGGTTGCTTTTCCGGATTGTTTCCACGGTGGTTAGAAAATTTTTTGGGAGCCTAATTCTTTATCTGCTGGATTGGTTTTTATTGGCTGGATTGGTTTATGTGGCGATGGGGGTTTTTTGCCCGGACAATGATGAATTGGAACTAACATTCTGTGCCTTCGATTGGTCTCTTCCCTTCGATGGCCAGCTCTACATCTGGGTGGTTTGCCGCTCTTCCCCTATGCTGTGGTGATTTCTTTGGGCACTGCTGCCTCCTTTCTATGCATTATTTGGCCTTTTTCAGATGTGTTTGGCAACCAGGGATGAGTGGTCTCTCTCTTTGATAGTATTTCTATTTGACTGTCTAGCTTTTTAGGTTGTTGTTAGTTTCTGTAACCTGAGTCCGGTTTGTATTCTGTTTATCTTTTACCCGTGTTTTTGGGATAGCTTGATCTGTAGCTGTCCATTTTGGGGGTTTTTTTTCTTGCTTTACATTGTAACAGGTTCTTTTTTATCAATATACGGGCTTAGCCCCAAAATTTCCCAAAAAAAAAAAAAACATAAACAAGAGAATGGTATGCAAGAAAAGAAAATTAGAAAGACCAAACACAAGTTTTTTATATAGTATGGTCCAACCCAATATACATCCATACCTAAGAACCCTTTCATAGAATTTCACAATCAATCCTTGTTTTCCAAAAGATAATTGAGAAACCACCAAAATCAACCAAATTCTCTTTCAAGGAAAATACAAACCCCCTCCCTCTCCAAGTCTAACAATTAAGACCAATAAAACTTAACAACAGCTAAGCCTAAAATAGTAACAAAGTTATGTACAAAACAATGAAAACTACTTGCAATAAATCTGTATTATAGTTGGTAGAGCAGTTGAAGACTGTATTGCAGGAACTGAAATAAAAAGCACAAAAAAAAAAAAAAGCATGAACACCTTTGAAACAGAGAAAATATTTTTTTTTTGTGTAAGAAATGATCTATTTTATAAGTCTTTTATAGCATTAAGCACTTAGTAGTAACAAGCAAATGAATATATTAAGCATATGCAAACCACCACCTCATTTTCCTTGCATGTCAAGTGAAGCAATAGAGACATTAACCTACAGTTCTGCCTAGTAATGGCTGACATTTTATATTATTCCATAAGCACAAATTGCCTAAATTTATATGTTGTACTAAAAAACAGCTTTAAAAAATAGTATAAAAACTATCCCAAACAAAACCTAAATTAATTTTATGCTCATTAGCTTTTTATTTAAGTTCCAGCAATATAATTCCATTACATAGGGAAAATGATGCTAAGACTAATGTTAGGACTAAATCCTTAAACTTGATTTTCTTTAAGATTCATGTAAGCTACATGTTTATATCAAGGCATTCATTTAGGTTTCACACAAGTTCAATCATACTTCAAACAGATCGACTATTCTTTGGTAACTTCAATTTGCTAAGTCCTATATCAACACAAAAGTAAATATTAGTGGTTTAGTGCTTACCAAAAAAGTTTGTTATCATCAAAATGATCTTGCCTACCTAGTGGGCTCATAAGATGAATAATCTTCTCTTGCTAATGATGAAAAGGTTATCTAGAATAAACATAATAGAAAGAGATTCTCAAAGAAAACCTCATCTTGAATATATGCATGCAAGTATTGGAAATATAAATTACATTAAAGGAAAATAATAAGCATGAATGTATTATTATAGCATACAAGCCTATATTTTACTCCCATTTTAGCATAAAAAAATCATAATTAAGCCTATAAAGAGAATGAAATCATAAAATCAGCACATGAATTACAAAACAGAATCTAAGCCTAATTTACAAAAATGATCCTGAATGAGTGACTTTGTGAATAAATCTACAATATGATCATCTATGTTGATAAACTCAACATCAGCATTACCACAGGCAATATGATCCATATAATGAAGTTGTAAGGTCCTTATGATCGTTATTACTGCCTCCACCACCAATGATGCTTCTCCCCATCCTCCATGGTGACTCTCTCTAAGATTGATTTGCAGGCTATCTTTAATCCATATTGTTACGTTCTGGAATATTCGCGGTAGTAGAGAAATATAAAGTTTAACATCTTAGCTTTGTACGAAAATTCAGCACGCATACAGATAAAAGAGAGGGTGCAGGGCTTGGCCCAGTTTAAATGAATTCACTAATATTTGCAGTCAATTACAAATGAGACTCTTCCTTGGGGGAAGGCCTTGGCTTGATATATACATCTTATAAGTTGTATTATATGAGCGGACCTAAAATAATCATTCTTGATATGTTTGCTTGGTCAGCAAGACTATAGTCGGCGGGCGACAGAGGTCGAAAAAATCGTACTAGGATGTTGGTGGTCGGAAGGACCGTAATTGGCGAGCGACGGAGGTCGAAAGGACCGTTGTTGCGGGGCAACGGAGGTTGAAAGTCTGACGACGAGTGAAAGTCTAGCGTCGGGCATAAGTCTGGCGCCGAGCAGAAATCCGGCGTCAGATATAAATCTGGCGACAGGCGGAAGTCCTCGCCGAGTAGACATCTGACGAAAATCCGGCGATGGGTGGAAGTCCGATGTTGGGCAAAAATCTGACATCGAGCAGAACTCCGACGTCAGATGGAAATTCGGCGACGGGCGGAAGTCCTGCGTCGGGTCGAACTCCTGCTTCGGGTAGAAATCCGGCGACAAGCGGATGTCCAGCGTCGGGTAAAAATTCGATGACGAGCCGAAGTCCAGTGTCAGTTGGTGGCCGGGCAGAAATCCGTCGTTAGTTGGTGGCCGGGTAGAAATCCGGTGTCAGTCAACGGTCGGGCAGCACTCCGACTTTAGTCGGAGATCTGGCAGAACTTCAGCGTCGATTGGCTGTCAGGTGGAAGTCCGGCGGTGGTCGAGGAGTCTGGTGACAAGAAAGCTCTCTTCCTTCTTAGCTTGGGTCGCTCCTTCCTCCTCATTTTCATGAGGAATGAGGGGTCTATTTATAGTTTTCTAAGAGTGGCATGGCTAATAAATAGAAGGAAGATTAAGGGTAATTTCAGAGTGGTTTGAATGGACGGCTGATATCGATTCCTTTGATCGTGGACCGTTCGTTGGGCATTTGAATGTCTTAATGATATCCGAATTCGGCGATCTTGGGCTCATTGGTTTCGTCTTGTCGAGCCGCTCGATTTGACTATAAGCATGTCACATTTGGAAACTGTTGGGTAATCCAAATTATAGTTTGAACCTTCCAAAGATGCTTTGAGTCTTTGGTTTGGACTCATTTGAACTCAGATTGAGTCGAATTTGGTGTCATTAGGTTCATATTTCCGAGACGTTCAGTTCGACTGTAAGTTTTGCTGAAATCGTAGTTCAGATGGTCTCTGATTTAATTTTTGAAGTTTCTAACTTGATTTTGCCTCGAGATTCGTGCCTGATCAATATAATTTTTTGATTATATATCAGTTGCCCCCTATTTTTGAATGTCGAGACATGTAGAGTCCGAAAATATATATCATAGTATTTTAAACTGTTTGAATCGCAAAAATTTTTTGAAAATTTGAGTTCCAAAAAATTTAAATTTGCTCAAATTTACTCATAGAAGCCCCATTGAGCTCCAAAAGTGTCAAAATTGGATATGAAACGTCGAAAAATGGTTCCGGGGATCCCAAAAACGTCTGTTTTGGACCGTCCGGGCCAAAAATTGGGGCCCGGATGTATTTGCGCGGCTGACCCACCAGCTGCCGCTAGCAGAGGGGCCCACGCGCGTGAGCGTGCCAAAGCGTTGCACGTTGCTTGAAACGCCCCTTAGGGGGGCGGTTTAATGGAGCAGCAGTTGGCTGCTTTTTTTTTTTAGAGTGGTGGGGCCCGCTAGATATATAACTCTCTTTTTTCAACATTTTTTTTCATTCCTCTCTTTTTTTCATCTTTTTTTAAATCTCTTTCTTCTTTTTTTTGTGGGGCCCGCTTTTTTTTTTTTAAGAAAGAGAATTTTTCTTTAAAGATAGATTTTTTTTTAGAGAAACTCTTTTCTCTTTTCTTTTCTTTTTTTAAGGAATATTCTTTAAATATTCTCAAAATATTCTTATCCCTGGAATATTCTTGAAATCTTTTTTGGAATATTTCTATTCCTGGAGAATATTCCTCCCTCCTCTTTCCCCTATAAATAGCCCCCTTAAGGTAAGGGGAAAATTGCTCCCCTCCTCTTTTCCTCTAACTTTCTTACATTTGAGGTCTTCTACTATTTTTTATAGGTGGCATCCCCTATTCAAATTCAGTGGCCCTCTCTTGTGTAGAAGTTGGAATTTTTTCCTCCCCTTTTTCTCCTTTTATGGTCTTCTTCTTACATTAGAGGCATTCCACTCTCTTAGATAGGCGGTATCCCCTATCAAATTTCAGTGCCCCTCTTTTGTGTAGAAGGAGATTTTGTCATTCTCCCTTTTTCTTCTATTGTGTTCTTCTTCTTACATTAGAGGCATTCCACTATCTTAGATAGACGACATCCCCTCTTAAATTTCAATGCCCCTTTCCTCCTCCCTTTTTCTTCTCTTGTGTTCTTCTTCTTACATTAGAGGCATTCCACTGTTTGAGATAGGTGACATCCCCTATCAAGCTTCAGTGCCACTCTCTTGTGTAGAAGGAGTCACGATGAGAATTTATTCTCTCAATAGGCAACTCTTGATAGAAAAAGAACAACCGCTGCTAGTATGCGAGGGTAATTTGAGAAGATTTGGTGATAATAGCACCTGGGAGGAGACTTGGAGATTGGTAGTGGACAGGAAGAATTTTGATGACATTTGAGCGGAAGTGCATCTATGTTAAACGATCAGGTGAAAGTATGATGGTGATCGATGGTCGGGAGGAAATTTGTGGCGGTTGACGGCCGGATGGAGAGCTAAAGGAGATAGTTGGAGGGTGTGTCGTTATCAATAGTTGAGTGAGAAACCGATGAGGGCTTTATATGAAGTAAAAGACTGACGGCGGACATTGGGCGAAGGGCCGATGATGGCGGTGGTCCAGTTGCATTCTGCTAAGGTAATATGTATTCATACTGACGTGTGCGGATATCAAATATCCTTGATTGAAGGGATCGAAGTAGTGTACAATGTTAGTATTCTAGCGACACACTAACACTGTTAACTGAGTTGAGGCATAATGATGATTAAGTTATAACTTTTCTTTGAATAAGAAGTTGTAAGAGATGCTTCAATGTGCAGTAGAAAAGATGTTAATAGAATCCACCAAGGATATTTGACCTTTATGAAGTTGTTTGTTGCTTGATGACATTAACTTGTATGGAAGATGCTGATATACTTTTAATTTCAACTTTTAATGAGAATAAATGTACACTTGAATCTGATGTTGAATTTATGTAACTCCAATGATGTTAAGATTATTGTATGAGCAGGATGCTTGTTTTTCATTTAAAATGAAGTCCTCCAGAGGCAACTAAGTTGTTTATGCATCTTTGAGATATACTTTAATATATTACCCCCCGTGCTCTTGGAGGCTTTTTAGCCTGCTAAGATTTTTGCATACATGCGTCTTTTGAGGCTTTTTAGACTGTTAAGGTCTTTAAATGAGTGATGACTTTATCAACTACTTGCTTTCATGAAATCTTTCTAGAGGAAATATTGTCCACTTAGCATTTCTCGATAATATTGACATATATGTAAGAGGTCGAGAGAATCCACCACGGATGTATGATCTTTCCGAGGATGTATGTCAGAGCACTGCTCGATGATGTTAACCTATATGGAAGAGGTCGGGAGAATCCTTCAAGGATGTATGACCTATCCGAGATTGTATGTCAGAGCCTTTGCTCGATGATGTTAACATATATGGAAGAGGTCGGGAGAATCCACCAAAGATGTATGACCTATCTGAGGTTATATGACAGAGCACTGCTCGATGATGTTAATCTATATGGAAGAGGTTTGGAGAATCCGCCAAGGATATATGACCTATCCAAGGTTATATGCCAGAGCCTTGCTCGATGACGTTAACTTCTATGGAAGAGGTCAGGAGAATCTACCAAGGATGTATGACCTATCTAAGGTTGTATGTCAGAGCGTCGCTCGATGACGTTAACCTATATAGAAGATGTCAAGAGAATCCACCAAGGATGTATGACCTATTCGAGGTTGTATGTTAGAGCCTTTCCTCAATGACGTTAACCTATATGGAAGAGGTCAAGAGAATCCACCAAGGATGTATGACCTATCTGAGGTTGTATGTCATAGCCTTTGCTCGATGACATTAACCTGTGTGAAAGAGGTCGAATCAAATCCCCCTGGGATCCATTATGCTTTGATTGGGAGGGGGCGAACGCCGCGTGTATCCCGAATCAAAGGTGAATAGTGGTTTATTTTTAGACCGTTACTGTCTTTTTGAGGTCGAGATTAAGACCTTGCCCAAGGAGTAGAAGTCCAGCTATGGACTGTATAAAACTTGAAATTTGTTGGAAGCATCATTACATTTACTAGAAACTTTATTATCCAATATATCATCTTAGATGCTAGAAGAGTTGGAGGAATAATCTTAACCACGGCTGTAGTCAAAGTTACCCCCCAGTCCATTTTTAATTCCCATGAAATTGATGCAATAATAGCTCATGCCAGAACGTTAACACGAACGACCTTTTGAGGTTGGAGCAAAAATTGCCCCCCAGTCGGAAACCAGGTTCCCACAGACGGCACCAAACTATTGTGTCCTGGAATATTCACGGCGGTAGAGAAAACTTGAAATTTGTTGGAAGCATCATTACATTTACTAGAAGCTTTATTATCCAATATATCATCTTAGATGCTAGAAGAGTTGGAGGAATAATCTTAACCACGGCTGTAGTCAAAGTTACCCCCCAGTCCATTTTTAATTCCCATGAAATTGATGCAATAATAGCTCATGCCAGAACGTTAACACGAACGACCTTTTGAGGTTGGAGCAAAAATTGCCCCTCAATCGGAAACCAGGTTCCCACAGACGGCGCCAAATTATTGTGTCCTGGAATATTCACGGCGGTAGAGAAATATAAAGTTTAATGTCTTAGCTTTGTATGAAGATCCAGCACGCATACAGATAAAAGAGAGATGGTGCAGCATTCATAAGAGACACTAAGATTTTTATGTAGAAAACCCCAAAAATGGGAAAAACCACGGGGCCTGACCCAGTTTGAATGAATCCACTAGTATTTGCAGTCGATTACAAATGAGGGTCTTCCTTGGGGTAAGGCCTTGGCTTGATATATACATCTCATAAATTGTATTACATGAGCGGACCTAAAATAATCATTATTGATATGTTTGCTTGGTTGGCAAGACTATAGTCGGCGGGCGACAGAGGTCGGAAAGACCATACAAGGATGTCGGTGGTCAAAAGGACCGTAATCGGCGGGCAACGGAGGTCGAAATGATCTTTGTTGGCGGGCGACGGAGGTTGAAAGTCCGGCTTCAGGCAGAAGTCCGGCACCGAGCAAAAGTCCGGCGTTGGATATAAATCTGGTGACGGGCGAAAGTCCTGCATAGGGTAAACGTCCAACGAAAGTCCGTCAATGGGTGGAAGTCTGACGTCGGGCAAAAGTCCGACATCAAGCAGAACTCCGGCATCAGATGGAAATTCGGGCGACGGGCGGAAGTCCTGCGTCGGGTAGAAGTCCTGCTTCGGATAGAAATACGACGACAGGCGTAAGTCCGGCGTCGGGTAGAAATTCAGTGACGGGCCGAAGTCCGATGTCAGTTGGTGGCCGAGCAGAAATCCGATGTCAGTTGGTGGCCGGGTAGAAATCCAGCGTCAGTCAGGGGTCGAGCAGCACTCCGGCGTTAGTTGGCGATCGGCAGAACTTCAACTTCGATTGACTGCAAGGTGGAAGTCCGGCTGTGGTCGAGGAGTCTGGTGGTAAGAGAGCTCACTTCCTTCTCTTCTTCCTTCCTTGCTTGGGTTGCTCCTTCCTCCTCCTTTCTATGAGGAATGAGGGGTCTATTTATAGTTTTCTAAGAGTGGCATGGCTAATAAATAGAAGGAAGATTAAGGGTAATTTCAGAGTGGTTTGAATGGACGGCTGATATCGATTCCTTTGATCGTGGACCATTCGTTGGGCATTTGAATGTCTTAATGATATCCGAATTCGGCGATCTTGGGCTCATTGGATTCGTCTTGTCGAGCTACTCGATTCAACTATAAGCATATCACGTTTGGAAACCGTTTGGTAATCTAAATTATGGTTTGAACCTTCCAAAATGCTTTGAGTCTTTGTTTGGACCATTTGAACTCGGATTGAGTCAAATTTGGTGTCGCTAGGTTCATATTTCTGAGATGTTCAGTTCGACTATAAGTTTGCTGAAATCGAAGTTCAGATGGTCTCCATTTAATTTTGAAGTTTCCAACTTGATTTTGCCTCGAGATTCGTGCTTGATCAATATAATTTTTTGATGATATATCACATATAAATCTCAAACTACTTCATCACTTTATATTTTCCTATCATCTCAAATACTTTTACTGTTATTTTGATTCTACATATAAAAATTATATGACAATCGATCCACGTTTGCTTACGGCTAAGAGCCCTTTTTTTGCTCTCTTGATACACATTCCAAATGACTTTTAATCTATCACTCATATTGGCCAAACCACCCTTCATTTTTCAGCCTCTTTTTTTTTTTTTTTTGTTCCCTCGATTAAATTTGCAAAAGTTAACCTCCTAAAAAATAACATAAACTTCAGCATCATTCCAGTTTTATATTGCTCACAGAAAGATCGAACAAGCTCTATAGACTGAGAAAGATGCAAACATAATTTGCACATTTGTAGAATTACAAGCAACTATAACTACCTGCAATTAAATAATTTGTGGCGCAAAATGAGAAGCTCAATGAATACAGAGATCAATTTACATGTGGTGAACTGAAGCATGAATTACATTTAGCAACATTTCCTGGCAAAGTTTAAGCGGTGCTTAGCTACCTGTGTCTTCTACAACACCTTCAACTGTTAAAATTGCAGGAAGCTAGACAAAATATAACTCAGAAGGTGAGAAAGATATTAGATTATTACCTTGTATTTTCCATGACTGGATTTAATACAATCAACAATGTAAGATCCCGTGTTGTCCCAAAGCTAGACAACATTAACTTAAGCTGCATTTTGGTTCAAATATGAATTTGCTCTTTGTTGCAACTCAGCTCCATCGTGGTAACGCTTATTCTTTGATAATTTATATTCATAACTATATTTTTCACTCCAGAATTGCTTGAAAACTGCATTGCTTTTTTTTTCTTGCTAATCAATTACTTTCTCACCAGTCGAAAACAAGTTCCAGACCACTGTACCCACAAGATATAAGCCAACGGCTACCTTAAAGACATCATCCCATGAACCTGTTAGTTGAAAATGTTCAATTAAAGACAACAGGAGGATGGAAATCTGTGATTAGCAAAATTTAATAACTGTTAAAACAATGTTAGCATCATGGTAATGGAAACTTGCCATGTTGAAGAATATAACCAGTTACAGCAGTGCCAAAAACGCCAGCAAGCACCCCAGCAGTGTTTGATAATCCCAATAGCACGCCCTACAATTTTCACTATGCATCAGATAAGCAATAAATGGATAGTTACCTACTTTAGCAGAGATTTTGCTAGAGAAATCAGCACTGAAAATGAATTAATTAGAAATGGTACGGATGATAGAACAAAGTACTTGAAAATCATGAATAAAATGATAATGAAGCTTCACACGGAAAATGTCAAAAATGATGATTGAATATAGCTCTCCATAATTTTCATGAATGATTTTTGACTCTTTATGCCAATAGCTATCATGAAAGCTTGCACCGCTTAGTACTTATGGTTTTATGAACGCAACTCTTTCTTCCAATGTATGCAATAAAAAGGTATATTCCTATGCCCACTAATACCAACATCATTTCCATTCATGTGAATTTTTTCTACCATTAATGATTCATGAGAACTCCATAATGATCTCCTTGTTAAGCTCTCTCCATGGCCAATTTTGCTATACTAAAGAACTCTTCAGTTTCATCTTTGGCTTATTCAGTGAATTTAAGATTTATAAATATTTTATTCATGCTATTGTGAAGCATATGTGTCACTGTTATACATAGGGAGAAAAATATGTGAGTAAATTTTGCTCGAGGGATGCAATTTATTTTTAGGGCAGTGTCAAAATTTGCACACGTAAAAAGAACTAAAAAGACTTGGTTAGAAAATATTAGAAATGACATTTCTTTATTATATTTAAATGAGAATTTGACTCTTAATAGGACATAATTGAGAAAAAGGATTCATGTAGCCGACCTCATATAGTGGGATAAAGACTTAATGTTGTTGTTGTTATTGTTGTCAAAATTTGCGCACCTCATTCCACCAAACTTGTCCTTATCTTAATTTTATTTCAAGTTGTATGAAAGTTTATTACATAGCTTAAATTAAATTTATAAATCAAAATATTTAAATTTATATTAATAATCTTAGAGTAAATTATAATAAATGTCAAATCAACTTACTTGCCCATTTCAATAAATTCATCTTCATGTATTTAATTCACCAAGCCAATCTCATTTACAAAAGCTATTTGATTTCCACTTTGGTGAATTTCATTAGTATTGAAGGGGTGATAATCTCTCATATTATTTTGAATTATAAGGAAAAATTGTTATGTTGGCACAAATATAACTATGAAATGAACAACTTATCTTCGTGTGTGTCTGATACAGAAAGAGTTTTGTTACAACAACAACAACATCAAGCCTTTTATCCCACTATGGGGTTGGATACATGAAATCCGTTTTCACCATTATCTCCTATTAAGAGTCAAATTCTCATTTAAATCTAATATAAAAAGCCATTTCTAATACTTTCCAAACAAGCCTTTTTAGGTCCACCTCTATCTTTCTTAATATAGATCGAATTTAATATATCTACTCTCCTAATAAGGTCATCAGAAGGCCAACGTTTTATGTAACCAAACCATCTAAGCCGACTTTTTCTATTCTTGTTTGCCACTGAAGCTACTCCAATCTTTTCACGCATATACTTGTCTCGCATCCTATCTCTGAGTGTAAAGTCACTCATCCATCTAAGCATCCTCATCTCTACAACACTTAACTTAATTTTATGCTTCACTTTTAATGGCCAACATTCTATGCCATAAAGAATTGCAAGTCTCGCCAAGAAGAGTTTTGTTAGGAAAAAAATTTCATTTCTAATCAAACACAACTTTAACACAATGTCAATCCTAATGTGACCTAGAAGAGCCATATTGAAGCCTAATTTGACACAACTTAATTGAAACAAGCTAAACATGGTGCGAACAAACTTTAAATGAATTTCAAAGCATTGTGTCAAGTTCATATATAGTTAGAATGCACAAGAGCTCAAAAGGCCTTTAACCTGCAAACTAAGTCTACCAACTCAGCTTGAGGGATACATGCAAGTATGATATTTTTTTAGACACTACGACCTCACTATCATCTTTCACCCATGACCTAAGGTTGCCAACAAGCAGTATATCGGTGGCCTCCATTATAATTAGCATTCGCTCATTCATGCATTTTTCATTTCGGAAGTTGGGATCTTTTCTAAATCACTACTACGTTGCACCATTTGTGAGTCACTCATAACTAAACGCTTCTCTCAATTAGAGGAAAAGATAAATATTAAATTTTATGGGCATTGATACCTGAAATCTATCTGATCTGAATTAGGATGTAATGGACTTTGTTAGAATTATTAGTGCCAATTTGCTTGTTGAAACATCAATCGAGTTCACCACCAAACATGCACATAGCATCTTCACCCAACTACAAAGTATTGTGATAGGAATACTGAGTTCGCAAGTAATCCAAGAAAATACTTGAGTTCGCAAGCAACCCCAGCAATAATTGATTCCAAAACCGCCCTCCAAAAGAATCACCTTGTCCTCAAGGTGAAAACAAGAAACTGATGTTTTGCCCTCTCATATGGCTGCCACGTGGCCTCGTAATCAGAAAGGTTATGCCACTAGATTAACACTTCCTTAGTCTCATATTCTTTCTGACGAACCCCCATCAGCTCTAAGGGTTCCAGAATCACCTCTAAATCCTCAGTAAGTGTCGTCGGTAACTCAGGGCTGATTGTATAGTCACCAATGGCCCTTCTCAGCTGAGATACATGAAAAACCGGATGTATAGTCGTTGTTGGTAGTTTCAATCGATATGCTACCGCTCCGATCTTCTCCAGCACTTCATAAGGTCCAAAGTACCTTGGAGCAAGCTTCTTATTCCTCCTGTTGGCGGCTGTCTTCTGTCTGTATGGTCAGAGCTTCAAGAACAGCCTCTCCCCCACTTCTAACTGGATGTCCTTCCTATGCCCATTAGCTTGTTTCTTCATAATCTGTTGAGCTTTCAGAAGATTTCTCTTCAACTCCTCTAGCATTCTATCCCTCTCCTCCAAGTACTCCTCTACTGAAGAAACTGAAGTACTGCTACTCCCAAAGTGCACCAAGTGGGGAGGATCCCGTCCGTGCAGCATCTTGAATGGGGTCGTCTGAGAAGCAGAATGAAAAGATGTGTTGTACCAGTTGTGGGCTCCGAAAATTCGGCCCCGACCTCCGCCCGCGTTTTGCTTTCTTCGGGGGGAGTTTTAACGGAATTAAGTTCTGGGATAAATTTTGGGAAGGCAGATGAGAATTGTAGATAAGACACTACCCAGAGATTTCGCCCTCATTTGCGAGCACTTTATGATCTAAGTTCTGGTTTCTTATAGGCGCAAGCCCCTATAATTAATTACCCCTCCGATCACGAGAGAGAACTTTCGATTAAGGCTAGTCGTCGATCAGATACATAGAGATACGTATCTGGCATATAGTAGCAGCGTGAGTATAGATGTGTTTGAAGGTTGATATTTAAAATTGAAAATTTCACCATCTTGCACTTAAAGCGGATGGTGGGGGAATGGATGATAGACCTGATCAAGATCCCATGGTTCCGTCGTCCCGGGCCATCGTGGTCCCTGGTCTACTTAGTCATAGGAGGTAGTCGACCCAACCTGACAGAAGGATCCTTGTCGGCAGCCATAGGTTGCTTCGTCCAAAGGTACCTTGTAGACCTGGGTTGAATGTTTGCCCAAGGGGACAAATTTGAATCCACCTTAGCTAACAGAGGGCTTTGTGCCCTATCGATCATATCCTATTGATTCATATCTCAAGGATTTGATGTCATTGGGGAGCATACGGGCTCTGGCCATAACCATAATATAATGGTGCCATTTGGAGGCGACCACCTGGTTCAGAGGGCCCCGAGTCATAACCGTTTATCCTGCAGTGCCATTTGGTGGCGAAACTGCCGGTTAGAGGACTCATACCACGTCCTTGCTGGCAGGAGATTGTTTGAGAATGAATCCTAGTGATATTTTCGACCAGACATTAGATCTACGTGAGCTGAAGTATTTTTCAATTTGTCCACCTCGGCAAACTGTTGCGGAGAGTGGATGGATTTTACTTTAAGTGTTTGATGGCTGAATTTCCTGTTTTAAATATTTTTGGAGTTTTTGGATTTTGTGGGAGTTTGGTGGTATTTTGAAATATTTGAAATGGACCCCTCCGGTTAATATTTTCATTCAACACGGCCATCATCGGGGTGTTTGGGAGACGTTTGAAAGTGTTTGTGAATAGACCCTCCGGTTGAGATCTTCAATCAACGCGGCCATCATTTGGGTGTTTGGGGTCATTCACATTTATGGGTTGAACCTTGTCCACTCTGTCGAGTTGCCGACAGAGGATCAGGTTTGTAGGCTTTGCGCCTTTGTAAGTGAATTCTCTTGATTATAGGCCTTGAAGGCCTAATATGAACGTATAAAATAATATCTCAGTTGACCTCGCGACCGTATATTTATTTAATAGTTCGAGCCATGTCAACTCCTATCTACCTGAATAGAAGGATCGGGCTCGAACTTGAATTCACTTATTGACCCGCGCAGCATCCCTAGGCGTCACGTGTGTACCAATAACACACTCGTCGGGGCCCATGCTGGTTATGATTGTATTTACCCCTTTTGTATTCCTATGTGTATACAAATTAAGGTGCACATGTGCGGGGATACTTTTGGAATATTTCAGTTGTATGGGAGACTGTCGTTTGAATGCAACATTCCATTTTGGAAGCTCGTAGACGCCTTATGTCTGCTTGTACGAGTGTTGCAGATCGGGTGGCGTCGTGTTATACGATCTCCACTACTGCTGCTTGTAGACAAGTAGATGTATTTATTTGCATACTGAGATTGACTACATAATACTGCATTTACTGAAGTCTTTATGTATCTACCCACGGATAAGATGTAGAGCGTACATCTGTATTTGTAGAGAACTCGTATATATTACAGATCTTTTACTCTTAGTTGCATGCAAATCAGTATGT